>CAJQZJ010009351.1:7878950-7905625 GCA_907164525.1 Lophiomys imhausi | reverse complement strand
ACACACACACACACACACACACACACACACACACACACACACACACAACTATTCCTCAAATCATCCTGATTTTCAGACTCATGGGCCAATTTACCAATCTGGAGGCCCTGTCTTGACACTACTATTCCACACACTCTAGAATTGGCACATTCTGTACACAGATGTTGTCAGCAAAACCAACTTGTTTCAGCCCAGAAGAAAGTGTTACCATGACTAACAGCTGCAAGTAAGGGTAGGGAGCACAATCCATTCATAACTCCTCCAGAGTACCACCCAAAATATGCCTGCCTGAGACACTCCACCACAGTCCTGTTGCTTGTGTGGGCTGCTTGCTGCATTTCAATTTTAACAAAGAGCCACTTTAGTCACAATGTAGCAGCGAGACCAAGGCTGGGACTAAGGGAGGCTCTGCCTGAAGATTTGGCCTTAGATTCCACATCATCTAACCATTCTGCTGCTCCAGCTTTGGTGGAGGTGTGGGTTAAGAGGCATCATTGAGTAGATTTCAATGACAGGAGGGCTCATAGACCTGATAGACTGGAAGAGTAGTTGTTTCCATTGCAGGTGTGAGAAAGCACAGAGATGACACTGGGTCTGCTGGCTGGAAAAGGCTATAGAAGGACTCAACATCAATGTGACTGGAGATGTTTAGATGGATGCAGGTTTTGGCTTTTCTTGGTTGCATTTCACCAGCATTGGGCACTGTTCTGGGTTGAGTATTAACCCCCTACCCCACAAGATTCAAATCCACCTGGCTCTTGAGAATGTTACTTTATTTGTAAATCATCCTTGCCATATATAATTAGGTAAATGAAAATGAGTTCCTACTGGATTAGAACGAGTCATAGCCAGTGATTGGTGTCTTCACAAGAAATCTGTGATGACAGAGACACAGGAAAGAAGGTCATGTGACATTGAAGAACCTGGTGGAGGGTAGTGGGGAAGTGCTACAAACCTAAAAATGCTAAACAGCATCCTAAACTTGAAAAGGCAAAAAAGTTCTGCCCCTAGAGTCATTGCAGATGTGGCTGCTGTGTTACATATGTATCAGTAGGTGGCAGAGAGGAGAGAGGCTATATCTACATTCAGTGTTCTGACCTATGAACATCTGAATGAATAGTAGCCTAACATCTGAATGAATAGTAGACTAACATTCCCAGAGGGGCAGGGAAGCAAGCCTGATACCAACACAGCTTTAGCACCATGGGGCACAGAAGGGGAGCTAGCCTGTGTCAACGAACAGTCCAGCAGCAGGCAAGCACCAGATGGGTTCCCAGGACAGGAAGCAAGTCAGAGACTTGGGGAGCCCTGCCTGGCCCTGGTTAAGGGGGTTGTGGGTGAGCCATCCCTGAGGGTGTGAGTGTGGAAGACCACCCTGTCATTTGTCTGCTTTGTGGGGGTGTTGGCAGAGAAGAGATCCCCTCCCTTTGGCCTTCCTTACTGGTGGCAGACAGGAGATCTGGTCCTGATGGGGTCACAAGAGCAGGAGAGCTGTCCCTGCCCCTCACATGTTGTAGCACTCGGGAGAAAAGGCCCTGCACTCTACCGTACAGCACACTACAGTTGTCTCTGGATGTAGGGACTGTGAATAAACCAGCCCTGAGGGAGTAAGTGTGGGAGAGCCAGCACTGCTTTTTTTGTGCTTTGTGGAGGGGTTGGTGAAGGAGAGATTCCCCTCCTCTCCCTTTTGCCCTCACCACTGGTGGTAGACAGGAGATCTGGACCTGGTGGGGTCACAGGAGCAGGAGAGCTGTCCCTGTTCATCACTTGCTGTAACACTTGGGAGAGGATGCCCTAAACCTTGCCAGAGCACCACACTACAGCTGGCCCTGGATATGGGGGTTGTGGGTGAGCTAACCATGAGAGAGTGAGGGTGGGAGAACCAGCCCTGTCTCCAGTCTGCTTTGTGGTGTTAGTGAGGGAAAAGATCCCGTTTACTCTCTTGCCCTCACCAAAGGTGGAAGACAGAATTGACCCTCGTGGGGTCATGAAAGCAGGAGAATTGATCCAACCCCTTACCTGGTACAACACTTGGGAAAGCAGTCCCTGCAAGTAGGGGTTGCAGGCCCAGAACCAGGGCTTTGAGTTAACTCACCCCAAGGATGAACTGCTAGAGTACATGAAGAGGCCAATTTCACAGACCCAAAAACTACACGATCTCCATGACACAGGACAATAACAGCATATCTGAGAGGAGTCCCAGGAAAGTTCTAGTATTGACAAAGTAGCAGAAGCCAGAGGCCTCATACCATACCATACCAAGGAGTCATTATAATGAACATTTGCAAGCAAAAACATGTGAACAAAGGGGAATATTGTGGGATATACTGAGACACATTACAACTTCCACAATGAGATTTTTTTTTAATGTGGGGGGAAGTTGCAAGGGTGGAGGGTTTGTCTGAGGGGAGGTGGCAGAGGAGAGGGAACAGGGTGCATGATGTGAAATTCACATTAAAAAAAAAAACAAACAAACACAAAATGTTTCCCAGAAAAAAGAAAAAAACTAAAAATAAAACAAAACAAAAAAAGACAAGAAAGGACTTTTCTCTAGAAATTTCAGAGGGAGCATGGCTCTACTGACTGCTGGTCAGTCTTTCTTTACTAGCACAAAATACTCAAGAGAAAACAATTTACAATTCAGAATAATTTATTCTGGCTCACACTTTCAGAGGTTTATGCCTATGTTCAGCTGTCTTTGTTGTTCCTCAGATATAGGAAGGCAAAACAATGCACAGCTGATCAACCTGTGGCTGTCAGAAAGTAAGAAAGAGAGAGATGTAGCAAGATTGGGTAGATAGATAGATAGATAGATGATAGATAGATAGATAGATAGATAGATAGATAGATAGATAGACAGATATATAGATAATAGAAATAAGCTATAGCTCCCCAAGATACTCCCTCAGTTGCTTACTTCCTCTAACTAGGCCCCACCTAGTTATGTTTCTAGAACTTCCTGCCCTAGTTTGCTTTTCTCTTGTTAAGAAAACACCACAACTTGGTAGCAGGGAAGTCGACAGCCTAGCCCTGCCAAGACAGGGTAGGTAAGTCCTTCATAATCCCTGCTCTACAATAAATGTCTATCAGAGAAACAGGACCCAAAGGCTGAAGACTGATGCTGGAATGTATGGAGAGAAAATGGGAACTGTCCAGGTAGTCACTGGTTTGTCATTTCTTAGTATTGGAAGCTGCAGGCCCTGCACTTCCTATATAATCAGATATATTTATCCCTCTTAGGTCTCTGAGGTGGTTGAAGAATAGACAGCTTGAGTCTCATAGCTAAATTTTGAGTTGTTTAGGAATCAAGAGGGTGTTCTAGATCTAAGAAGATGGTTATAATAGTGATGCAAGTTAGTATGAAAGCTAAGTCAGTTATAGAACTTTAAACTCATGGAGATGGTTAGAAGGTAGAAGGTTAAAGTCAGGGGCCAAATATGTATGAACTGGACATTGGGAAGGTATACTGGGCCATTTAACTCTCATAAATGTGGCATATTTAATTCTGCTGTTTTGTATAGAATTTACTGTTATAAGAGAAAGAAGCATTTGTTGGATTGAAAAGGGAAGCTGTTGTGGGGGAAGAGGGTGGAAGGGTGGGACAGGAAGGGGGAATAGGGAAGGGTTTGTGACTGAGATGTAACTTGAAGAAAAAAAATAAAGTACTTATATAAAAAAAAAGAAAACACCATTACCAAAAGCAACTTGGGGGTGGAAAGGATTTATTTAACTTACAATTATGATCCATCATCAAAGAAAACCAAGGCAAGAGCTACAAACAGAAGCCAGGTTGAGCTTAGTTGGTTTGTTCAGCCATATTTTTTATTCAGTCCAGACCCACCTACCCAGACCAGGTAAGGCCTGGTCACAGTGGCCTGGACTCTTCTTAAATCAGTTAGCAACAAACAAAAATGCCCCACAAACATGGGCACAGCCCAAACTTTTCTAGAGAACTCTTCAGTTTGGGTTTCCTCTTCACAAGTGACTCTGAGTTGTGTCATGCTGACAGCTAAGGCTAACTATGACACCTCCCAATAACACCATTCAATTACGAATCCGCCCATGGATTAATTAAATTTCTCATGGTACTATCACCTATCAGTGATTGGATATACCTGCTGTGTCCAATTTCCAAAACAGGTATTTTAGGGAACATTTCAGATCCAAACTCTAAGATTATCTCCAAATCCCAGAGAATAAGTAACTTCTGTTTTAAACTGCCACATCAGTGGTACTTAGTGACTACAGGAAACAAATAGCAGCAGCTATGTTCAGTACAAGGCAAGACAAGAAACGTACAACTAGAAGTTAGCTCTGTGCCTCAGAATCGAGAGGCAGAAGTACCCCAAACTGCCATAGTCTTTATTCTATCATGTGTGTGGCTATCGTCCATGGACCAGTCTACCAATGTGGATAGTGTCTGTCACAGGCACCTTAAGGGGGATGCCTCACCCAGCTCCAGCTTAGGCATCCAACTACCCACTTAAGAACCTGAAAAATTCCTGTTTCACCAAGTAGCTTCCATTGCTACAGCAAAGTCTGAAGAATGGAATTCCATCTTTCAAGAAAATAATAACTTTTCTGTTACCTCATTAAAAAAAACGTTTATTTCTTTATAGGAGTTTGGTGACAGTCTGTATTCATATTAATTTTATGATCCAGAGCTATAAACAAAGACAAAAAGAATCAATATGAAGGGTTTTTTTTTTCTAAGCTACCTAAATTATTTTTGTTGTCAGCTGGGAAAGACTTAATTTATACAGTTTTTATGAACAGAATATGAAGCCTTTATCTTGTTTCCTCTCAAGTTTTTACCACAGGTTTACAAAAATGGGTACAATCCATTATCATCTTCCCCAGAAGAATATTTCTTGAATATATGTTAAATATGTGTTTACATATTCTCAGACCATCTCAACAAGAATATGTATGTGAGCAGTAAAGCAGAGGTTGCCCTGGGGATAGAGGCTGGGGACTTGCTTTTCAGTGTTATACCCCTTTAAAAATGGTGACATGAATGAGGCATTTAGAATAAGAAAATACATAGTGTTATAACCTTGTAAAAAATCGACGTGAAGTATTTCGAATAAGTAAACACATAAAACTTCAATTTTGTTTTTAATATTTAATGATATAATAGCGTTCATAGCCTCTTCCACAGGATTCCCTGAGCCTTAGAGGGAGTAGCATAAGTCGCTTGTCTAAGGATGGGGCATTATCTGTTGCTTATTTTCTGCATCTTGGGCAGCCATGAGTGCCTGAATTCACCACCATTCATTTTTGCTGCTGGTTTGAATACATTAGCAATAAACTCAGAGTCTCCAGTCATGTGTGGGGGCCACATTAAGAAAAGAAGTCAAAGCATATGCCCCCTTGGTGTTATTTAACCAAGAGTAAGCCCAGATTTTGAATCCCTACTTCACGCTTCCCTGTGTCTACCATCCGCCTGAGTGTCTGTTGTATGAGTCTAGATCTGTGCCTGCCTAAGGCTGTCTTGTGACTCTGTCCCTGTGTGTGTCTCTGTCTCTGTCCCTATGTGTCTGTTGCATTGCTCTCTCTTATGTTGAACAACACAGAAAGCATCACATAGGAAGGAATGAGGGATGCTTCACAGAAATCTTTAACAGAGCTTCACAAGTGTTTTTAAGTCACTGACATTTTCCCAAATAACCAGAAGTATTACAAGCATCATTGTTTATCAAACAATATCTGTCTGCTGCTTTCAGCATTTATGGTGGATACTCATTTGTAAGGCTATTTTTAGTCTACTGTCTGTTTCCAGAAAATGATTATCATAACATACATGCATTATTTACTCTTGAGTCTGGGGCATAGAAGAGTACATAACTTCTGATTAGAGCTATGCATTAGCTTAAGTTGTAAAAGTTGATTACACAGGAAATCCAAGGCCAGTAAGGTTGACTGTATTCAATTGTTCTCTTAAAGACATGTTAAATAAACAGGCTGAGTATACAATAGGATAGCATCTTAAGTCTTAAGAAACCTCAAGGTGTATTATTATTATTAACTCTGACTATGTGGTCCATCCAGCAAAAGTTCCAGTCTCCATGTATGAGAGATACTTTTCTCACAATGCATTGTCACAGACTATAAGGACAGACTTCTCTTTTGTCTGTGGGCAAAAGCATAGGCATTTAGGAAACAGTCCATGCTCTCTCAGCTTAGCCAAGTGTCAGAAACCTGCTCCTAGAAATTTAATTGCCAATGGATTCACTAAAATAGTTTTTAAAATGCATTCTTACTGAACACTTGTACACAGACACTATCCTAATTGTGAGGAGGATAGTGTCATTTAAATGAAGCAGTTGCAGCCTTGCCCTTTTATAACATAAAACCTAGTCCAGTGCAGGAAACTATCCAGAAACTAATATTCACACCAATAATTATGGAATTACAAATTTTAAACTCCTCCAAAAGGGAAAAATTTAGTAGTGTAATGAGCAATAGTAAGAAGGGCTAAATAAGATTAGAATATCATGTAACTTGAGATCGTCATATTAAGCAAAATAAACCAGACTCAGAAAGACAAATGCTGCATGACTTCTTTCATTTGTGAATCCTAGATTTTATGTAGATACATGAATGTCTCTTTATCTCCCCCTTCCTCTCCCTTTCCCCAGCCCAAAATATGTATATGATATCAAAGCAGAAGGAATAGAGACTGGAAAGGAAGGAGTGTGGCCAGAGAGGAAAGAGAGCTGTAAGGCTTGTTGGTGCCTGCAACCGCATGCCTGTTCTTCTCAGGTCTAAAGAACAGTAGTGAGTAAGCGCAAGGTTTCCTCAACAAACTTACAGGATTTTGAATTTATCACAAACCTAAAAGGAATCCCTTGAAGCACCCGAAGAACATGAGTATTAAGAGCTTGTATAGATACTTCAGAGGCCACTTGGGAAAGGAAGGACAGAGAAGGACCTGATGGCCTTAGGGAAGCAACTCATGGCTCATGAGCTTCAGCAAGCCACTGTGCTATGTGGGTACGTCTGTGAGCACTTCCAGCGTTTGCCTGGGATGGCAACACGGTACCCATCATATCTCACAGCAGTGATATATTCATACTGAAGAAGCTTGAGGGAAGTCAGGAGCTAGAAAGGCAGGATTTAATTTGTATTTTTTTGGAAGGGATTCTTTCTTTTAGCCACTAACTTAAAAAAAAGATTTATTTATTTTTATTTTACGTGTATTTATTTTATTTTGCCTGCATGTATGTATATGCATCTCATGTGTGTGTGCCTACTGCCCACAAAAGACAGAAGAATATGCTGGATCCCTGGAACCGGAGTTGTAGAGGGTTATGAGCTGCCACGTGGTTGCTGGTAGCCCAGATCCTCTAGAAGAGCAACAAGTACTCCTAATCACTGAACAATTTCTCAAGGCCCTTACCACGACTTTTTTTCTTTAAGTAATAAATTGCATTTCTCCATGAAGAGTAATTGGCACAGAATAAGTTCACCATTGTACCAACATTAAGAAATTGTCACGAGATCAGAACTGCTGGAGCAAGAAAGGTGACTCAACAGTTAGGAGCTCTTCCTGCTCTTCCAGGGGACATGGATTTGTTTCCAAACATCTATGTTGGGCAACATATAACTACTTATAACTCCAGCTCCAGAGGATTCAATGTCCTTTTGTGCTTCTGTGGCTACCCACACACACACACACACACACACACACACACACACACACACACACACAACATACACACACACAGAGAGACATATTTTTTTAAAATCAGGGCTGTCCAATAAGACTAAAATAGAGTAGATATCAAACTATCATCCCACAGCAATAGCTGAGGATTCTGTAAATAGCCACAAGTTACCTCTTCAGCCAATCCACTTTAGTCAAAACTATGGGAAATAAAAGAGTGTTACCATGTCATACTTGTCTCCCATTCTCTTCAGCAAAGATCATAGTGAAATCCAGATGCCGGAGAACCTTAAGGAATTGCTGTGGCAAACCTTGACCAATTCATTCATTTAGTGGCTAAGAAAATAGAAGCTCCAAGAGATAAAGTGATTCCTTCACATTCAAGAGTCATACCACAGATGAGGAACAAGATCAGGACTAGGATCTAGGTACCCAGGCATGGTATCAATGATCACTAAATAAAATACTTGAGGAGAAGATGAGACAAACCAGCACATAGCATGCAGATGCTGTCCATCCATCCACCAAATCTCATAAATCATCATACATATTCATCTCATTGGCTTCTCATCCAAAATGAGAGGAGATAATATCTGGTTCTCCCCTCTCTTTGATGAGGAATTAAGTGGTTTAGGAAATCTGATATTTGAGGAGTGATTAGAGTCATCGAGGATAAGTGTCATAGCCAAAGCCTTTAGTATAATGGCTACTTAGCCATACTGTAAAGCAATTAGCCTCACCATTAGATGGAAGGAGCAGATGGCCAGCATCACTTCAAACTGACTCACAAAAACAGAATCCCTGGCAGCTGGAATGTGCTACAGAAGAGACTTCTTATTGGGTTCTCACAGGGGGTAACCAAAGGGGAAAGGGATATATTGCCCCAAAACAAAACCCACACCCTTTCGTTAGTTATCTGAGAAAAATAAAGTAAACCAAACAGGAGCATATTTTTGTTCTCAAACAACGGAAAAGATCAAATTAAATCAAGGTCTGGTGAAATGGAACCAGCCGGTTATATATCCATTTCAGAGACAGCGGAGGTCTACATTTGAGTTTTAAAAATCTATCTCCACCAATGTAACAGAACATTTGGAACAAGATCTCCCTGTCACATTTAGAGTGAGAAAGGAGACCAACAAAAGGGATGTGTTGTCGCCTGGTCTTGCATTTGTGTTTGGCTGTTGTGTACCATTCCATCACAATCCAGTCTCAGCACAAATGAGGAAATGCTGACTGTGAGTTTAGAAGACTCAATCTATTGTCCTCTCCCCCCTTTCCACTCTCCTAGTTTGAATTCCGCATTCCTTCCTCTGCTGTCTCTTTCAGCTCTTGACACCCTCAATTTCCAAGTCAAGGATATGAGCTCCTTCAAGAACATCTGCCTAAGTAGGAAGGATCTTGAATAAATGAAAAAAAAAAAAAAAAGGAGAGTGGCTACCCATAGAGTGTATGGAGGTGTTCAAGGGGAAGATCTGATAGGCCCCTTCAGGGGTATCTCAGTGAAAAATGGCTAGGAAGAAGGGTAGAGTAACAGAAACTCTCACTACACAGATACAAATCAATACAGTAGCTCAAAACATTAACAACCAGAACAATCAGGCTCGAATGTGTACTCAGTGCTATTTGAAAGAATAATTAATAATACTGAAATTTCCCTCACACTTCCATTTTGGGCACGCAAATTACCTCAGTGTAATTGTGTTCTCCAGAATTATCATCTGAAGTCACCTTCTTAAGGAACACAAAGCATGGAGACAAGCATGGTATTGGTACCCCAACTCCTCTGGCCAGTACTCTTTGAGGCAGAAAAGTTGAAAATGGTGGAAGATTTTAGACCGACATTGTCTGTCATAATTTGAAGCTTAGATCTGTGGATGGTACAAGTACTTGCTAGTCATCAGTGAAAGTTCTGGCTAAATCCCCCTACTTAAAAACGCACCCAGGGAGGGCACTGTGAAGCATGCAGAGCCACCAAAGGGTTCTGCTCTCTCCATGGAGGGGGGTCCACATTTGGAAAGAGTTGGTGACAGATGAGAATTACAGTGATAGTTCAAAGGCTGTGTTTCTTGAAACATTTTAATGTTCTCTCTCGGCTGGATCATCTGTGTCCAAAATAACAAATGGTCCATACTTTTTCCCCTCTGAACTTTGGGAGGTGTGATTTATTTATTTTATTTTATTTTTTTGAAATAGGTGGAAATTGGTGTGGAAATCACTAGAGAGGTCCAGAGCAGAATAAAATCAGCCACTCAAAGCTGCCAGCAGCCCCTGGACCCCTGCTCAATTGCTATTTCCATGTCACAGGATTTTTTTCCCTTTCATTTTAAAACATTCTGGGATATTTTCATGGTGTTGTGGCTAACCATTTTTAGTCAGTTAAAAAATGCCTTCATCACCTCCCACCAGGAAACCCATGGAACACACTGTTGGAGATGCTGAAAAATTTCCCCATTTTCTTCTTTAAAATATTAATGGTAAGCATTAAAAAGAAAGCAGATGCATCTCATTTGGCTTTCAGGAAGCACACTTAGAAATCAACTGTCGCACCTGTATCTGTGACTAAAGGCATGGACCGTGAGTGGCAGGGTAGGCGCCAGGCTCTTCATCCCAAGGAGTGGGTGCAAAGAAGGTGCCGCCCTGCGCAAGGGCCATAGGCTTTGGGTGGGAAGGCTTAGACTGACAAAATTAAAAAACTGTGGCTCTCAAACAGAAGGAGGTCTGGTGTCTTGTGGGTGAGAAAGACAGAGGAAGAGAGAAGCAGACAGAAGTAAAGAGGCACTGAGATCAGAACACTCAGCTTAGCATGGGGAAGGGAGCCAGCCAGCCTACTGACTGGCAGTGGCAGAGGACAGTTCCTGTTTTGTTCCTTCTCAGCTTCCATCTCTTCCCAGAGATGAAACTCAAAGCTATCTTCTTTCTACTCAGCTTCCCTCCAGGTCAGGGGCAGAGTGACTGTGGCCATAGGTGAAAGAGCATCACCAGGATGGTCTTGGTGCTTCTCCAAGCAGCTGAAGAGGCTCGTGTGACTCCAAGCAGCTTAGGAAGCCCTTCTGCATTTAGGGGAAATTGTGAGTTGGGGAAAGGTACCATGCTTTGTTTTGCAGTGCTCTATATAAAACACAGCCAATGCCCAACGTCTAGAGCAATGATTTTCAACCTTCCTAATGCAGCAATCTTTTAATACAGTTCCTCATGTTGTGGTGACCCCCCACCCATAAAATTATTTTCATTGCTACTTTATAACTGTAATTTTGCTACAGTTATGAATCATAATGAAAATATCTGTATTTTCTGATGGTATTTAGTTGATCCCTATGAAAGGGTTGTTCAGTTCCCAAGGGGGTAGCAACCCACAGGTTGAGAACCACTGGTCTAAAGGCTAGTGATAAAAAAAAAAAAAAAAATCCCAGGCTGTTAGGCACTGCTCTTCTCTCCCATGGTGAGACAAAATCCAAATGAATGCATCAGGATATTTTTCCTCTTGCTAAAAGTAACAAGGAAATAAATGATGCTGGAGGGGCAACAAAAGCAAAATCAGGAGCAGATTTCATTCTTTATGGAAAGAATTCAGAATGTGCGAAGTTTCAACTAGAGCTTTCACCCCCGTGTGGCTCATAAATCTCCCCATAGATAGTAAGAGAAATGAATTTACCACCTTCAAGGGACATCTAAAGGCTAGTGCACCAAATGCCCCGCCCAAGATTTTCATTTCCTTACTGACTTTCACACTCTGGAAGAATTTGTCAGTAAAGATACTTGATCAGCAATGGGCAGTGCCATGGGTAAATTTTTGGTTAAATTTCTAACCACCTCTCAAAAGTCATAAATTGATATCTTGACCATGAAACCCTTAATGTGACCATATTTGGAAATCAGGTGAATGTAAATCGCCTGATCATGAAAGCATAAAGGATAGGGGTCACAATCCAATATTACTGTCGTTGTTATGACTCCAACACTAGTGAAGGATGTGTGTGTGTGTGTGTGTGTGTGTGTGTGTGTGTGAGAAAGAGAGAGAGAGAGAGAGAGGGAGAAGAGATACAGTGAAGAGACATAGGAAGGTGATCCCAAGTATTCCATTGGAAGAGAGTCTTCACAGTCCACAGAACAAACCAGCGCTGTCCTCTGTTACCATGATTTCAGACTTGTAGCCTCCAGAGCTGCTGTGAGACAATAAATTTGTTGTTTTAATTCCTCAACATGCAAAGTTTATTTTCCACCCCCTATAGCAAAATGAACACAAACAGTATCTTTGGAACAAATTAGCATCATATATATTTTAAAAATTAATTAAAGCTAATGTCTACTGAGCTGGTTTCTGTGTGCCAGAGTCCATCCTGCCTTACTTCCCCTGACCCTCACAGCTCTTATCCTGTGTGTGGGAATGGGGGCACATGTGTGCTGAAGTGGAAATCCAACATCCAACATCATCCTTCACCTTCCTTTCAAGACAGCATCTCTTCCTCATGGAACTCTCCATGTGGACTAGGCTGCCTTCCCAACACTGGGATTGCAATAGCCACCTTGCCCAGGGAACTGAACTGGAGGACTCAAGCACTTTAAGAAGTGAGCTATCACATCATCCCTATCTTTTGTTGTATCGAGATGTGATGGCTGGAGCTACGGCTTCCATCTTAATCCACGGGTGGGAACAAACCTGACTCTAAAACCAAGCTAATGAGTAGATCAGAGTTGAAAGAAAAGGCATTGAGCCAACGTCAGAATAATAACCACTGCTTTAACTGACCCTAGGAACTTCTCTCATGAGATGTTTGTTCAAATACTGTCTTATCACTCAGCAATCATTATGCCATAGTTTCGTGACTTGCAGTCATTAACATGTTAGTAGACACATTCTCCTCCTGTTAATGTCTGTTGCTGTATCCAAGCAGCTTCCCCAGAAAGTGAAAGTTGTGTTGCTTTCATTTTTACATGTGTAGATCTAGTCACAGGGACCAACATATGGAGGTAAAACCTCAGCCGGTGTTTGTTGGATAAGCAAATAGGTGAATCTCTCTCTAACAGATACCAGTGACTGGCATTTAACAGATAGAGAGATGAAAACTCCATGAGCTGGAATGATTTGCTGAAGATCACACGGTGAGTCGGTGATGTGATCGAGCCCCTGGCCACATTTCCAAACCGCACTGCCTTCTGCACTACTTGGTGTGGTGAAGTTCACTCCTCATTGTCCTCCCGGTTCTGTCAACCTGTTCCTGATGTGCACACTCCCTGTTTATGTATCCTTCAGAATTTTTATTTTGTCTTTAAATACTTGACCTATGTGTGTTGTAAGGAAGATCCTAGAAGCAAGGAGCCTATCTGAGCTGATATCTCTATGCAGTGCCTGATATAGCTCTGGTGTAATTTGGCATTAGGATAACCCCTCTGCTTAACAATAATGTCTGAAAACGTAAATGAACTCCACTGAGAAACAAGCTTTTCTTCCCAGCCCATAGCCAACATCTTCTTCTGGTAGGAAAATTAATAGGATTTGGCATATTTCAAACATGTAGTCTGAAACATATAGAACCATCTCCATTTTCAAAGCTTTACCTTAAGTGTGTATGTCTGTGTGTGTGTGCCTGTCTGTCTGTGTCTCTATGTGATAGAGTGATATGTGTACATGATTGCATGTACCCAAGGAGCCCACAAACAGGCACTGGATCACCTGGACCTGGAGTTATACTGATTGTGAGCCACCCAGTGTAAATGCTTGGATCAAAACTCAGATCCTCAGTGGGAGCAGTATGCAGTCTTTTTTTTTTTTTTCTTCTAGCTACATCTCAATTGCACGCAATCCCCTCCCTACTCCCCCCTCTGGTTCCACCCTCCCACCCTCTTCCTCCTTAATCCCCCCATCCACTTCCTTTTGTTTTTTAAGTTTAAGGTATATCTTTTTCCCCCCAACAGCTCCCCCTTTCAGTCCAACAAATGGCTCTTTCTCTTATAACAACAAATACACTACAAAACAACAGAAATTAGGCCACAATTAAGAGAATTATAGGGCTTAGCATACATTCCCAATGTCCAGTCCATACGCATTTGGCAACTGACTTTAACCTTCTACTATCTAACCATCTCCATGAGTTTAAAGTTCTGTGTCCAACTCACCTTCCATCCTAACTTGCATCACAATTTAAAAAATATCTTCTTAGATCCAGAACACCCTCTTGATTCCTAAACAACTCAAAATTTAACTATGTGACTCTAGCTAGCTATTCTTCAGCCACATCAGAGACCTGAGAGGGATAAATATATCTGATTATACAGGAAGTGCAGGGCCAGAAGCTAAGAAATGACATACCAGTGGCTGCCTGGACAGTTCCCAATTTTTCTCCATACATTAAAGCATCAATCTTCAGCCATTTTGCCCGGTTTCTTTGACAGACATTGATCGTAAAGCAGGAATTATGAAGGACTTGACTATCCTGTCTTGGCAGAGATAGGCTGTGGACTTACCTGCTTCAAGTTTTGTCCTTTTTTGGACAAAATACCATGGACTGAGTAAATTATTTTTTTTTAACTATTGCTGATCTTTTTTTAAAATATAATTTATTTTTTATTTCTTCAAGTTAGATCTCAATCACAATCCCTCCCTACTCCCCCCTCCAGTCCTACCCTTCCACCTTCTTCCCCCTCAACCCCCCATATTTTACCCTTTTTTTTTTAGTTTAAGGTATATCTTTTTCCCCCCAACAGCTCCCCCTTTCAGTCCAACAAATGGTTCTTCCTCTTATAACAAAAAATACAATACAAAACAACAGAAATAAATAGGCCACAATTATGAGAGTTATATGGCTTAGAATACATTCCCAATGTCCAGTTCATGTGTATTTGGCACCTGACTTTAACATTCTACTATCTAACCATCTCCATGAGTTTAAAATTCTATAGGAGTAAATTATAAACAACAAAAATTTATTCTTCCATTTTGGGAGCGGAGGAGCCCAATGTCTGATCAAGATGCTGGCATACTTGGGGTCATATTCTGGTCTGTAGCCAGTGTCTTACTGTAATATCACAGGTTGGAAGGGGTGACAGATGTTCCTGGGATTACTTTCATGAGCAATATTCAATTCGTGAGATGTTAATACCCTCCTACCCTCATGATCTAATCACTTCTCAAACATCCCTTTTTGAAATGCATCCCTTATTCCTTTTGTACTTAAATATATTACATTTTCAGGCTCACTCTAATTTGTCTAAACATGTTTTCTAGTTTTCATTATGTTATATTTCTCCCAGTCTGACAGATTTTCTAGTCATCTCTCCAAGATAAGTAACTTAATTTACCTTTTTAAGCCCCTGATTAATGATCTCCTTTGTTGTCTTGGCCTTCTGAAATCATCCTGATAGTGACTTTGTACACTATCTCTGTAGTACACCTGGAGGTGATGTTGTCTCCCAGAAATGTTTGACAATAACATTTTTCTCACTACAGCTTAGTGGGAAAAGTAAGGGAAGAATGGTGCTTGCTTGTAGGGCTTGAGCTCAGGCTTTTGACTATAATTGTTTGAGCTATGAGACAACTTTGAGCAACAAAGAATTATCTAGCCCACAATGTTAACGATGCCATGATTCGTAACACTAACCTATTAAAATAAATAAAAGAAACATGAGTGAAAGTCATATGTGGTGATGCATACATGTAAGCCCAGCATCTGCGAAATAGGGGCCAGAGGATCAGGAATTCAAGACCATCCCCAATTACACAAGGTGTTTAAGATTAGCCTGGACTACATGAGACCCTGTCTCAAAATACTATAAAGAGGATAAAGATGAGATGAGGTGGGGAGAGAAATGAGCAAAAGAAAATAGAAAACAGAAAAGGGAAACATGAATGAAGCAAACTCTGTGGGACAAAAGCCCTGATAATTGAACTCCTGTGTTAGGTAACTTAATGTGGCCACAGGGCCATAAACACTTTCACTTCTTATTGTGGAAGGAGTTTTATTTATTTAAAAAATGGTTATGAGAATGTTTTTGTTTAATCCCAGGTGTGAGGCTGCTTCAGTTAAGACCACAGGTGTAAACTATTAACTGTGCCTCATGAGCTAGCAGGGACATGGCTTAGCCAGCTGAGCAAGTCCTCTCTCTGAGAACTTGAGAGAAGGGAAAAGGAGTCTGGAGGAGAGAGGGGATGCTAAAAAGAAGAAAGAAGGGGTGCTAAAAAAGAAGAAAGAGGTTGCTGCTCTCCTTGCTGTGGTGCACCTTCAAAGTCAAACTGCTGCTGTTTCCTAATTTGCTAGTTTGCTGGATTTCTGGATACTGTTACTACTGAGACTGGTATTTCTCCCAAAGAACCTGAGGACTCTAATCATCAGGAAGTAACTCAAAGATACTCTGTCCTTTTTCCCTTTAACCTTCTTTCTCTCCCACCTAGTGTTGGGGAGGGTTGGAAAGAACAAGGGTTGGAAGGGAGGTAGAGGTATTAAGTATAGTAAAATAATTAGATAAACAATAAAACAAAAATATTTTTTTAAAAACCCTTGTTAAATCTTCTCTCTTCTGATTTCCTTCTTATCTCTTTTTATCCTTATCTCTTCTGATTCTTTCTGCTCATTCTATAGTGCCTGTTAATCTGCAGCACACACTTTGGAACTTCATATGTTATGTCTTATATTCTCAATGATGCTCCTTAGGAAGACACCTAAATATATATATATATATGTATGTATATATATACTTATGTATTAAATAGCATGGGGATATATGTGTGTGTGATCATATAATATATATTCAGAATACCAAAGACTGTTTGACTAGGACCAATATTTTAGGTTATAAATGTATTGTTTCTCCTAACATAGCAGAGAAACATTTACTGTTTCAGCCTAACCCATTCAGGATAACTGAAGGAGCCAAACCCTAGAGCAAATGATGTTTTTCTCAGAAATATAATTTTATAGTGATCTGCTAACATAAAATTATAATATTTTGAAAGTACCTTATTTTACAAAATATATTTGCAATGTGCTATAAAATTAGTATATGTTCATCAAGAAAAATATAAAACCATATTCAGCGCCAAATAAAAACTAAATTTTAGCCCTACTCCCAGAGTTAAGCATTGTCCCCATTTTGATATATTCCATTTTTAAATAAGCATACATATCTAAGCATTATAAAATAATTCAATGCTATAGAAAATAAAGAACACTATAAATTAAAATATTTTATTTAATATGCAACTATTGTGCAAACATCTAAGATGACATAAAATAATAACAAGGAAAAGATTACCCTCCATATTCATATTCATCTCCTCCATATTTTTTACAGATAACAAATAGCATGCATTTTTCTATACATGTACTCACTATATATATTATATATATAAAATATATAATAGTAGATTGCTTCCTATGTCCTATAAATCTTTTTCTTTAACTCAGTACTGTAATACCATTGGAAAAAATGCAGTAAAATTTCTTAACTAGGGCTGGTGAGATAGCTCCCATGGGTAGAGATGCCTGCCACCAAGTATGGTAGCCTGAATTAGATCCCTGTGACCTATATAGTGGAAGGAGAGAACTAACTCCTGAAAGATATCCTCTAACCTCCACCACACTTAAGTTTGGGTAATTATTGAAGACTTTCATTTCATCCTATTTGGTTTTTGTCATGGCTTGAATAAAAATGGCCCCATCTACTTAGATACCAGAAAGTGACACTATTTGAAAGGATTAGAAGGATTAAAAGGCCCGGCCTTGTTGGAGGAAGTATGTCACTGAGGGTGGGCTTTGAGATTTCAACCCCATGCTAAGCCTGGATCAGGAAGCAGCTCTCAGATACTGCTCTGGTGCCATGTGCCCTACTATGATGATAATGATCTAACTTCTGAAGCTGTAAGCAAGCACTCGCTGTTTTCTCTTATAAGATTTGCCTTGGTTGTGGTGACTTATCGCAGCAATAGAACAGTGATTAGGATATTTCCCTAATAGCTGCACGTAAGAATGAGTGGAAATGACATTTCTGGATTCCCCTGCATTGCAAGTAGGTACATGTGGAGACAGAGGAGGACCTTTCAACAAAGTGGTGATTTTCATTGTTCTAGTGTACCTTTAGGATAAATCAGTTAAGGAGCCTTAAGACAGCAAATGTGTTGTCATTCTTGGATAAAGAAAGAATACAGTGATTGGCTATACCCAGCTTTTTTTTTACAGCAATACAATTCCTGTACCCGTGAGTACCACTGAATATTTGTGGATCATAAAAATGAAATGGCTAGAAATTCATCCGTAGAATGAGTGACCATAATTGGAAGTAACTTGAGTTGAAGGGGTATGAAAAAGTAGTTTTTATTATTAATTTTCTTCTTTTATAAAGAAAATACTCACTTGTACCATAGGTTATTTTGACAGTAGTCCAGGACTTTAAAAATATCCCCATGAGCTGGTTATAAACTGTGATCATCAATTTCTTGGTGATTATACTGATTAAGAAAATTATTCATCTACATTTTTCATCTCAGATATTTTTCAAATGTCACTAAGCCTCTTAAGCTTGGAAAGCTTACCATTCATCGGTTCACACAGTAAATGTAAAACTGATGGCACAAATATTATGAGTAGTACCTCTTAGGACAGAATTTGATTTGTTTGAAGGCAGACGACATTATAAAGTATAGTCAGGATGTCAGGAAAGGGACTTGGTGTGCGGCTTGATTTACTTAGCATCTTTGTCACTTTATAGATTGATATTTGATTGATGACAACATTAATATAGAAAGTATGTTAATATTAGAACAGGCTCTTAAGATTCCCTATGAGAGGATTCTCCCCTTCCTCAAATTGCTATAATTTGGAATAAAATACCCTAAGGATATAATGCTTCTGAGCCATGCTAACCCCCTTTATATAAGTGTTCTTTTAAAAAAGAAAAAGTTAAATCAGTTTTATTGAAGTATCCTTCATATACAATAAAATGTGAACATTTTAAGTATACATCTCAACAACTTTAGACAAATTTATATAACTGTGTAACCAGCATCACAAAATATAAAACATTTTATTACCCTAAAAGTTTTCTTTAGTCCCAACTCCCACTCTCCCTAGCCATAACAGACCAAGTACTAAACTATTTTCTGTCAACATAAATTGGATTTTTCTTTTCTGGAGTTTTATATAAAGTTGTCTGACTTATTTCCCTCAACAAAATCCTCTTGAGACTCACCCACATCACTGCTTGCATCAGTAGGATTTTGTTGGGGCGGGCTTTTAGTTTATATTAGGTATATACTGTGTGTACCTTTTCGATGGTCAATATGATAGCTTGTTTACATGTGGAGGTTATTACAGATTAAATCACTTTACATATTTATCAGTCTTTTGTGACCACAAAATGTTTTGTTTGAGAAAGAGTCTTGCTAAGTAGCCCAGGCTGACCTTGAACTTGTGATCTTCTCACATCAGCCTCACAAGTGCTGTGATTTTAGGCATGCTTTATCACGCCCACCATGAGTGAGTTTTTGTGTGGGCACATGTTTCTACTTCTCTGGGGTACATACATAGAAACAGTGTGGTGGAATTATACTGTGGACCTGAAATGCCCCCTATGGATTCATGTTTTGAACATTCATTCGTCTAACTGATGGGTTTTTGCAGAACAGCAGGAGTCCTTGGAGGATGGTTCTGGATGATGAAACCAGGTCACTTGAAGCAGACTTTGAATGGTTCCAGCTTGCATTTTCTCTTCTTCCAGTCTTGGCCATAGGAGCAGAGTCTGCCTTATCCCCTGACATCAGGCAACACACATCAGAGCATCTTCCTTCGTGCCTTCCTCACCATGATGGACTTTAACTCTGTCCTTGAAACAATGAGTTCAAATAACCTTTCCATCCCTGAGTTGTCTCTGTCAAGTAATTCAGTCACAGAGACACTAAAGCAACGAATACAGTGGGGTACAGCATACCCATGGATTTGATCTCATAAGGAACTTTCAAATTGTCTTAAAAGGGAGCTGAACAACTTTATATTCTCACCAGCAGTGGACAGAATCCAAGTTATTTCATATATATTTGCCTGCATTTGATGCTGTCATTTTTTCTTTATTTCAATCATTTTCAGGACAGTATAGTGGTACCTGGTCATGGGTGACAATAAAAGACTTTGAGCATCTTTTTCATGTGTTTACTTATCATGCATACACCTTCTTCTTTTATTCTTATCTTCAGCTCATTTTTTAGAACAATAAGTGTAGTCAAAAATGTTAGTTATATATTATATATTGCAATTTTTTTCTTCAAGCTAAATTTTGTCTTTTGATTTTTTTAACATTGTCATTTGAAGGCCAACGCTTGTTCATTTAGAGGAAAAGGTTTTTTTTTTAAATACTTTTTTTTTTTTGTTGCTCCCACAGCTTCAAACTCTGAACACAGCTTTTTGAGTACAAATGTCAACCCCATAGTGAGTCTTCATTTTATTGACAAACTGAGGAGAGAAAAAAAGCACATTAGCTCTTAGAACTCTTTTAAGTATTGACATTCTGTTCCCTTCAAGTAAATTATGCAAATGTGTAAAAGCAGGCCATGGGGTAAAAACATATTAGGAAAAAACAATTGTTGTTCCCATTTTATAGGCAAATAATCCAAGAGATCAAAAACGGAAGACTGTGGCCTGAGGCAATGGAAATGGCGAGGACAGAGGAGGGGACAGGTGAAACTAATTGGTCACAGTGATGGGTCTAATCCAAGCCCTTCGGGTCCATGCCTAGTGCTCAAGACCACTGAGCTAAGTAATTATATGAAGGCTGTGGCCTGAAGGAATTAGCCCAGGTCCATCCGCTGCTCTTGAGCTTCTTCATTTCTCTTTGTTCCTTTGTCATCCTCGCTCCCTTACCAACTTCTTTGCATTTGTGTGTGAGTCTTCATTCAGGTGTGTTTAGTTTGTGGTTCTTTCTCTCCCCCCCCCCCTTTTCTCCTACCCCTTCTCCTCTTTTCCCTCCTATTTCTTCCTCCCCTCCTTCTCCCCGTCTCCCTGTCTTTTATTACCAACTGACAGTTGATTTTCACGTTGTGCAGGGAAGCTACACTGTGTAGGGGTGTACTCTCTTGGTTGAGGTAGAGTCAAAAGCGAAGGGCACCACGCATCCGCTTCAGTGCTGAGGGTCCTGGTCACGGTGGAAGTTCAGACTGTAGAGTTGTGTCTGCGACTGAAAAGACCCTGCTCATTTCGGGGAAATGCATATATGTTCTAAATATTTTTCGGTTAGATTTAATTTACTAGAAACAATCATTTTACTACTACTAAGACCTTAACAAGACAGCAGCTGCCTAAGAAGCACTAACTCATACAAATCATATAAAAATATATACATCCTGTTTCGAATGTGGAGAAGGTGCCAAATCCTCAGGGCACCTCGAGAACCTGCACAATTAGGATCTCTCTGCTCTCACTCATCTTTGACCAATCTCTCACAAGTCCTGGATTGGCTTTATTTTTTAATTGTGGTTTCTTTTTTTTGTTTGTTTTGTTCTGTTTTCCCACCAAACCCCTTCCACTTCAGGCTGTTTCATAGCTGGAAATGCTTTTTTTCCTATTCTTTAGTAGACTCTTCAGTCATCCTCTCCCTTTAAATATAATAATAGCCACGTTTGTTTATTTACCAAAGGAAAGTGAGCATAGGCTTGAAATAAACTCAAATATATAGGGTAGAAACACTCCAGGGAGAGGGAGGAGAGGGTGGGAGGGTGGAGCCGGGAGGGGTGGAATGAGGGCACTGTGATGGAGATGTAGCCTGAAACAATAAATAAACAAAAACCAAAACCAAAACACAACAACAATAAAAACTGGGGGAAAAACGTAATTTAAAACCAACTAGCCTAAAATTAAGAAATAATGTCCCTCACATTTAACATTGCTTCAAACCTTGTTTACAAAAACAAATAATATATATATGTATATATATATATATAACACATTGTTACATACAATAAAGGGCATCCATATTTTATATGGCCTCAGAATGAATTTACATACATACATGTACCTATATATCATATATATTTACATATGTATGGCATATATTACATTTAATACACACACAGACACACACACACACACACACACCATATGAACTGATAATTTTGAGGCCAGCATGGGTTACATAGTATCAGATTAGCATGAGTGTGGGGTATTGAACAAGGCTCTGCATTAAAAAGGAAACAAAAAGTATTTGTGAATATGTTTTTATACATATATATTTTTTTACACACATGACATCTGGCCACAAGAAAAACTGCCTTAACATGGCATTATACTATATAATGTATAAATGGCTTACATTTGTTTCATCTTGTTTTAAACACCTGGGTAAAGAGCATGGCACAGTAACCCAAAGATGGCAGAAGTGGCACACCTACCTTAGTGGAGACCAACAGCTCTCTACCTGCTCAACAAGAGATAGTCTATGCCTGCTACCAGAAAGCTAGCTAAACGCTCAGTGATAGTGAAGTAATGGCTATTGGAGGAGAGTCCACAGCCACTAATTCACTAAACCAGCATAAGCCCTAACAGCAATCTATAAACTTCTGTCCTATTACCCACAGACGAGTGCAGCAGCTTTACTGAGCTCCAATAACCCTACACGGATCTGCACATACTCCAAGTGTGTAAACATCCAATAGGTAGTTTGCGTTCCAGGCAGCCATGAAACTGTGGCCACACTCAAGAGCTCCAACTTACCCAGCTTTCCTACAGTTCCCTCTGGTATCTTTGCAAATTCCTCCTTCCTTTCTCGCCGCCTCTGGACCCCAGTCAATCACATGTCGTTTCTAATAGATCAGAGTTTTGTACAGTTGAATTACAGTTTATTTTGTGGCCTAATTTACTCCAGTCAGCATGGTTCTGTTGAGATTCCCTGTGCCATTGCACACATCATTTTATTCTTTTTTTCTTTTCTCATGTTACTCCATTGCGTGTGTACCACAGTCTGGTTACCTTACCTGGAGATAGTTGTTGGAGTTGCTTTAAGACAGACCTGGAAAAAAAATACAAACAAAGCAGATGGTTGATTAAAATGAAAGACTTCATCAAGAAAAAAAAAATCTCGATTTCCCAAAATTTTAGTAAGAAAACAGCCATCATAACTTTTAAACTACATATTTTGTTTTCAACAGAGCAGATTAGCTCCTTGTTGTCATTTAGGGAATTACCATTTAGTCACCCTCCTGTGCTTCCTCCTTCCTCTTTTTTTTGGTTGCTTTTTTTGTGCTGTCAAGGTCTATAGCATTTTATATATCCTATAACCATGTCTATTTCTCATCCATCTATCTATCTATCTATCTATCTATCTATCTATCTATCTATCTATCTAATATATTCTCTAAATAGTGCTTGTGACTATTTCTATTTTTTTTAAATTTATTTATTTATTGCTTCAGGTTACCTCTCCATCATAATGTCCTCTTTCCACCCCTCCCAGTCCCGCCTCCCACCCTCTACCCCATAACCCTTCCATCCCACTCCTCTGAGTGGGGTGTCCCTACATAAAAGTCTCTCTCCTGCCCTAGTTCAGCAGTTCTATGAGGGCCAAGAGCCTCCTCATACACTGGGGACCTACAAGGCAGCACCATTAGGGAAAAGTGTCTCATTGACAGGGAGAAAAAGAAAAAGTCTATGTCCATGTTCCCTTTGGTGCATTGGTGGTAGTATAGATATCCTGTACTATATATCTAAAATCCGACTATAAGTGAATAAATGCCACGCACATCCTTCTGAGTCTGGGTTAGCTCACTCAGGCTGAGCTTCTCTAGTTCCATCCATTTGGATGAAAATTGCATAATTTCATTGTTTCTGATAGCTGAGTAGTATTCCATTGTGTAGATGTACCACAGTTTTTTAATCCATTCTTTGGTTGAAGGAGGGACATCTGGGTTGTTTCCAGTTTCTAGCTATTACAAATAAAGCTGCTATGAACATAGATGAGGAAACATCCTTGTGATTCAGTGAGGAGTCATTTGGATGTATACCCAGAAGTGGTATGGCTGGGTCTTGAGGCAGAGCTATTCCATGTTTTCTAAGATATCGCCATACTGACCTCCATAGTGGTTGCACAAGTCTGCACTCCCACCAACAATGGAGGAGGGTTCCCCTTTCTCCACACCCTCGCCAGAATGTGCTGTCATTTGAGCTTTTGATCTTAGCCATTCTGACAGGTGTGAGATGGAATCTCAGAGTCCTCTTGAGTTGCATTTCTCTGATGATTAAGGATGTTGAGCATTTATCTCAAGTATCTTCAAGTATCTCTCAGCCATTAGGGATTCCTCATTTGTGAATTCTCTATTTAGCTCTGTCCCCCATTTTTTGATTGGATTATTTGGTTTCTTGGCATTTAATTTCTTGAATTCTTTGTAAATTTTGGATATTAGCCCTTTGTCAGAGGTGAAGAGTTTTTCAATCTGTAGGCTGCCGTTTTGTTCAAATGTCAGTGTCTTTTGCCTTACAGAAGCTTTTCAGTTTCATGAGGTCCCATTTATTGATTGTTGGTCTTAGGTCCTGAGCTGTTGGTGTTCTGTTCAGGAAGTTATCACCTGTGCCAATGAGTTCAAGAGTTTTTCCTACTTTCTCTTCTAGTAGATTTAATGTGTCCGGCCTTATGTTAAGGTCTTTGATCCACTTGGATGTAAGTTTTGTACAAGTTGATAAGTATGGGTCTAATTTCATTCTTTTACATGTGGACATCCAGTTGGACCAGCACCATTTGTTGAAGATGCTGTCATTTTTCCATTGCGCAGTTTTGGCTTCTTTGTCAAAAATTAGGTGACCATAGGTGTGTGGGTTCATTTCTGGGTCTTCAATTCGATCCCATTGATCCACTGGTCTGTTTCTATACCATTACCATGCTGTTTTTATTACTATTGCTCTGTAGTACAGGAAAGATCTCCCATGCTCATGGATAGGTAGGATCAACATAATAAAAATGGCCATCCTACCAAAAGCAATATACAGATTCAATGCAATGCCTATCAAAACACCAACATAATTCTTTTTAGACATGGAAAAAGCTATTCTTAATTTCATATGGAACAACAAAAAACCCAGAATAGCTCAATCAATCCTGTACAATAAAAAAACATCTGGGGTATCACCATTCCAGGCTATTTCTATTTTTACATCTTTAATTTTTACTTATCTGTCACCTGCCGGAATCTGTTCAAGAAACTACTTTGCTTGAGAAAGGCTCACAATACTCTGTTCTCTAAATTATTTTTCTGCTTAATCATAGCTTCCAGCAGCCATTATACTTTTGCATGTATGGTGCTAGATACTGAATCCTAAGTCTCACACATACCAGCCAAGCACTCTACCACTGAGCAATACCCCAGTCTTGCCTCCCTTTCTTTTTGCTTTTATTCTTTTGAAAAAGGACCTTACGAAGTTCTCAGCTGCCCTTGAGCTCTCGGTAGCCCAAATTGGCCTAAGCTGATGATCTTCATCCCCCTGTCTAACCTTCTGGGCTAGCTAGAATTTCGCGTGTGAGCCACTAGGCCTAGCTCATTATTCATTGTACTTATTTTTTATGCATCTACTTCCCATGAAATCTCAGGTAGGTATGTGGATTTTAAAAGTTAGTACTTTGGGAGCTTTCAGACTAGATTACTCAACCCTTGCTTTTCATTGGAATGGCATACAATTGTGTAGCTAGTATAATTTGAGAATTATTTCTGTGGTTTTTAACAATCTTTACAGGTACTATCTCTCTTTAAGGTTAGTGTCCTGTTTATCCAGTCTCCAGTAGAACAGTTAGTCTCCTAGAACACTCATGGCTCAGATAGTTGTTTCAGTACATTTGACTACTTGCTTAATAAACCCCTGTTAAGAAGTTGAAGTCTTAGCAGAAAATATGATAGACGGCAGAAATAAAAAGCCCACCTCTCATGAAAAGTATACTTTAATGGTGACAGACAGTAAATAAACACACTGCATACACACATGGGTTGCTTTGGAAAAAAGTCAAGAAGTATGATTTATCTCTGTACTTGCATGTGTTTACATTAAAGTGCTTACATGTGGGTATTTTTGTAAACTGTAAAATGTCATGAGCATATAAAATGTACCATATGTAGAGTAATTTAATAATAAAGAGGTGAGGATTATAATCTAAACAAAAATCACACAGGTAATTTACTAATTATAATAGTCATGTAATTTTAATGAAAAGTGAAGGTTGATTAATGTAATCTTAAAGTCCTAAAAAGACCGACTTTTAAAGCACTAGTTGTCAGTTTGAGATCTGGTGATGGTCAGTAGATACAGCTAGGGGATTATGGACTGCTAAGTAGGGTGATTGGAAATGTTTTACCTGCAAATTAACATGTAAAAACATGCCTTATAGTACTTGGCATCAAAGAACAGCACTCTACTCCCAAACTATGCATTAGCCCTTGTTTTGCTGAGATAAAGATATAGCTATGCATGCAGCCCAGGCCAGTCTCTAACTCATTGTGTATTGATAGCTCAGGTTTGCCTGGAACTCAAGCTTTTCTTACTTCAGCTTCTCAAATGCTAATGTTAAAGGTAATGCTCCATTTGCCCAGCTTGAGAGAATGCTTACACAAGTCAATATGTGCTTAGGGCAGGGTGAAGAAGACAGGAAGAGTTAGGCAGATATTCACAGACTCAAACAGGGGAAGGGTGAAGGCGAGTTTAGAAATGATGCTGAATCCCACCATTGCAGGAGTCCACACAGAGCCAGGATGCCATATCGACTTGGTAGCAGGAACATAAATTCGGCTCTCTATCCTTCAGCCATCCTTGTCCCTAGGCAGAGAAGGGCAAATGGCAGAAAGGTCCATAGCTCTTGTGGAGTCACTAGACCGCAGCCACAAATTAGGAACAAAAAAGTAGGAGGAAGAAATTGTTTAAACCAAAGAATTCTAATGAAAGATCCTGCAAAAGGAAGGACATTCTAGTTTCCTCATTATTCCAGAATCGGGAAGATGGGGAAATATCTCTCTCTCTCTCTCTCTCTCTCTCTCTCTCTCTCTCTCTCTCTCTCT
>CAJQZJ010009351.1:7826100-7878940 GCA_907164525.1 Lophiomys imhausi | reverse complement strand
TCTCTCTCTCTCTCTCTCTCTCTCTCTCTCTCTCTCTCTCTCTCTCTGTGTGTGTGTGTGTGTGTGTGTGTGTGTGTGTGTGTGTTGTGACATCAAGTTTCTTCCTCTTGCTGTCTGTCTTATATTTTAAGATAGGTTCTCTCACTGAACCTGGAGCTTGATGCTAGACTGGTTGGTCAGGAAGCCTCAGAGATCCTTTCACTACCTCCTTAGGATTACATTACAGGTACATGCAGCCAAATCTGCCTTTGGTTGTTGTTTGTTTCAGCATCCATGCTGAGCCTGGGATATAGGTGCTCACGTTTGCACACCCAGTACTTTATTGACTGAGCCATTTCCCCAGTCCCTGCTCATTCCTTCAACTGAACACTGTGTATCTCACTTGTTGTTGGTCCTCCAGACTTGACCAACTGTAGATTATGTGGATTGTGCATTCATTACTAACCTGGAAGTACAAAAGCTCTATGGTGAATACTCTGGTGGTTCTGATTTGAGTCATACTTTACAAAGACAATTTCGTATTTTTAAATAGGACACATGTGCACATGAGTATGTCACACACTAGGATGCCCTATCAATCAAGATCTAGAGGTCAAACTAGGAATCAGAAATGATTCGAAATTTTTAAAGAATGCAAAGAATGGGTTACCCCACTGTATAACTGATGCAAAGCTAAAACAAGAGTTTGTTGGGGTGTGGAGCCAAACACTGGCAGTGTAAGAGAGTATCAGGGACAGAAGGAAGTGTGATTATCTCGGATTCTGAAGTGAAATCATAGACCAGGTGCTATGTGATGCTGGCCTGACCTGTCTCCCATCCCTACCACCTCAGCTTTGCTTTTCTACTCTGCCAATGGTGGTATCTAACATTTCCAACCATTAGAAGGGAGCAGAAGACAATGAGAGCAGATAGTCTGTGCTGGATAGCTTTATGTCAACTTGACTCAATCTAGAGTCCCTGGAGAGGAGGGAGCCTCAATTGAGAAAATCCCTCGATTAGATCAGGCTACAGGCAGGGGGCATTTTCTTAACCAGTGATTGATGAAGGAAGGGCCCAGACCATTGTGACTCACCCCTGGGCATGTGGCCCTGGGTTCTATAAGAAAGCAGGCTCAGGAAATCATGAGAGCAAGTCAGTATGCAGCACCCTCCAAGGCCTCTGTATCAGCCTCTGCCTCCAGGCTCTTGCCCTGTTTGAGTTTCTGTCCTGATTTCTTTCAGTGATGAGATGTTGTGGAAGAATAAGACAAATAAACCCTTTCCAATCCAAATTGCTTTTGGTCATGGTGTTTCATCAAAGCAATAGTAACCCTAACAAAGACATAGTCCCCACCAACGTATTGGTCAGTGACTATGAAATCATTCATGGCAGAGAAAGAGAGAGAGGAAAAGATGTCTTGGCTTCTCTCTCCATTTCTCTGGAATACCTCCCACTAGCTCAGTGATTCTCAACCTTCTTAGTGCTGTAACCATAATAGAGTTCCTCCTGTTGTGGTGACCACCAGTTATAAAATTATTTCATTGCTACTTCATAACTGTAAGTTTGTTACTTTTATAAATTGTAATGTAAATATCCAACATGGAAGATATCACATATGCAATTCCTATGAAACGATTGTTTGATCCCTAAAGGATTGAGACCTACATGTTCAGATCTGCTGCACTAGCTGAATGCAGCTGGAGTTCACCCAACAAGGGACACTTAGAAAGCAGCACTCCACAACCAATCCCTTTGTGTTAGATAGAAATATCCTATAACAGATTACTACAAAGACAGAGCTTTAATACATATTTATTATTTCATACTTACCCTAGATGGGAGTTCAAAAATGGGTGCTCTGCTTCTGTCCTGAGATCTCCATGGTGGAAACAAGGTGTCAGCCAAGACTGTGACCTCATGTAAGGTTTTGGTCCTTTCCCACAGTTATTCATATAAACAGATTAGTATCCCCAAATTTGTAAGAATGAGTTCTCTTCTTGACTGTGGGATCTATAAAGGTCTCCAGAAGCCAAGTCCAGGGTCTATTTCCTTGGCTATCTCAGCAAGAGTTCTGACTTCTTTAAATCTAGTAGGAAACTCTTCCTCTCCAGCCCTCCAAGGCAGCCTCACACATTGTCACATAACCGTAGGGCTGACTCTGCCCCTTTCTCAAAGCCTGACCTCACTCAAGGAGACTAGATTATACTCAGTACATACAGTGGGAAAGGACTGGATCTTGGGGGTTCAATTTAGAATTCTGCTACCATAGTCCTGAGGCACTAAACATAATGAGAAAGTTGACAAATGGATCCGGAGGCAGCTGGACCCAGGGTCAGCTCAGATAAAGAAGCAAAGTAGTCATATTTTACTTCCCTTTAGCTTAAGTTTTACTAGTAGAGCTGCATGGCTCCTACTCAGTCCTACAAATGGTGGATGACAATGTTGGAGGCTTCATGCTATTTCTGCTCCTTTCTCTGGCCATAAACTACCATGTGAAGTGAAAGACCAGAGTGTCCAAGTTGTATATCAGAGTAAATATTTTAAACCTGATCCAAGCTGATTTTCCTTCTTCTGTTCCCAGTTCAGGCCCAATGGAGTTAGAACCTGCCATCGGGGAAGAAGGTGTGGTTAGTTTTTGCTCCAATTACTACTCTACTCCTCCTCCTACTCCAGCTTGCTAAGTGCTGGTTCTGAAGCTCCCACTGGCGGGATCAGAGGAAAGGGACAGCCACAAAGAGCAGGTAGGTGGAGGGAGGATGGGGCAGAAAAGTTCTGGTTTGGTACTGTTCATGTTATATAGTCACATTTTTCAGCTTTATCTTTTTTTTGTGTGTGTGGAAACTTCTGTGGATGCATCAGGGAGTTCTTCAGGGCTGATGATCTCCCTGCAATTCCCTTAAAGAGGAAGAATGAGTCTCTCTCCCTGCCTGTCTCATTTCACTCATTTGTGGATCTGGAACTCTGGCCTCTTTCCATGGGAGTCCCTTCAATTTCTATGTGGCTGTCTTAGAATGGATGAAGAACCCTCCACACCACCACATGATCTGTTTTCAGTCTACAAGAGATTCTTGCACATCCATTGCTCTCAAAAAAAAAAAAAAAAAAAAAAGTATAAGGTGATCCCTAGCTTGGGTGTCTCTCCTTAGCCGGCCAGTCTCTTTCCACCCTTAGGAGTCAGATTCCAGTTTGCATAACCTCAAAATGCTATCTGACAGGAGTCCAGGGATGGCCCAACAATCTTGAAGGGCAAGAGAAAATCTCCTCACCCTGCCCTCTTAGATGAATATGGTAGAGTAGAAATCCAGGAATCCAGTTAGCATGTTCAATTATTCCCTAGAGCAGTAAGTGGCTTAAGAATCATATAGTACTTTGCCTTTCTCTTTTTGAAATCTTACAGATTGGGCTTGGAAAATGCTTGATTGTAAGGAGTTTACCTTGCACACAGGAGGACCTGAGCTTAATCCCTACGACTTGGGTAAACAAAGCCCTGGGGAAGCAGAGACAGATCCCTGGGACTTGCTGATCAGCCAGTCTAGCCTACTTGAGGGGTGAGAGAAACCCTGTCTCAAAAACTAAGGTGGCAAAGGAATACATCTGACGTTGTCTTTTAGCCTGGAATATACACATGCACTTATTTATGTATATACACCCATATACTTTAACACACACACACATACACTTTAACATACACTTTCATACACACCCATACATATACACACCCATACACTGTAACACACACACATACACACAGACTCACATATACACACATAGATATACACATACACACATGTACACATACAATTTAACACACACACACATATACTCACGCCTTGACTTGGAACATGACTTAAGAATTTTACTTGTTTTATCTAAAAACTTGATATGAAGCTTCAATTCTTTCTTTTACATGGGAGGCTCTTAAATTAAGTCAATGTCCTGATTGTGTATTGAGAACCTAATCATGTGTTGGAGAATCTGATGAGTCTTCACCCCACCCCGCCCCTGCTTTCTTCTCCAATTCCAGACATGCCCTTGGGAATGTTCCCTGACTCTAGGGAGTAGAATCTAGCAACACACTCAATATCCCTCACACCTATGTAGCCTTCCCAACAAACTTAATAACCTGGACAAGTGTCTGTGAACAGTATAAATAAATCTTGTTTCATCAGTAAGCTGTCACGAGCAACTTTAGTTGACTTAGATCCCAAGAAAAAGAATGGAACCAGCAAAGATGTTTCCCTACAGTGTTCTTGTTATGCCAGTGGTGTTGCAAAGATTTCTCATCTCTCAACACGGATGCATCCATCTTGACTAATGCCAAAATTACACCCACAGAGCTTTGCAAAAGACAAAAGTTTGTCCTCGTCTTCTGTGTATCTTCTAGAATGTTTCAGTGTATTCTCTCTGAAGTTCCACATCTCTTTGTGTCTGTCCTTCAATTCATGGCAGACCCTCTGCAGTTTGCTCCTGTTTTGCTGATTAAGTTGCATACAGACACTTTTTATTTATTTGGATATTTACCTTTGTATACATTTTATGAGACAGAATTTTGTTATGTATTTCTGGATGGCCTCAATTTTTCAATCCTCTTAGGTCAGCATCTGGAATCCTGGGATTATAGGCCTGTGCCACTATGCCTGGTTTGCGGGAAAAACATTTTCTATGTTTTAAGTTAAGAGAAAAATATCAAAGTTATGTAAGGGAGAGAAACTAGTTGTTCACAGAGAAATATTTAAAGCTTGTAAATGAGTAACTTAAAACTCAGTTATTTTATACGACACTAGTTTTTAATGAGGTGCAAATGTTCTTCTTTAGACCTGTAGTTGGTCAAACCCATACATATCTCTTACCACTTTTGCATTTTTCCCAATTCTATCCATTTTCTACAGATTTCCATGCCACCTAAACATTTGTCTTCTTAGTATATTGTCTTCCTTCCAGGTTTCCTGCTATCCAAATTTTAGTTTAAATGTTCACCTCACATCTTTATTTAGGACTAATATTAGGTCACTTCTATTGACTGACCTCAAACCACAGTCGCCTAAAACAAACTAAGGTGTCAGAAAACAAAGAACATCTGTTCTTATGAATAAAGTTTTATTGGAATACAGCCTTCTCACTGATTGAAACATTGTCTGTCTGGGCTTTCTTGCTAATATGTAGAGTAGTTGCTACACAGACTCTGATTGACAAAGCCTACATATTCATTATTTGGCACATAAACTTTGCTAAAGCATGTGCTCCTATTTAATCGACTCTGGAAACGGTGTTGAGATTCTTCTTAATGACTTACTCACTGGTCTGGTTAGTTTTTGTTTTTTTAAATCAAATTGACACCAGCTAGAGTTATTTAAGAAGAAGAAACCTCAACTGGGAAAATGTCCCCACCATATTGGACTATGAGCAAGCTTGTGGGGCATTTTCTTGACTGATGAATGGTATGGGAAGGTCCAGCTCTCTGTGGGGGCAAGCTAGTAAGCAGCATTCTTCCACAGCCTCTGCTTCAGTTTTTTTTTTTTTTTACCTCCAGGTTCCTGCCTTTTGTTCCTGCCCTGACTTCTCTCAGTGATAGAGTATAACCTGAGAGTTGTAAACTAAAATAAATTCTTTCTTCCTCAAGTTGTTTTTGGTTATGATGTTTTATCACAGAAATATAAAATCTAATTAAGGCACCTACATAATCACAGTCTTAGTTCTCCATGATAAAGACTACAAGGAACAAGGCCTCTAGTGGTAGACTGCCTAGTTACAAGGTTCAGTTCTGTAACTCATGTACTCATATCTTGAGAAATAATTTATGTGTGGACCACAGGTTTCTCATTTGCATAATTTGGGATAATAATAACCTCTAAGTTACTGTAGCCTAAGTGAATTACTGCAGTAGTGTTTAGAACAGATGATGTCAGCTGAGAGTAAATTTTCCATCCCATGTGCCACTAAAATGTTCCATATTATCGTGGTACCTGGAATCTACTCATTCTCCATAAAGATTTCTTGAATTTGTTGGCAGAATAGCTGAAGTGGAAAGAAAATGCATATTCCTAGAAGATTAAAATACTGGCAAGTATCCAAAGTTGTAGACTGATACCATACATGAAGCAAAAGTTTGGCTCAACATACTTACAGGAGGTACAATATAGCAAAACATAAACATCTTCATAGAAAAGTGGGAAAAAGAAAAATCTAGAAAGCTTTTTTTAGGTAATGTAAATCCTCCTTGTGTTCCATGGTCCCCTGTTAGTCATCTTTCCCTTACTGTAGCAAAATACCTGAGATATCTAACTAAAATAAAATAAAATAGGATAGGTTAATTTTGATTCAGGTTTTAGAGATTTCATCCCAGGTCCATTGGCCCCATTGATTAGGGTCAGAGCAGTGCAGAGCATCCCAGTGGACTGCATAGGAGACAAATGGGCTGTTTAGCTTGGTGCAGCAGGGAAGCAAAGAGAAAGGAGGGGCCAGGATTCATATACCCCTCTAGGAAATAACTTCTAGTAACCTGGCTCCTATAGTGAGAATTTTGAAATTTTGTTTCATTAAAAAAAAAAAGAACCCACAGAAATATTATAAGAATGTGTTTTCCTTTTAAATCCCAGGCATGGAGATGTGAGGCTGCTTCAGAACTGTCCACTGCAGCTGACTATGATTTGCCTCATGCTCTAGCAGAGGTATGGTTTTGCCAGCTGCAGATAGTTTCATAGTTGTGTGATGTTTGGAATTCTGGGAACTTTTCAGAGGGTATATAAATGCTAGAACCCCAATAGGAGGGGTGGATGGTTGTTGGTCGTTTAGGTAACTGTGGCCAAAGAAGAAATAAAAGGAAAAAATGGATTCAGGGATTTTCCTATTTCTTCTCTCCCCTCTATCCTTTTTTCTCTCCTATCTAGTGTTAGAGAGTGAAACCAGGGGGATAAAGGGAGGGAAAAGGAAGAACCCACAAAGTAGCAAACACCAGCCACAGGCTTCCTCCCCTTCCACTATGTCCCTGTCCGATAGATGCTCCATCCTGTCCTAACAGCACAATGATCTGGGTATGTGACCTACAATATACATCTTTAGGGGAAAATCATCACCCATACTCTAGCAAGGATCTTTTTTTTTTTTTTAAATCAGAGGAAAATTATAAAATCTTGTAGAAAGTCTGACCCTCTGGAATCTTTGCTCCTCTGAGTTGAAAGGAGGAAGCCATGAGGGCAACATAATCCTTTTTTTTTAAGTACATATTAATGGGAGAAGTGTCTAAATCTTCAGGTATTTTACTATTGAGTTGATTAAGTTAGTGCCTAATGAAATACACACCACCTGGCTGCAAAGCACACTGATGCTTGTCTAGTTGGTGCTATGTCTGGGGCCTCAGCTGCCCACCTCTTTCTCAAGCACATGGTTCCTATGCTCTTTTTAGTGTCTGAACAAAAGTCGCAACGCAGCTCTGGAGCTCTGTCACCACTGAGGGTGCTCTGCTAATTTGCCATGATTAGAAGATCTTTGAAGGTCTTTGCCAGTTTGTATCAAGTCATAAAACGCAATTATTACAATTAATGCAATTTACCATGTGTTAGCCTTCCAGAAAAGCTATTTCAGGGTAGGTCTGCCATCTGTCCCTTTCAGAGTGATGAGCATTGTAATTTAACTCTGTCCTGAGTCCTAGGTTTTGGATATTCAACCTCAGAGAGTATCCTCAGAGGGCCTTGCTCCAGCATTTCTTCCCTGGGTTCTCTGAGGTCTTAGGCCCTAAGATCAGCTTCTTGCCCACTGTGAGAAAGAGTGCTGGAGTAGGTCAGTGAGAAAAATATCCAGCTGCCCACCGAGTGGAATTTCAGTTTTTCCTTCCTGCAGAAGGAGCCCACTCCCGGCAGAGGGAGCTTCCTTTTTGCCATCAACAACCTTTTTTCTTTACACAATACTGCTGCTTGAAGATACCGTCTACCAACACCGCTTCTGACAACCAGGAGGTACACTGGGAACACCATAATTGGCATATGTTGTTACAGGAGCTAAGGGAAATAGACAAGTGCTTGCCAAAGGGACTCAGGCTGAATAGGAAAGAGGGGAGACAGAACCGTCACTCCTCCTCCCCTGTACTTGCTGGGGTTTGTTTTACTTTTTTTTTTTTTAAGATCAGAAAATCATGGGTATCTGGCCAGGGATTGTAGCTGAGGTAGTGGACTTCTCACACAGTATATGTAAGGCTGAGATGAGGGTTGTGGCTTTGATCCCCAGTACTACAACTTGGAGAGTGACCTTAAAATAATCCTGATTTATGGCTGCAATTCTAGTACCTGAAAGACAGAGGTAGAGGCAGGAGGATAGGGAGTTTGACAAGGGCCTTAGCTGCACAATGAAGCTCTGTCTTTATCCATCATGGGTGGAGTACGTAGCTCAGTGGTATAAACAAAACAAACAACAAAAAACTACCCTAGCAATGTACACGTTCCAGTGTTTAGTTCCTGGTCCATTAAATGATGTAGAAGATCAAAGTTCAAGATTTAAAGATGTAAGCCAACCATTTCCTATTGTTGGTCTTTTTTTTTTTATTAAATCAGAATTGTTCTATTTATTTTAAAGAATGTTTTTCACTGGTTATTATATGTGTAAGTCTTTCTCTGTGTCTCTGTCTCCTTGTGTTTCTCTTCCTCTCTCTCCTTTTGTCTCCCTCCCTTCTCCCTGCCTTGCTATAACCCTCTCCCTCCCTCTTTCCTTCCTTCTTGTCCTTTCTTCTCTGTAAGATATGTGTATATACACATATGGCATTTTGTGTGAAGGTCAGAGGACAACTTTGTAGAATTGTTTTTCTTTTTCCTTTTTTGTTTGTTTGTTTGTTTTGTGAGACAGGATTTCTCTGTGTAACCTTGGCTATCCTGAAACTTGCTCTATACACCAGGCTGGCCTCAAACTCACAGAGAGCTGCCTGCTTCTGTTTCCTAAGTGCTGATATTAAAAGAATGTGCCACCACCACCTGGCTAGAATTGGATTTTTACATGGCCTCTAGAGATGGAACTCAGGTTACTAGGCTTGAGCATGAAGCCTTTTGCCTACTTGGATTGTCTATTTCCTTGTTTTTATTGGTGTGTACTCATTGCACATAGTACTGAGTTTTATAAACACATGTATTCACACCAATAACTTCTCCTTCCTCCCCACAATCCCTTTTCCTTGTACTTGTCTTCTGCTTTCATACTGGAAGGGGGGCATGGTGTATGTGCTTAAAATATATAAAATCTAGGTACTACAAATGGGAGAAAATCTGTTGTCTTTCTGAGTTTGGCTTATTTTGCTTGATATGATCTTCAGCTGCTTCCCTTTTCTAGCAAACGACATAACCCCACTGTTTTGTTGCTCATTTTGTTGTGTGAAGTATCTTATGAAGGCCAGGGTGATCTTGAACTTGGTGTGTAGCTGAGAATGACCTAGAACTCTTGATCCATTTGTCTCCATCTTCAAGGTATTGGGATTACAGGTATATACCACTATGCTTGGCTCATTTATTTATTATGCCTGAAACACACACACACACACACACACACACACACACACACACACACACACACGTTCTTCATCCATTCATCTGTTGAGGCACATTGGGACTTATTCTATGACTTGGTCACTGTGAAATCTGCTTTGATAAACAAGCCTCTCTACAGTATATTGACTTAGAGTCTTTGGGGATACAAGCTAGTACTCAGTTGCTGTCTTATCTTTCAGTCTTTTAAAATAGATGCTGCAGAAGGTTAAGGAAATAAGGAGTAACATAACCACCCATTTAAACAAGCACAGTGCCAACCACAAGACTGGAAATCCCACAATTTGCCTCTCACCCTTCTCTCTCATTCCTCTGCAAGAAATCTGGCTGCAGGAACTGCTAAGTGTTCAGCGAAAAGAGAAACAGGACAGCCTTTTCCTGGTGGGAACAGGATTCAGAGGAGGGAGAAGAAACCAGCTTTTTTCTTATTCACACATTTGGTGGAAGCTGCCATTTCCCAAGTTTGCCACCTTTTTCCTTTCCAATAACCAAGATGATCTCATGTAGAAGTCATGTGTGTATCTGTAGAATACTGTCAGCATCAGTTTTTCTAAATATGAAATATTTTGCATCTTTAAAAATGCCTGTGCTTTGTGCAACATCTTTCTTACTGTGCTTCACGGAGCCCTTGGGTTTAAGAAAGATTGTGGGAAAAGAGCTGCATTGCTTTGAGGTATCTTTGAAAACTCTCTGCCTTTATTTATCAGGAGACTGGCTTATTCTTCCTTGGCTACCTTCAGATAAAGCCAAGGGACTGGGACGAGGACATCTGTCTGAGGTGCAATGACAATGATATCATGTCCTTCTGTAGAAGAAAGGACAGGAGAGGGCCAAAGAGTCATGCTTATTGTCCTGGAAACTTTCCATTTTCTCCCTGTCCTGTGAGCCACCATAGGCCTCTCACTGATGTGGCAAGGGAAATAGAGATGTTAGTTTTCATTCTAATTTCTTAGAAGATGGTTTTCCTTACAATGCTTTAACCATGTGTTATATTTTATACTTACCATCAAACCTTTATTTACAAGATATCTCTATTTAAAAAATCATACTGGGGATATTGCATTCAAATTGCCAAAATACTTCTAGTTATCAAATTTGAAATCTCATATGAAATTTCACTTTGTGTATCAAATCTTGTATGCAAATAAAAGATAATCTTCAAAATTTGTTTGCACCCATTTCTCTCTCATGTTATTTCACCGATGAGCTTGAAAGTTGATCTTCTGTGATCGCTGAGAGGCAAGTGGATCGATTGCAAAGAACAGACAAGCTGCCTGTGACTGTCACAGTCTGCAGGTTGATCACTTGCTGACCGGTAGCCTCAGAGCTCTGAGTACAACGGGTGGATCTCCACGTAAAATCCCAGGCAGCCTGGCTCCTAGTCTGTCTACTGACCCCATGGGAAGGATTCCCCCTCCCCCCAAGTCACTATTGTAATTTACTAACCGAAGAAGAAGCATTGTCTTTAGAAGTTGAGCATATGTAAAAGCATGGTCACTTAGGATAGAGGAGAAAGAGGCCTGCATCTGGAGAGATTCCTGGAATGTGCATGAGAACAACCACTCCCTTCTGGGGCATAGGGTACTTTCCGAGGTCACATATGATGCCTGAAACTATAGAGTATTAACTGATGAAGAAACGGATAAATTTTCTTCTTCCCTATATATGCATATCTGTGACAAAGTTTAGCTTATACTTTAGATATACTTTTTTTATTAACAACTAACAATAAAATAGAGCAATTTAATACTATATTATAATAAGGTACTTTATTTTTCCAAGTTTTCAGATTATGTAACTCATCCACAGAAAAGGTAATGCATTGGCCCTGCTTTTAGGCTCTTCATAGTTTCTTATTGTTATGTGGAGTTCCTATTTCCATTTTCAGTCTCTTCCTTTTCTGAACCCTCAGTTTTTGCTATCACTGATTCCACGATGACTCCCTCTTACCACCTCCGCTGAGATCTGGGCTTTGCTGCCATGTGACTTCAAGACCTTGACACTCAGACCGAGGGAGCTGTAGTAGATGAAGTCAAATGGTACCAAATAGCAGCTGTAACTAAACTTCAGACAGCACGGGTATGCTGTTCTTTCCACCAACATCTCTTCCTGAGCAGCGTTGCTTTAAGCACAGGGAAAATATGAATGCCCTCTCTTCAGAAAGACCTGTTTCAGATTTAGCATCCAGGAACTGGTAGGGTAACCACCTGAGTTCATCTCAGCTAGGAGAGTTGAAAGAAGCGATCCTGAAAACAGCGAGAATTTAGGAGGTGATTTAGAAGAGAGGTTTGAAAGCGTTTGAGTGCTCCTGGTAGAATTTGGAGCACAGGTGTAGAACCTTCCATTTGGAAAGAGTCACAAAGAAATGCTGTCCAAAGCTGTAGATTAGCTAATGCAGGGGATGGCTTCTCAATTATCTCAAAGTAAACAGACTTTAATTGGTGATCTGAGAGGGGAGACATGCGGTAAGGCTTGGATGCTCCTTTTTCAGAAGGAAATCACCACAATTTCTAAGAAAAACAAAATAAACACACAAACAAAAACAAACCAGACCAAGCCAAACAAAACCAACCAACCAACCAAACAAACCAAAGATGTGAGAAAAGTCATGGCTTTGTGTTTGGAGCTTTTTAATGTCAATTTTGTTTAATTTTTAGAAATTAAATACAACCAAACCAATGTAAGCAAAGACTGGAGAATTCTTGACAAGGACACAGGGGTATGAAGTGGGAAGAAAAGAGTAGGAATTGGAGCTGGTTCCATGTAACTTCTACAGAGCTCTCCTCGGGGCTGCTTTCATCAGTCTAACCACACCCCTTCTTTTTCTACCAATTGCATTCTTTCTTTTCCACAAAGTGGGCATTGGTCACCTCTCTCCGTTGTCTATAACAACAGACAAAAATCTTGCAGTAGATGCTGCCATGAGTCTCTCAGTCACAATCCACACTCACAGAAGAAGTAATCTGCAAGGCATAATGTTCATCTGCGGCCCAGGGTGCAAACAAGAGGAGGAGGCAAAAACATATGGTACAGACTTCTTCCATCCTGGTGCTCAATGTACTTGGGAGGAGACATGAAAGCACAGGGAAGGAAGGGGATCCTCAGACAATTGGGGTTGTTGGGAGCTGCATTCATATTCCACCAAAGTGCCACTGAATGGGCACATGGACACTCACTCATTAAGTGTTTATTAAACTTCTGGTTACAATAGGGCAGAATTTCAGTTATTTAGGAAAATCCCTGCTCTTTAGAAACTTGGACTCCAACTGGAGATCACAATAGGCATTATGTAATCGTGAACACACAGCAGCTGTGGTTACCTGCTCTGATCCTGCACCAGACTCGACCAGTCAATAGCTAGTCATGGATGAAGGAGAGGCTCATGCATCCTACCCCTGCCAGCTGAACTATAGGCATACTGCTGGGTTTTGAGGGAAGCAAAGTCATATCTTCTGATGAGTATCCACCAGCGAGCCCACCAGGTTCCATTAGACAGTTCCATACCCAGGGTAATACAGAGGGTTAAACTCAGTAGTTCACAAGACAAAACAAAAGACATGAATATGGGAAAAGAAGCTGTAGAAAGGAGGGGCTTAGGTAGTGGTGTGAGGCAGATATGAGAGAGTGGGAGGTAAAATAACCTTATACGTGTATGAAACCTTCAAGAAATAAATGTAACATTAAAAAATGCATCATGATGGGGCTGGAGAGATAGCTCAGTGGTTAAGAGCACTGTCTGCTCTTCCAAAGGACCTGGGTTCAATTCTCAGCATGCACATGATAGCTCACAACTGTCTGTAACTCCATATCCAAGGGATATGATACCCTCACACCAATACACATAAAATAAAATTAAATAAGTTATAAAAAATGCATCATGAAAAATTCAGCAAACATGTAAATAAGATCTTATTTAGTAAAATATTTGCTGAGTCCTCACCACTTTCAAGACGTTCCAGGGTAATATCAAAAATCAAAAGTCTAATATCCAGCATCCCTTCTCCTTACCAAGCTTGGTGCCAACTGAGAAACAAGATAAAGCAAGAGAGAACAAAGTACTACCTTCATTACCAGCAAAGACTGGATTCTGAGCTGCAAATTTTATATGCAATAGAATTTTAGAAATTATTATACTTAAAAATTAACATTAATGGAACTGAGAATATTAGAACGGCATGCCAACTATCAAATACCTACCATATGACAGGTACTGTTCCACTCATGAGAAATAGCTTTAAATAAACTAATTGTTTATCTTCAGAGGAACATACAGACAAAGAAATACTGATCTACCCACCTGTATTACATGCCTACAGTTGCCATAACAGGGTACCATGGATCGTAGTTTAAAAATAACACAAGTTGTTTTTCTTAAGGTTTTGGAAGTAGAAAGTCTGAGGTCCGGATGTTAGCCCTGTGGAATTCTCTTGGGTCTATAGAAGAGGATGTAATCTAGATCTTTCTTTTGATGTATACATTGGTCTCTTCTCTCTGGTCTTCAGATGTGTTTCCTTGATTCCCCAGCATATTGCTGTACCCTAATCTTTATTTCTTCATAACGACATTGATAATACTGGATTGAGATCCATCAAAATGACTATTTTTAATTTAATTGCTTCTCAAAAGAATCTATAAATAAAGAAACATTCTCAAGGACTGGAATTAAGACTTCAACATAAGAAAATTCAGGTCAGTCAGTAACACCACCTAAAAAGAAGATAAAACAGGACCACACTCTTTCTTTCTTAGTGTTGGTCTTAGGCCTAGGGCTTCCTACATGCTGAGCAGGGAGCTACAATCTTTTTCTTTTTCTATTTTTTTAATTTACTTTAAAATTTCATTTTATTTATTTTGTTTGTGAGTATGTAAACATGCATGTGAGTAAGAATGGGGGCAACTTGTAGGAGCTGTTTCTTTCCCTCTACCATGTGGGACCTGGGGATTGAACAGATCACTGGGATCAGTGGCAGGCTCCTTTGTCCACCGCACCATCTTGCTGGCTCTGTTTTTTTCTTTTTAGACAGCAACTATTTAAGTTGTCCAGGTTGATCTTGAACTTGAGATCTCCATGATCCAGTCTTTGAATAGCTGGGATTACAGGCTCGCACCAGATCAGGTTCAGGTTAAAGGGTCTTGATAGATGAAACACTGCTCCCGACAAAATGGACAGAAAAGATGTTTCCAAGGAAGCACAATTTTTAAATGAAGGTTTTGTTTAAAAAGAAAGAAGAGTAAATCATCAGAGCTGATGGCCTCTGAAGGCATGGTAAGTAGTGTAACACTAGAAGGATCCATGTCTGGAAACATGTATGAGATGAGGTTTTAGTGGAAGGAACAGAAGTTGAGCCTAGTCATGACTGATGGAAATAGGAATTAGTCTTAAGTAGACACAAAGTATAATTAGTGTGACATTATGAATTAGAGATTTATTTTGAGACTTTGAGACAGAATGAGGCCTTTAAAAATCTCTAGAAAGTGGAAAGAACAATGATTACCATCTCTTGGGGTGAGGCATCTCAACTTTGTATGTAAAATGAGATCTGGGACAAGCTGGAGGCTGGGAGACCAAACTGGAAGCTATGAAGGTTGGAATCTATTATGAATGCCTTGGTCACGTAGACTAAGGACGTGCTCTAGAAAGTATTTTGAAGGAGGAAAAAGACAAAGAAATAATTTCAAAGGAAGAATCTTAAAGAGTCAGTCATTATTGAAATCTCTTAGTTACAAGAAAAAAAGTCACACTCATTAAACTCCTTGGCCATGGTAACCCAGAGGAGAGCTATGTCACATCAACAGCTCATTTGATGCTGCAATTAAAAATGCACAAGGTGAGGCCAAACCTGGATTGGAAATGCTGATTGAATGTTCTGGTCTCAGTGGATGGCATGTTTCTAGCTGTGCTAACAACTAAAACGTTCTTCTTTGCCTTTACCTCTCAGGCAGATCCATGTCTAAGTCACTATTTCTTTTAGCTCAGTTGTATTCTGTGCCCAAATATCTGTTATACTGAAACTCCAATCCTCACTCTTAAAATATGACTGTACTTGAAATAGCTAAGGCACAGTGATTCCATATGGGTGTGCTCTGATCTGACAGGTCTGGTTGTTTGTAAGAGTTGACCAGGATATTGACATGGAGGGAAACTATGGGAAGACATGATAAAAAGAAAGACATGTTAGCTTTCCTTAACTGTGGCAAAGTAACTGAGATGGTAGAGTTACAAAATGACAAGGCGTATTTTGACTCATAATTTTGGAAGTTCCAGTCCATAACTGATTAGCCCTATTGCTTTGGGTGTATGATGACATAGCATATCATGAAGGAAAGAATACACTCACTGCATTAGTGACTTTTCTCTTGCTGTGGCAAAACAATGTAACTTGTAGAACAAAGGGTTAATTTGGCATCTTGTTCCAGAAGAACACAAATCCATGAGAGTGAGGAAGCATGACAGGAAGAAGTGGCAGAGCAGACGGAGTGGAAGCTGAGGACTCACATCCTGAACCACAACTGCCAGTCAGAAAGAGCACACTAGCACACTGGGAAGTGGTGCCGCTCTTTTTACTCTCAAAACCTACCTTCAGTGATATGCTTCCTTCAATAAGGACACACTTCATAAACCACCTATGCAGTACCATCAATTGGGGACCGAGTGCTCAAGTTTCAGAGACTATGGGGGAACATCTCAACTTATCCAAACCACCACAGCTGCCATGATGGAGCAAAAAGTCATTCACCTCATGGCCAAGACCAGGAAAGAGAAAGGGGGGAAAAGGGAGAAACCAATCTCTTACAATCTCCTCTCTTGGCATGTTCCCAAAACTTAAAATCTCCCATCACTACCCACATCCTAAAAGGTTCCATTTCTTCTCAATAGTATCAAGTTGAACATTAAGCTATTAGAACATGGGCTTTTGGGGGGGAACATTCTGGATTTAAACTATCACAACAACCACTTACAAGCCAAAGAGAAAGACTTTAGATGTGAATCAATCTGCTGTTATTTGGGTGTCAGACTTCTAGCTTCCACAACCATGAGCAAATCAAGTTCCATTAAGCTACACTCTGCTATAAAGGCCTTGGCTAAACAACATACTGCTCCACTCATGGTGGCTTTCTGAGCGTGTGGGGTTTCCAGAAGGCCTTTTGGATCCTCATTGCATGAGATTTTTCTCACAGCCAACTAATGACTCACTATTTCAGTTTAGGTGCATTTCTTTCTTAGTCTGTCCTTCTCTGAGAAAAAGAAATCTTGCCATCTGAACACACCACTCCATTGAACAGAGAACCACTAGCCACCTCTTTGAATTTAACATTACTAAATCAAATAAAATGATAGATTCATTTTCCTGTTTGCACTAGTTACATTTGAAGCGCTCAGTGGTCTCTTGTGACTAGAGGCTACCTGAATGGTCACAGCAAGGCCAGAGCATTCTCATCATGTCTACTAGAAAGTTTTAGTAGACAGCATTGCACTGGTATAGAAGAAAGCATAAAAATCCCAATAATGCCCTGAAAGCCCCATCATGACTGCTGTATCACTAGGGTCTACATTTGTAAGCAACATAAAAACATTTATGGTAGAATAAGAAAGGAGGTGGGATAAGGAAGTGGTGGTAGGCCCCACTGGTATATCCCAGAGGGGTTGAAAAACAGACGAGCAATTCCAGAGCATCAGTAGAAGGCCTTTGTGGTCACTTCTCTTTGGACTCACTAATGGTCCATACCTTTATTCACTTATTTATTTATTTTTAAATTTATTTTTAAAGACAGATTTACTATGTAGCTCTGGCTAGCCTGGAACTTGCAGTCCAGAGACCAGGCTAGTCTTAGATTCACAGAGATCTTCCTGTCTCTGTCTCCCAAATGTTAGGGTTAATGGCTAGCCCATGACTTTTATCTTCAAAAACTGAAAATCAAGAAAGGGAACCCAATGTGACTGGCCCATGTGGAGACCAGGATCTACCCAGCCAGGTGGGGCTGAAGAAAATGTGGCAGTTAGAGTCTCAGGGATAAACGACTGCAAGTTTCCCATCCCAGAGTTTTCCCAGTGAAGAGTGGGTTACCTTTCCAGGTTCCTCTGTTGCAGCTAAATGCATTATCTCAGAGGTTGTTCCAGAATGTTCCATTGAACAATAACTATTGACTATAATTTAGTTTCTACTAAGACACAAGCAGCAAATACCTTTCTCTTTTCTCATAACAACAGTAGTTGTTGGGGACTTCTTTGGTTACAGATCCTGGTACTAGACACTCTGGGAGACCTAAAAAACAGTAAGTTCTTGCATTCTTCAAAGTACTCTGGCTCTTAAATAATTTTATCCCATCCAAAATATCAGTCTGAGAACTGAAAAAGGATATGGGTTCTCTAGTTTCTAGATCCTTACTTTAGCCTCCTTAATAATTTTTAAAGATAATATTCCAACTTGAGCATTAAGGAAAACAGAACAAAGCAAAACAAATAGCTTTCAAATTTGAGACCCTCTCTTCAAACCAGTCATCTAAATTTTCTATAACAAGCTCTTATTGCCAAGATAAAATATGAAAGTGTCTTCTCATAGCCCCAAATGTTATGTTACTGAGATAAATCCTGTAATTTTCCACTTTCATGAACAGTCCATCTAAAAAGAGTTTTTCGATTTCAATCTTGCACATTCTATTTGAGTCAGTGTATATACACCTCAATCATCCTCTAACCCCCAGCTCTGTGACTGCAGGTAAATTCCACACAAAGACCCCAAAATCCCTTTAAAATGTGCCATCTCCCACAAAGAAACCACTTCATTTCTTGGAACTCAGTTTAAATTAAAGTGACTTCTATGTTATATTTTAAGAAGTTTCACAAATGAGTGATTAAAATGATAGCATTAGTGGTTAAAAAATTAAATTGCCAGTAATAGCAGAATTAATCATCAGGAAACAAAGGTTGGGATATATGGAGGAGATGACAGCCCCAAATGAATCTCTTGGACAACAAAAGAGTACAGGTTTTAATTTGGAATTGTGTCACACCCAGATCTGTGGTGATAGCATGCATCCATCAAGTTTCTGATGAAGATGAGACACGGATTTACCATTCCAGCTGAGCCCTGAGTGAAGCTAAAACCACATTTCCACCAGGTGGAAGGAAACAGCAGTCACAGTATGACTGATCCTCACCATTCCTGTCCCAGTGCCCATTGGCCATTTCTAATTGCATTGGCAAAGAGGTAATTGTTGTTTCAAAGAGAATCCAGTTCTTTAACTATTCCCACGATGCCTCAAAATCATTCCCTGATGATAAGGCTATTTGAGGGCTGAACTTAAATGCACCGCCATATTTAAAACTTGAGTTGTTCTGAGAAAGCTGGTGTGTGACATACTCAAAGAAAGGAAATCGGCAAATCATTTTTCTCTCTCATTCAGACTTCCCTTTCACTAGTTTAAACCACCTGTATTTATTCTTGCATTTTTATCTGCCAGTTCCATTCTCTTTTGTGTCATGTAAGAGTATTTATTTCTGCAGCTGAATTATGTCCTCTTTATTGCTTAGAAAGAGCAGCTCGCCTGTTATCTTTCATGGGTGGGAAAGTAGTACCTTTTGAGTGTTTTCTGGTCATGGGTATTAATGTAGCCATCATAGGGATGTCATTATCATCCACTGAAGCCACTTCAAGTTCATTTGCATTGTACAATATGTATTTCTATATTTGTGTGGATCTAAGAAGAGCTGAAACTCATTAAAATTCAAGCCATCCTCCATGTTTAAAACTTTAGAAAATTCATTGACGGTCTCAAGTGTGCTGTGGAATCTTACCTTGGATACATCAGCTATGTTTCTGGAGCTAGGCTGTAGTTATGTGATGGTGTGCTACAGACTAACAGAAGAATTTACTGGAGTTGAAATGCTCTAATTACAAATAGCAAATTGAAATGTGAAGGGAAGAATGTGACATTCAGAGGTAGAGTGACTAGATCTGTGCTTATGAATGCACAGGTCTGCCTACAATTGTTAGGACTTTTGGTAACTGAGTAGTAATGTGTTTGCAAGGACCAGTACTAAATAATGGATGAAATGACTTGTGTGAGGTGGGGGGGGGGGAAGGATGGGGGGGGGGGAAGGAGAAGGAGAAGAAGAGGAAAAGGGAGAGGGAGAGTATGTACATGTTCTTCATATGTCTGTGCATGCCTATGGAAGCCCGAGGTTGATGTCAAATGTCCTCTCTTGCTCTCCACCTATATTATATACTTTCCTGTTGCAATGATGAAATACCCCGGTGAAAGCGGCATAGAGGAAGAGGGATCTATTTAGTGTTTAGTTTAGGGGTTTCTTCTAAGTTGCAGTCCACCTTAACAGGAAAGTCAACGAGGCAGGAACCTGAAGCAGCTAGTCACATCTGCAGTCAAGATCAGAGAGAGAAAGAGCAGACATAAGCCTGTGCTCAGCTGGCTCTCCCTTTTTCACTCAGCCTGCAGTCAAGCCTTTGAAGTGCTGTTGCCCATGTTCCAAGTGAAATTTTCTCACCTTAATTAACCCAATTAAGAAAATCTCTCGAAGGCTCGCCCACAGGCCAACACAATCCAGACATTTCCTAACTGAGACTCTCTTCCTAGGGGATTCTAGATTGTATCAACTTGACTATTAAAACTAACTATCATGGGGGCTAGAAAGATGGCTCAGCAGTTAGGAGCTTTTACTGCTCTTCTGGAGGCCCTGGGTTCTATTCCCAGCACCCACGTAAGGTTGCTCATAATCATGGTAACACCAGCTCCAAGGAATCTGGTGTTATGTTCTGTTTGTTTTTTGGCACCAGGCACACATGTGGTTCTTAGGCATACATGTATGCAAAACATTCATGAACATTAAATAATAAACATTCTTTTAAAAGAAGAAACTCATCATCATGCCATCTTAATGTTTTTGAGACAAGGCATCCCATGGACCCTGAAGCTCACTAACTGCTAAGCTGGCCGGCTAAGGAGCTTCAGGGATCTGCCTGCCTCTTTCGCTGTCCCCCAATTTTGAGGTTAGTATACTACCAGGCCAACTGTTTACCTTGGTGCTCGGATCCAAAGTCAGGTCCTTATTCTTGCATAGCCATCACTTACCCACTGGGCCAGCTTACCAGTCCTCACTTTCTGTTTGAAAAGTTGGATATTTTGGCATGATTAGTAAACTTATTTTGCTCAAAGGTTTTTTTTTTTTTTTTTACAAAGTGGAAGTAGTAATACATCCACATCTGCAGTAATGTACAGGTTCAGATATTGTAGGCATGATATGGGAATAAATCTGCCAAGTGCTTTCACTAACTTCCTTCCTTCCTTTCTTCTGTCACTCCCCTCTTCTTCCATCCTTTCCTCCTTCTTTCCCTCCATCCCTCTCTGAAAGTCCATACTTGTCTTCCTTCTCTTTTATCTTCTGTCTTCTACATGGGAAAATGCTGCAGGAAGACCCTCACTAGATGCTAAACAGATGGTAACATTGTGCCTTGAATTTCCCAGTCTTTAGAACTGTGTGTGATTCAATAAACTTTTCTCCATATATTACCTAGCAGGTAGCATTCTCTTATACCAACACAAAGAGGACAAAAACATGGCAAGAGGACAGAGATGAAAAGATCTGGTGTGTCTTGAGGGAGCAGGGGAAAGAACAAGGCTTAGAACAAAGTGCAGTGCAGTGGGTGCTGTAAGAGGAGTGACAGTATGCTTGAGAAATGCAGAGGATGAAAGTTCAGGGAGGGAAGGAGCTCTGGGCAACCAGAGATTGAACAAGTGTGAAGAAGAGGAGAAAGGAGAGGAAGGCTTTGAAAGGGTAGTCAAGAAAGCCTGAACATTGCAAGGCTATTTCAGGAATGATTAACTGGTAATTGACCAATGATGTACAAGACAGGGCCAGTTATGCAAATCAAGCCTGGGAATTTAAAGAAGCTTTGCACCAATCCTTGGAGCTTAGGGAATTAGAGTCTCTGACCTCAAGGACAATGAGCAAGTCCTTATTTCTGAGCAGTGCTCATAGGCATTGGACAATGCTGAAAGTGATAAGAAAGACAGGCGGAGGGTGACATGGACCGTGTTTAGTTCTCTTCTCACATGCTTTATACTAAATTGAATTGAACTGAATAGAATGTATTAATGAGAAGGTAATAGAACTGATTTATCCTGAGAACTCATTCTCACCAGTGCAGTCAAACACTAGATAAAACATTGGTTTATGGCCTCTGAGCCAGATGTAATTTCAGAAGGTAAAGCTGACATGTAGTCCAGTCTGAACATATTTTTTTTTCTCAGAAGTATATTTTTGGTACAATTCCTTTTAATTGGTTACTTTTTACCCCTTTGTTCTATTCTAGGACTTTAAACCAAGAGGTATGTGACACCATTGCTTGCTCTGGGACAATGGACAAGAAGGGCTAGTCAGAGGGCTGTGTTGTCACGGCAGCACACATATTCATTTGACATGCCAAAACTATGGGATATCAACCAAAATACACCATCATGGACATTCAGTATCTGACTTTCTTTCCAGGGCCATTTGGACCTTCTGTCCATCTTTAAAAACAAATAATTAAGTTTAAATATAAAAAATCATATATGTACAAATGCATAAATACTTATACATTGATTTGTATGACTAGATAGTATATAATGGGAGACACTTAAATGCATACATAGTGGAAACTACTGTATAATAAATATGTTTAGGCAATCCCTAATTTAATAGATGAGAGTTTTTCACAAAAACATCTACTGATAACTCAAACTTATGGCCCTTCCCTTGGGAAGTTGCTGTTTCACAGGAATGGTCCAAAAATAGCAATAGCAAGCTAGAAAAGGCAAAAATAGGGCTTAGGGAGGTATCTCATTGAGCTTAGTGCTTATTATGCAATCATTAGGAACCTTAGTTCAGATCACCCCAACCCACACAAGAAGCTGAACGGGCATTGTGATCCACCTGTGATCCCAGAAAAGAAATCAGAGGCAAGGAATCCCCTAAACAAGCTGACTAACTAGATTAGCCAAAATAGCGAGCTCTGAGTTCAGTCAGAAACTCTGACTCCATGTGTAAGGTGGAGAACTAGAAAGAAAGACATATCAACCTATGGCATCCACATACTTGCATACTCAGGTGCACATGAACCTGAACATGCATGTGCCTGCATACATGCACTCACAATTGCACATACACCACAAAGAGATACGTACGCAAAAAAAGGGCAGAAACACCTGGGACCATTTGCATACCAGACAAAGCTCATCCTGGAAACTCAAGCTGCAGACTTGTTAGAAGGGTCCAAGTGAGAACCAGTCTCTTCTGTGGATACCAACAAGTGGAAGGATTTCTAGTTGACTCTTGAGCTAAAAAAAAAAAAAAAAAAGAGAAAAATTGCAAAGTTGTGATTTAAATATAATTCTTATGGACTTTTCACATAATCCAGAGACCAAAATAAAGTTAGTCATTAATTAACTTATTAAGTAATAAAGTGCATGACTAATTTTGATGGCAAACATCACAAGGAGGTTATAACTACTCATCTTGAAAGCAGAGCTACTTACAGTGTGTTACTTTTGTCACCACTTCACTTTGCATCTAATTACAAATCTGAAATATGTTGACAGTGTGTGTTTTAGAATTAAGGTTTAAAAGGAGACCACTTGTATGTAGCTGAGAACTTTCTCTACATTAGAAAAAGCTGTTATGGCTCTTTGGCACAGATCATGTTGTTTATACAGGATCATGCATTGTTCTGAGGTTACACTCATGTAGGTGTGAAACTGAGTACATCCACCATTAGAGTTCACATCTTCTCTGGGTTGAGCATTCTAAGAACCAGATTCTAGACTATCGGCTGCACTTGTCATAATGTGTAGGTCTGTTGAAAGCCTTGTATGACCTCTCCTTCCAAAATACATGATATCCTTGGATTATGAAACAAAACAATAAGACCACTACAATCTTTATCACTACCTTCCCATTAGACCAGTCTATGGCTGTGCAAGTTTGTCCTTGTGGCATCTTTTCGGCTTGATTTTACTTTCTCAAATCGACCCGTTTTATTTGGATGACTGTGTTCATATGACCATGGCTAAAGAGGATGTATTAGTTGCTTTTGAATTGCTGGAATCAAAACACCCGAGGTTAGCCTAAGAGGAAGAAGAGTTATTTACTTTGGATCGTGGTTTGAGCCCAGAACAGCAGGGAAGGCATGGGAAAACAACTCTGTTCACAGCAGTGTTATGGAAGCTGTTCACATTCCATTGGGCTAGGAGGGAGAGGACAGGGAAATGTTATGGAGGGGCTTCATCCTTTTGCCACCTTTATTACTTCTGAGCACCTAACCTATACGATGGTGCCACCTAAGTTCTGGTTCTAAGGGTTGGTTTTCTCACTCAGCTAATTTTTTTTTCTGAAAACACGGATGCACCCAGTGATGTGCTTTACCATATTCTCGGTGATTCTAAACTCTGCCAAATTGACAATGAAGATCAGAAATCACAGAGTAATGATTCGGACCTCATCCTTCGTAACTTGCACTTCATTCTACATCAGCAGTATGATAGGGATCAAGTGCTGCATTTATGACAAGCATAAGCCATCATATTCATGCTGGAGATTGCATCTTACTATTGATACAGTTAGTATCTGAGGCCAGTTTGAACACATATGCTATAGACAAGTCATCTTGCAATGAGCTAGTTGCTACTTCCAGTCACCTATTCACTAATTTGGTCACAACTGATCTGTCAAACTACTTTCCCAAGTCATTTTCCTGTGTATTAAAAATTATCAACTCAACTCAGTGACATGATGCTGACTTAGAAGTCATTCAAAGTGATTGATCTTCTGGCTAATGTACAAGCAGCCCCAGCTGGCACGTTTCCTTATGTGAGAATGATCATAAGCAGGAGTGATTCCCAAACAACTACCTTAATAATTTTGAAGTAGGATCATGACTTGTCAGCTTCAGGGAGGACCTGTGTGCAAGATAAAAGCACATTCTCTTTGGTCCTCTGTCTGAAATTTGCAATGAGTTTACATAACCTTGATGTGAAAGGATTTTTTTCTTACCTTGGAGAAGCCATTCACATTTTGAGTTTTGTCTTGCTTTGTCTTAGTTGTTAGAAGAAGGCTCATGACAACCCCACTGGAGAACTTTCATGTCCTTTCTGGTTTTATCTAAGTCTATAACATCAGTTGCCCATTGTATGCTATTTCTCTTAAGTTGCATTTAAATTCTGTCCCACACCATGTGCTCTACCATCCAATTTACAGATACATATATTGCTCAGCATCCCTACGATACAGAAGCATGCAAACTGATGTTTGTTGAGATCTCGAAAATTGGGTACCATTGTGAATATCTTTATTAATTCATCACTATCCACAGCTCTGTGTTTGAGATATTAGTGTATTCATGTTTTAGGCAAAATTGAAATTGAAGCTTGGAGCCACTAGGCACTCTTCACAGCCGTAATGAAGACATATAGGGTCCAAATTAAGACTCATTTAGTTCTTAAACCATAAGGATATACTGTTTCCTCAAATATTTTCTTTAAAGCTAGAAACAATATTTTTCAGTCAAAAAGAGCATGTTTCAAAATACAATTGGAGACTCAAACACTGAAGGTAAATAGCTTATCTAGTCCCAATTTTAAAAAACTGTTTCTTATGTCTGCTTTTCTAGTGTGGACCTTTTAATATGTTATTTTTCCCTATTATAAGGAATGCAGCTTCTGGGTGAGTGTTTCTAGATTTGGAAGACATTCTCATGACTGAATATTTATTTGCCTGTAAGATCCCAGGCTAGGGCTTTGCTGCCAGTGGGTGCTCAATAAAGATTAATGGATAGCCATGTATGCCTATGTGGGCATCTTGCACAGCTCTTCAAAAGCAGCACAAAGGAGCAGGACTATGAAAGTTACAGGTCACCTCCCCACCACAACCATGGGGTTCTGGATTGGGGTATGTCAACTGAAGCATCCCAAAGGTTCAGAGGTAGTATTGGGAATGCATGCATTTTTTTTCTCTTCAGAAGCAGCTGGGGGGTGCTGTGAAAATGAGACTTCACAGTCATTTCCAAGACTGATATCAATAGGAGAGAAAACTTGCTTCTCTGATGAGCACTAAAGAAAACTAAATATTTTTTAACTGACACATGTTCTGTTATTATACACATATGAAAAAGATGAGTAATAAGCCCCATCAGATGGTTTATTCAAACTGTCAGAACAAGGGATGAAGCATAAGTAAATCTCCAGATAAACTTCTGTGAACTGGAGAAGTAAAAAATGACAGTAAGCAGTCATACGTTCATTTACTACCGCGTCATCCCTGAAAATCTTGGAGAAACAAAAGCCATTCCCCCCTCAACATGCACGGTGGGCTATTTCTTGAAGAGAGGGAGGAGGGAAGTAACTGGAACTTACTTCACACAAAAAAAGCCAATCCTCATGTGTGGACTCAGAAATGGGTTTATGATAGAGTCTGGGATCAGCCTTGGGGTTCTGGGAAGGGTGCTGTCATTCTGAACAAGCAGCACTGGGCATCTGAAGCCTCAGCAGGCTTTTAGGCTGTCAGGGCACTTGCCTGCAATATCAGACTTTGCTTTGTCATAAGAAGAAGTTGGAGAAGGAAAGCCCCATGATATGACCCTTCTCAGACTGGGCTGGATGCATCAATATTAGGTAGAGATTATCCCAGAAAGCTCACCAAGTGGCCCTCATTCTTTGCATAGCTCTGGAACTTTCTATCTGTATGAGCTTGGTGAAGACTAATTTCTCAGGGTTGATCTTGTCTCTAATTTTCACATTCTCATTGATGGATTCTCTCGTCAAATGAGCACCATTAATGGAGAAGCTCTTTGTGTCCTGGAATTTTGATGAACATTTATTTATTGCTATTTTTTAAAAAAACTCCTTTTCTTTCCATCAAACTCCTCTTAGTAATAAGGCTTTATGAATTGAAATATCTTGGAACATGAGAGATCATCCATTAGTATATTTCCTTATATTGTGGGCATCACAGCTCACCATTTTCTCACCCCTGAGAAAGTGATCTTTGAGAAACAACCCAGAAGGTGTGTTAGGAGGGCAGGCATTGGTATTATGGTCTGGAGAGATTGTTCTCTGTGTTTGCTACTTAAAAATACAGAAATCAGGTAGCTCACACCAACAAAAATTTACAGAATATATATGCCAAAGGTATTGATGTCCAGTTATAAAAATCCTTATCCTAAAATGAAAGCAAAGATTTTGAGAGGTAGAAGAGCCATTCCTCATTACCAGTAGCTAGTGTCCTATCACAGCCTGGCTGGCTGATGGTGAGAGACCCATGGGCAGCTGTGACATGGGAAAGTAAAGCCCAGTTCCTTAGTCTTGAGTCTCCCAGAAAGACCTCAGGAGCCACTGACATTCCTCTCAAAGGAATCAATGAATCTGTTTCTGTCTGTCTGCTCACTTGACCTTACTTTGTTTTGGATCAGTGAAGCAGGGACTTAATTGTTGGGATGGGGGACAGTGAGGAGGGGCTGCAGAATCTTGAAGAAGATACCACGCTGTGGAGCCTACAGGCAAGACCACCATCTGCCAATTGTCACCTAAGATGTACTGCTTGCTTGTTATATTGTTTGTCCCTATTTCTCATTTCAGACTCTTACCCTATTGTAATAAGTAACTGTCTTCCCAACTGTCATTCCATATTGACAAGTGAATGTCATCCATATTTGATTGACACCTATTGCTCCTGAATGCAGAAGTATGATTCAGGAATCAATTCTACTTATGTATTTTAAAACATTCTTATGTGTCAAATGTATGTGTTGTGGGATAATGCTCCTAATACGCTGGGGCCCTTCTACTAATATCTAAGTTCAAGTGGTTTCTTCCATCTTTTGCATTGTTAAGGGTGGTGGCTTTTCTTTGTCATAATTTTCCCTCCCCCAATGCACATCTGGGAAAGCTGCTATGACACCAACAGAACTCTCCCTGTGTCTTATGAAACCCAGCACTTTTGCAAATACCACTTGCTTTACTGTAAGACCTTTGAAGGCATTCTGACAAGTGGTGATTTCTCCTGCATTTTGCACCTTTAAGCAAGTGCAGCTTCAAGTCCAGTGACTTGATGGTCTCTCCTGAAAGGCTGTTGCAACTGAAAGCCTGTCAGCCAAATGCTCATGTGTGCTCTCACCATTGTGTGGCACTTGTGAAAAGAACCAGCCCTCCTCCTTTTGGGCGATGAACAAGTTCATTTAAATCAAGAAATGTCTTTGGTTTTTAAATACACTTCACTGTTCTCAGGGTAACATCTTATTTCATTTAGGAGGCTGTAGAAGCAAATGCTAAGGTTAAAAAAAAACCGCACATCTACTGTCTGGAAAATTGGAGACTGCCTTACTTATGTTAAAAGTGGCATTTTGAAAAACACCTGAAGCACTGATTATGAATGAGCCAGAAGAGAAATGTTGTCACTTAACCTCCCTCCTTTCAACCTTCACTTCCACCTCCAACAAGAGCTGTTGGCACTGGGGAAGTAGATTAGGTGTGACCCTTGAGTCCTGAGAGCTGTCGCACAGCTGTCTCCCTCCCCCTAGTATGTCCAGCTAGTGCACTGCCATCGTCTGGGTTAGACGAGGGACTGTTCAGGGTTTCACTGTTCATCCCTTGCAGAGAGAGAGAGAGACAGAGAGAGAGAGAGAGAGAGAGAGAGAGAGAGAGAGAGAGAGCCCGAAAAAAAAATCCCACATTGTCAGAGTAATGCCAAACTCCGTGTGAGTGGGATGAGCAGAGCAGATGCTGCAGAGAGACGCCAAAGCGGCTCCCCTTCCTCTGTGCCTCGGGTTCCTATAAATTGCTCGGGCTCGCGTTTGTCAGCCTCCTCTTCTCCTGGCAGGTGGTACCCAGGCAGAATTCTGCGTTCAGCCTCTCTCGCTCCGCTCTCGGCGGTGAGGCTTTCTCCATGGCTAGCTAGCTCCCATCTCCAGCCCTGAGCCTCTCTGAGCCACTGATCCTGCGAACCGCCGCTCCGCGCTTCTTGGGGGGCGCTGGACCCGAGCTCCCGCAGCCCATTGGGGCTTTGGGGGGTGCGCTTCTATTAAAGTTGTGGTGGCTACAAAAGAGGAAGAGGAAGAAAAAAGAAAGGAAGGAAGGAAGGAAAAAAAGAGGCAAGGGACAGAAGAACTCAGCCAGCGAAAGAAAAGAAGCAAGAAGCAGGAAAACAAAAAAAGCAACTTCAGACGGAAAGTTGGTGTGAACTGGCGCAGTCTGCAAAAAAAGGAAAAGTCGATCGCCAGCAGCAGGCATAAAAGTGTGAGCCGCCCGGGGCGAGCGCAGGAGGCAGCGGCTGGCTCTGCCCTCCGGGTGGCCGCGCGGCAGGCACCCGCTGCAGCCACAGGTGCGAAGGGGCTGGCAGGAGGCGACAGGGCGCCCTGAGCACCCCTCCCCCAGCCCCCACCCTCCCACTCCGGACTTGAGCCCAAGTCACTTGGCGCCCCAGCTCCCTCCCTAGCCGCAGCTTCAGCGGGGGGAGCAGGAGCCGGTGAAGAGCGGCCGGCGCCCGCCCGCCCAGGGGAGTTGGGGTTCGAAGGGGGATTGTTTTCGGCTCTGAGGAGGTCCCCGCCCAACCTTCAAAATTTTGTCCAAAAGCAGACAAGAGGATCGGCCCGCGCTGAGCCGGCTCGTGGGCAGCAGGAGGCGCCTGATCGCCGCCGGGGCGCTGGGGGTGGTGATGGTGCTCCTGCTGGTCATCCTCATCCCGGTGCTGGTGAGCTCCGCCGGCACGTCGGCGCACTACGAGATGCTGGGCACCTGCCGTATGGTGTGCGACCCCTACGGGGGCACCAAGGCTCCCAGCACTGCCGCCACTCCGGACCGTGGCCTCATGCAGTCCCTGCCCACCTTCATCCAGGGTCCCAAAGGCGAGGCCGGCAGGCCGGGGAAGGCAGGCCCGCGTGGGCCCCCCGGTGAGCCCGGACCACCGGGCCCCGTGGGGCCCCCGGGCGAGAAGGGCGAACCGGGCCGCCAAGGCCTGCCGGGCCCACCTGGGGCGCCCGGCCTGAATGCGGCCGGGGCCATCAGCGCGGCCACCTACAGCACGGTGCCCAAGATCGCCTTCTACGCTGGCCTCAAACGGCAGCACGAAGGCTACGAGGTGCTCAAGTTCGACGACGTGGTAACCAACCTCGGAAACCACTATGATCCTACCACGGGCAAGTTCACCTGCTCCATCCCGGGTATCTACTTCTTCACCTACCACGTCCTGATGCGCGGAGGGGACGGCACCAGCATGTGGGCTGATCTCTGCAAAAACAACCAGGTGAGCGCCAGCAGGCAATGGGGAGGGCGGGGAGCAAGCGCGGGAAGGTGCTGGCAAGAGGGAGGAGACCCCGGAAATGGGGGTGGGAGCCCGCGGAGGAAGGGCGCGGCAACCGGGCTCCCGGGAGCCACAACGAGGGGGACGCCGTGACAGGCTAGAAAGGTGGGGTCGTACCCGGAGTAGGGCGCCTCGCAGCCCTGAGAGGGTAGTTCTAGGGCGTCAGACCCGTGTTGGGCTAGGACAGTTGTGAGCATGACCCTCGAGGGAGCTTGGCCCTGCTGACTACTCGTGGACTAGGGGAGTCCTGGAGCAGGGCAGGATCCCTGGCCAGTGGCATCCTCAACAACTTAGGGTCGCTTAAAGCCTTTCCCGAGAATGTAGAAGTTTACAGGAACCCGAAATGGGCGTGCCAGGGCTCCAGACTCAAAGGGAGAAAGGACGGACCCCCAAGAGTGAGTCTCAGACAGGGCCATCCCGGGCTCAGGCAGCACTCTGCCGAGCGCGCGTAATTGTGCGGCCCTTAAGAGATCTTAAGCAGTGAAACTCAGAATCACTTTACACTCCGGTTAGTTTCCAAAGGATGAACTGCTGGGAAAAGAAAAAGTTGGGTTTAAGCTGTAAAAGTACGGCAGCTCGCACCCAAACACAGAAGCTACAGCCCACTCCACAGTTTGGTGTAGGAACATGCACAAGAAGGTGGTCGGGAAGGTGGCTGGTCAGATCTCAGCCCTTTCATCACCTTGGTAGAGACTCTTTCTAACCCCGGCCTTCTTGATCACAGCTACCTAGCCTTGCCTTGGCTGCAAAATAGCATCAGATGAGCCCCAACCAGGACCTGCTCTTCAGAGCTGGTAGGTGGGGGACACAAGTGCCCCTGATCTGCAGTGTCGGTCAGGGCTGCTTTGCCTTCTTTAGAATCAAGTCAGCGCAAAACCAAACATCTTTAATCTTCTAGTCCCAGGAGGAAGACACAATTCTAACTGCCTAAAAGTGTAATCCGACCTTCTGTGCACTCCAAGTGGCAGGCACCCAGGCGAGGCCTTTGTGCCTGTACCCTGCTGTGCAAGCTGAGTCCCCCTAGCCCTAAACTTTGCTTACTGACTGACAGGAAGACCCCGCGACCTGTCCATCGCCTTCGAGATGCCTCTTTTCGCGAAGTAGTTTTGATTTAGCAAGGGCTGATGTGCTCTAGGTCTTTGGTCCTCTGGAAATTCAGATCTTAGCTAAACCCTGAATTTTTTTAAGGTCCTCTCTCTCTCCCTCCCTCCCTCCCTCCCTCCCTCGAGACCCCAATTTAGTGTCAGGATTCTTTCAAAGGTAAAAATGAATGTCCTAAATGTATGATACACTTTTAAAAAGTCCTTTGCTTCTTCTTTCCTGCAAATTCCATCAAGAACCTCCAGGACACTAAGAATACGGGGTGGGGGTGGGGGAAGGAAACATGGCCACCAGGAGGCACTGACAGGGTTGTTCATTACAGTTATTACGCATGAAAATAATATTAAGAGAAATAAAAATTGTTCCCGGAACAGTGGGCTAGGTATTTGCAGGTATGTGGGTACAAAGGGCATGGCTCACTATAATAGTGTCTGACTGACCTAATGACTTATGAAGAGCCCTCAGCAGGCAGCCACGAGGCATCTCTTTATTTATAAATTGAGTCTCTCTGACTCAAATGTTAGGTCTGTAAAACACTACCGTACTAAAGAGATATTTTTAGAGCCACCCATTAAAATGTACAAAAATTCCTGTTTCGTCAACAAGTATAGAAATGGTAATTTTTTTAAATGTCTGGAGATTGCAAAGGCAGGAAAGTAGCATGGAGTTCGGATGTTGGTGGCTAGATGGAAGAGTCTGTGCGTATACCAAGGAGTGGAAGGAAAACATTTGGTAAACGAGTTCTAAAATTGAAATATACGTGAGTTTTTTTTTTAAATCACTTCATGGGGCATAAGCTGATATGGATATCACTTGAGCATACAGATTCTATGGGGATTAGGAAAACAAGTGGGTAAGGCACCTCTAATGCGCTCCACTGGGTGCTTGTCAAGTTGCTGCTTCTTGAAAAAGTGGGTAACAAGTAATTCAGAAAAATATATGAATAGTGGTAAACAACATCCTTCTGAGTTCAGTATGGATTGTCTTAGAAAATTATTATTGTAACATCGCAGCTAAAGAGTTTTGTTTCTAGAATGAAACAGTTTTGTAAAGTCTGGCTGCAGCCAGTGCCAAGTGGGAAATCTTGTAAAAATCTCCTTTTATTAATCCTAAAATAAATGCTTTATTCTTTATTTTCAATTATAGTCTGTATGGTTGTTTCTTAGTCACAATTCCCTCTCTGAGATGACCTAATTTGTTTTTATAAAACAGACACACAGAGATTCATGTCAGAGTGATGGTCTATGAATTAAGTGGATTTTAAGAAGCATAGAAATTAACAACAAGGAAAGAATGTAGTTTTTCACTGTAGGAAGGAGTAATATTATGGATCATAACCATATGAGGGCCACTCTATTTATACTTTGTGTCGCATATAGGGTCACAGATGGAAACATCAAAGGCCAATAAATTAACCTGATGTACCACTTAACCTTTTTTATGGTTCCACAGGAGTACGATGAAAATGAAATTACCAGAACATCAGCAGCAATTAATTAAATTAGCAAATGTTGCCATAAATATTTCGTATAATGATGATCCCTCAATAAGACAATGCTAAAACTATACAGCCTATTATTTTCTTACAAATATATCATTCTCTATAAAGGACCATGGTTCTCATATTTTCCATGAAATCATTAGCCTACACTTAAATCATATCATTTGCTAAAAGTCCCTCACAGTGCATATTAAAGCTAAAAATGGGGCTCAAATAGATTTATATAGATAAAGGAAACATTCCTAATGCTTGTATACTTGTAGTTAAAAACCTGAAAAGATAGTTTCTGAGCACAGTTACTATAATGTCATTATAGTAAGCCACCATAATAAAAACTAAATTGCCAGAAAATTAGTCATATAAAATAATTAGCTATAAGCTTTTCCCTTACAAGAATTTATTAGTTGCGGTAGCAATGGACATGAACTACATGGGAAAGAGTGAATACTGTGTGGCTTTATATTCATTTGTCAGAAAAAGTGATGATGTGCTATGCCAAATTAGTTTTCTCTTTAAAAGCAGAGAGATGCATACTAAGGTTAGCAGAAACTGTATAGTTAATATACCAAGAAAAGATATTAAAGTGAATTTAGGCAGAAATAGGTATGTTGGACTGAGAAATGGATGCATTATACTCCCTGACAAAAGGCTGAAATCGGAGCACAGTTAGGAATCTGAAAATAGCCTTCAGGGTGAACACATTACCTTCCTCAATAGTTTGATGGTCTCGAGGAAGGATTGCTGAAGTCAGTGGGATAGATATCAGGGCTTGAAATTCCAGGTCCCATTATACCCTTAGAGTGTGATGGGTGGACAGGCCCACAGGCATCCCAGACACTGGCAGATGGTGGGTGTTTAACTGGGAAAGTCCTGTACTGCTGCATAGGTTACAGTGTTAGGAAATTGTTTTTTATTCTAAAGCCACCACGCTGGTTTTATTCAACAAAGGAAATAAAAAGTGCTAAGGATAATCTTTCAGTGTGTTGAATCACACTACTGCATTAGCAGGTTTCTGTGGTTTTACTTACCGAATTAAAAATGGTATCATTTACTTGGTTTTGTGGTTATATTCTATAGAACAAAAACTACATTGTGTATTTTACCTTTTTTCATTGTGTATTTTCAAAAGAATACACTCTCTAAATCAAAAATTTCAATGAGTCCTGGCTCCTAAATGTTTTGTGCAGAAAACAATGAAAATGGACAACATTCATAGGACATATAATAAATACCCAAAATGCTGAATAACCTGTATTTTCATTAATAATAACTAAGAAGTATATTAGTTTGATGATTAATCAATATTTTTCTAATATAGATAATTAAATGGTAGTTTTTATTTTATTTTTTCACATTCATTAAAAAGCTATATGTTCTAAAAGTCAAGCCATAATGATCATATTCTCATTGTGTAGATTTTCTTCACTGAGAATTAATAACTGCATGAAATGAATGAACCAAAGCCGTCAGCTTCTCAAAACTGAAGATTAATTCCTAGGAAATATTATGAAGTCCAAGTGAATTATTATGTAACAGTTGAAATGGATCACCTCTCTCCTGGTGTACACATTTGAGTCAAAGCTTTTGAGTGTAATCGTGCAGCATATTGGTTTCATTATTTTAATGCCAGTTAGCATAGTGATAAGCAATTCTAAATCCTTTAAGCCCTTCTCTCCTTTTGCTATATGATACCCAGAAAGAAAAAAAAATGTTAAAATACTACTCAAATTACATTCCAAGTTCAGTGGTGTCAAAGAGCCTTCTCCTTTTATGGCATTTCAGCATTAATGTGAGAACATATCTTCCCATGAAAATTTAATTTGAAAGCCCATCATTTACATTTTGAAAGACATGCCTGGAAATTCTTGACTTATGTCTCATTTCTTTCATTTTGCCAAGTGATAAAACCTAGCATATTATACCCCAAGTCATACATTATTACATAATGGAGGTTTACAAAAACCACTAAATCATTTGCTGTGTTATTCAGGGAAATATCATTATATTGGAACTGAAACAAGCCACAGACTAGAAGATGTGTTACTGAAATAAATCACACACAGGCCTGCCTTCTGAAAGATTTTTTTTTCCCCATAGCAGAATCAAAATGTGTTTAAATGAGGCTGAAGCCTAGTTTGAGGAGGGAGTGTGGCAGAATATCCGAATGACACAATGAGATAGGCAATGTGACTGTTTGCAAATGTTGATCAACTCACTAATGAGACAAAGGCAGAATTTAAGCAGATTATAGTCTGCTCCCATCCTCAAAGCCAGACACACTGACAAGCACATCAATAGGAAGAGCTACTCAAAAATACCATCAAGAAATCCTAGAAAATTGCGCAATCTCAGGTCACAAATTTAATACCTTGATAACTTTTGGATCTGGTGAAGTTAAATTATCGATTTAAAGGCACATATAATGGAATGACAATAAGGCTCAAAAAAGTAAAAGGGAGTTTAGAAAAGTGGGTGATATCAACAAAGATGTTTAAATAAGTTAAGCTGCTTCTGAAGTAGCCTGGATAAAAGGGGTGTTGCTTTTATCAGATTTCCAAAGCTCTAAACCAAAAAGCTTTCTTCCTTTATTTTCCCTTCTGTGTAGTAGCAGAATAGTATTTCCCTATGGCTTTTGCCACTTGAGATACCAGGTTTCTAATAATTATGATGACCCATTGAAGTACACAGTTAGTTGGAATGTTGCTATTTGACATAAATTAAAATGCAAAACAATCCTGCCATTACCATTTCAAAATGTGACTGGATATGGAGATTCAAGGAATTAGAAAAAGCAGCAAAGAAGAAAAAAAAAAGAGGAAATTAGATTGACATGCTTTATTTACAAGGATAGAAAAGAGAGCTGCAATGTCCCTCATTATTAAATCAACATTTTTCTCTCTTCTCTTTTCTAGTGACATAGTTGAAGTTATTACAGAAATTCCTTCTAAAGCTATGGGACCAAATCAACAGTGTGCTACATTCTATGCTATGATGGCAAGTCTGCTATTATGCAAAAGGGGCAACTCGAGGATTCTTTCTGACAAACTCTAATTCTTGTCTGTTTCACATAGGTACGTGCTAGTGCAATTGCCCAAGATGCTGATCAGAATTACGACTATGCCAGTAACAGTGTGGTCCTTCACCTGGAACCAGGAGATGAAGTCTATATCAAATTAGATGGTGGGAAAGCCCATGGAGGAAACAACAACAAATACAGCACATTCTCTGGATTTATTATTTATGCTGACTGATAATGCAGAAACTGAGCTTGCTATTCTGAGTTTGAACGCTGGATTCGTATGGCTAACGTCAATGAATCAAGGATCCCAGGGGATGCCCATTGCAGGGCATCTCAGTTGTGTAAATGTGGGGAGATCAAATGCTACCTGACTCACATCTGTATCACTCAGACACATTATGTAAAAAAGTATTTAACACAAGATAAGCAGATGTGTGATCCACTACCGCCAAAGCAAACACTCCTTATTGTTAGTGTCCATGTGATTGAAGTCCTATATAGACCACAAATTTTTATAGAAAAATCTAAGACACTGAATTATTTCTTCGATATCTATGATACTTTGGTGTACTGTGATCTTGCTGCTTTTATCCATGTGCCAGCTTTGGTTTTTGTGAGTTAACCTGCTTATTAAGATACTTGGAGTCCATTTGTAGAGTGGGGAGGAGTCGTTTTACCCTGCAGGAGAAGGTCTAATTGAAGTAATGCAGCTTGTCCCCAAAGATATTGTTTGCCTTGTACTCTTGTTAACTTTAGAGCTAGACCTGAGAATGATTCAACTTCAAGCCTTAACCTGGAATTTTCGGGATGTGTGGGAATTCTCAAGCCTGTGATCATTTTTCACATTTTTTTTCTTTTCATGTGAATTTTTTCTCTCTTTTCTGGTGATAGTCTTTAAAAAAATAGAGATTGAAATTGTATTATATGATTACCCTCTAAATTGTGAAAATGTGTAATTATGTATGGTATTTAGAAATTCCCCCTCTTCCGTGTCCAGTTCATCAATAGAATACATTTAGACTCACTTGAGCAGTCAGAGTTTATTCTTTTGTATGAAGTCAGATGGAGGCTTTTGCCTTCTTTGGAACAAAAGTCTGTTCATAACCTAAGGCACAGAAGTTCAATTTGAGCTACTGCATCCGTCACCAAGGGGACACTCAGTAAGACCTTCAAACAGTTACCACAAATCTGTGACCCGAGGTTATTTAAAATTAACAGTTTCACATAGAACCATAATGACAACAGAGTGTATATATTTTATATAAATATCTGCCACACACTTATTTATATACATATATGTTAGATGAAATATTATATATCCATGGGTTCAGCCCTCTAGGCAAAGTGGCTGTACAGCTCAAAAAACTAATTTAAAAACTATATATGTGTACATGCAGAACCATGCACAAATCATTTGACTTATTTTAGATTGAAATATATTTTAGATGATACAAATATATACAATAGGAAAATAATAAAAGTTACTTCTCTTTAAGAGTTATCCAGAAAATGAAACCTCAGTAGATTCACATGTCCCATGTTGTACATGTGTGAGTTAGTTGACCCAATGGTTACTGTAGTCCATGTGCAATTGATATTTTAACTGAATTCTCTGGCAGACCATTAACACAGGACTTCAGGAAACAATCGGCTCTCCTTCACAATGTTTATGAAACATACCCATTTGAGTAGACAACTCTTTGCTTTCTTTCTGGTGGATTGACGCTGACAGCATAGTGCAAACCCATTCTCTCTAGTTAAAATACACTGCCACGAGTCATCTCTTTAATCTAAGGGAAGATCAAAACGCGTGTGAATATGTCCTACTAGCACACAACTTCCCCTCTTACAATGGAAAATCTGTTCCCCTCTCAGTTACCTTTAAACGCTCTTTGACAAACAGATTTCAAAACCAGAGACTTAAAAATCTGCTTGCTTTGCTGGGGAAGGGTATTTGCATTTTTCCCTCTACAGGAATTCGGTTGTTCTTTTGGCTTATTTCATTTTGGTACTTTTTGTTCTAATATTCAGAGAGCTTAATCAGCTATGAGCAACTGAAATAGCTTTAGTTTAGCAAGCTTCAACTTTCCCAGAGTTATGCATGGTGTTCCCACCTAAAGGTAGTGTTTACAGTGTTTAAATGCCTTGGTCTGAGTAACTGTCATGATTTGTATGATAAATACACTTAGATCTTGCATCAAGAGTAGTGACTAATTCGATTTGGCCCTCCTAATATGTAAGGTAGCCCACAAACGAATTGCCACAGCTTCAATTTCTATTTAACAGAATATATCAATTAAAGATGGATTGGCAGCAAGGGAATAGGGATTTGTCTTAGGTACCAGATCACATAACGAGGATTCAAAGGATTAACTTATAAACAACAATGTACATCAATTAAGAGTTTTAACTAACATTTTGAAAAGACTTTATTAGCATAGAACTTCATGGCTGGATGTCTTCTAAAGAGCAGTGTTTACAAACAGACTGTCATTTCCAATAGACCTGACCTTTTCTTTAGATAAATAAGCATTATTTTCTCTGCCTAGGCCTGAGGAAAAAAGAAATAAAAGGTAAATGAAATAAAGGGACTATATATAAGGAAAGAATTTCTCCTTTTCTTTGCATTATAACATGAATTAATTAAATTGTGGCCTTTGTTATTATAACTGTAATGATTCATTAAAGTATATTATGTAATATATTTTTACTTTTATGATTGCATTTTTATAATTCACTGTTGTTATGTGTTCTTAGACAGGCTTTACAAAAACTCAACCCAATAGTAAAAATGGAGACCAGAAAGCCAAAGTCAGTAAAAATGATTTATTATAAGTTTAAACAGATAGGTGGAAAGTGTAGTTAACCTTCCAAAATATTTTTATTGTTGTGAACTGGTAATTTTATTACAGTCTCCTTTGGGGAAAAAAAAATCTCAAAATTTAACTTCCCTTGTTGCAAAAGTGATTTTAAAATGCCATATTGTTCATTAAGCATTAATTAAAGAACAGCAGGATAATTAGTAGGATCATCAATATTACAAGATATGTTAGATTGCTTCAGAAGGGGGCAACTAAGCTAGATACACTTAATTTTTCTCAAGTACAGCATATCATAGAGATTAAAAAAAAGACATCTAAAATGAGTCTTAGGGGATATAGCTTTAAATCATTGTTTGGAAACACGCTCTTCTCTACTTATTTTATTAAGGAAGGAGAATAGGACTCACTTGAACCCAGCAGCCTCCACAAGAGGTTTCTCTGTGGTAGTTATTCAGTTTCTCATAGGAGGGAAGTGATTGATTGGTCATTGGTCCTGTGTAGCTTGGATTAATGTCTCCAGTAGATTTGAAATCACCAAATATTCTCTGCCAATTTTATCCTCCTGATCTGGGTTCATGAACAGCCATCCTACTTAAAAGTCAGCCATTGTTTAGGGTTTTCTATGAGTATCTTATCAAGTACCCTCTCTGTTATACCTCTAACAAGCATCTTAGGAACAACATTAGTGAGTATATGCGAATAGCCATGACCTCCGTACTTCATCAGTCGGTGCTTTGTGTGTATGTCATGGGCCAGGAGAATCCGATCTTCATAGCCCTCATCCACCAGGAAACGGACCCTGGGGAAAAGCATTAATTCATTACATGACATCACATTTTAGATGTTACCTTTCACTCCTGCACATACTCTGCTTGTAAGGAGTCTGCCTTCACTGTGGCATACGTACTAGGGGATTCTAAATGAATGAATGTTGTGCGGTGAAAATGCAGGCATTATTTCACCCTATACAAATGAGGTCCTCATTCTGTGCACACAAATTTCAAACAGTGATATTTCTGACAGTGTCTGGCAATGCTACACTAAGGAGAGCTTCTGGAGTGTGGGCCATTTGAATGAATGGTCACAATAGCAGCTCACTGGTTAATTTCATATTCGGCTCTCCTCTCTAAATTGGTTGTCTTAGGTTCAATTTTTAGATACCATTCCCTCTCTTTAAAGTCAGTGGGCGTTTGCGATTAAAATACAGAAACAAAAGGAATCTTCATACGACTAAAAGTCTAAGAGAAAAGTCAGCTGATTTTCAAGTGCTGTGTCATTTTACAGTCAATGAAGATGGGTTGGCAAAGTTCTCTGTATTTGAGCCATCTGTCCTTCTTAAGTCCACAGGAATTTTGACTTAGTAGTAGTCTCTGAGCATTAGATCAAACTGACCGAAAATTTTTAGTCTATCTTCCTTGTCAACAAGGCTGCTAAAATAGCAAGCTATTCCTTTAAATCCATAGTCAGTTGACTAAGAGACAGCTTCCTGGCTGTTAAAAAAAAGATGTAATCCTCTTTGCCTAGATAAGATCTGTAATCTGGAGCCTGAGTCACCTCATGACAGCCACCATCTGTATGTGTCCGCACTCTGAGCAGCGTCTGTCACTGGCCACTGTGGGCCTTTGATGTCAGAGGTGCAACTTGCAAACGATGACTTTCCTTTGGGATGCTTGTACAGTCTTGTGAGTATCGAGAGTTGCACATGGATGTAGGTGGATGGATCATGTTCTTCCTCGAGGGAGGGGGGGTTGACTATATTTGAAATTTCTTTTGTTTTAAATGTAGATAGGAGCATTTCTTGTTATTCTCAGGCATGAGTCCTATTTAATAACTACTGTGGTACTCATGGGACGCTATACACAAAAGTCCAAGACACAAAGACCTGCCCTCTGAGAACCTTTAAAATAAGTTACAATTGAATACTAGACCAATTTTCAGGTCAAAGGAATGTAAATGCCAGACAGAAGAGCCTATCTGGGTGCTTGGTAAAAACACCAGTGTTCAGCAGGCACATATGGACGCCATGTTTGCTCCACCGCTGCATGGGGCCTGTAACCTTACCTATGCCGCTAAGGTTATTTGGCTTGTTAGAATTGGTCCTGAAGTCCTGATCTGTAGAGACTTTCGAATAAACTGTAGTTCAAAGGATTAGCTAAGAGAGTGATATGATCATTTTCCATACAAAGGGAAAAGCTCGGCAGGATACACGCGAAACCGTGAACCTCAGGGTAACAGTGATCAGAACAGGACGCTAAGGTGAGGGGAGCTTTTGGGTTGCACTTGCTGCCTGACTGATTTTCCAGAACAGTTCTTAAGTTTTTACATCATTCCTTATTGTCTGAGAGCTGCGTTGCACAAGTAACTCAGCCAGCAGAGAGAGCTCAGCCCTAGTGTACCACAGGCCCTGGGCTCAATCCCCAGCACTGCCTAAGAAGTGGTGGTGGAGGCACACAAGATGGTGAAGTAATCCGGCTCCAGAGGCTGAGGTTGGAGGAGCTGGAACAAAGGGGGACTTTAGGCTCACCATTGGCCTCAGGCCACTCTGGGCCTACCTGGGCTATTTCAGGCTTTGTTTATTTCAAAATAGCAAAAGAGACGCTGGGGATTCCTCTTCAAGCTCAGGATGTAGCTCAGTGATAGAGTGGTTGCTTCTCTGAGAATTTTGATGTATCATTACTTCAGTGACATACATATAGACAAACAAATTCCTATAAAATACCTTTGTATGTCGTAGAAGATAATATGATAAATAAAATGGTTGTAATTAAAAATGAGAACCCTATGAAATTGTAACACTACCCCAGAAAAGGAGAAGAGAAACTTGGAGTCCTTCTCTCTCTATTTTGGCTAAACTATGAATAAATTCATTTCCTCGGCAGAAAAAAAAAAAAAAAAAAAAAAAGGAAACTCATAGAAATCACAATGCAGCCAGGACTCCAGAGCTGTGTTATCTCATTAGCATGATAATTTCTGGTTGCAGAAACACAATCATATGCTGGCCATGACTGGAATGTGCCTGGACATGCCTGCGCCAAGAGTTCATCTCTCATGGTGTGGCACCATGCAGAAGAACAGGAGCTACAAAAAAGCTGCCAGAAGGGAGGAGCCACCACAGACAAGAAGACAAAAAAAAAAAAAATCACAGTAATTATAGAAATACAAATGAGTTCATGTTTTGCAAACAAATATTAGAGAGAGACTACAAAGTGTGAAAAGGCAGAGATATAATAAGATTTGAGAAATGGAGCATAAGACTGAAAACAGGTGTTAGACACAGAATTTCTGGTGCTGAGAACCAGAGGTAGGCAGGAGCTTGTGTCTACGTTCCTGTACTTGAGAGGCTACAGATTCCCATAGCTGAGAAAATATTGTCAATGAACAGTGAAAAGCAAGTGCTCAACTCATGGGGACAGTGGGGGTCAGGAACGCACACAGGCCCAAAGGCCATTCAGTTGTTATCACTGAGTACAGGGAACAAATGTATGGTATTGATTAAAGGACAACTAAACAGGAAATACACAAACATACATACAACATATATTTTTATGTTTACACACATATACATTAGTCAATACTTAATATATAAAGAATGCTTATATTTGGCACAATCAGAGATAACTACATTAAATTTTTGTTCTTGAATTAATAGCCCAAAGTAGTTAAGAAGGATTAATTGGGAAGCTAACAGCCATTTTCCTATTACCATATCCCCTTTTACTAATACCTCTCTCCCTTATTCCAGAAGGCCTGGGAGCCTGAGGGAAGGCACAGTGATGCAAAAAAAAAAAACAAAAACAAAAACAAAAAAACAAAAAAACAAACAAAAAAAACCCCACACACCCCACTGAGCTCTAGGAGTAAAAAGCAGATCCTGAGTAGAAACTCCTTGTTTCCAAACTGATTTTGAAATATATTCGTCATGAAAGATCCATTGAAGATCTATTTGGAAAAGAATTTGTGTGTGTGTGTTCAGGCACACCACATGCATGTAGGTGCCTGTCGAGGCAAAAGAGGGCATTGGATCCCCTGGATCTATAGTTATGGCTGGTTGTGAGTCCCTGAAGGGAGTGCTGGGAACCAAATCCCAGGCCTCTATAACAGAAGCACTGTTAACTGCTGAGCCTTTGCTTTGGTCCCATGTTTTGTTCAGTTTTATTTGTCTCATTCTAAGGTGATGAAAGTACAGCACGTTATTTTAAAATCCAAGTCTGTGGACAATGAAGGTTCACTTCTGAGTATGGCACAAATTGAGAGGGCCTTAATAATGCTGTTCCTGACCATGGAGATTAAAATCAGGAAACAAATTATAAGAAGCAATAGGGTCTGGGAGATGGTTCAGCAGGCAAAGTACTTGTTTTGTTAGCATGAAGATCAGAGCTTCAGAACTTCAACACCCACATATAAAGGGTAGGGCAGGTATGGTGGCTCATTTGTAATGCCAACCTCAGACAGCTGAGTCAGGTGTTCCCTAAATCAAGCTGGCTAGCTAGACTAGCTGAGTCAGCAAGTTCTGGGATCAGCAAGAGACCTGTTGAGTATATAAGATGGAGAGGTGTGAGGAGGACTCTCATCATCAACCTCTGGCCTACAGCCCAGGCATACACAAAGGGAACAAAAAGAGGAAACGTGTTTGTTTGCCAAAGAACTACTTCAAGCCTCAAGAGCAAAGAAGACAACTTCATTGGTCAGGTTGGAAGAAGTAGTTTGCTATGTGGAATAATACTCTTCACTTTACACAACTAGTGTGATATGCACTCCAGCTAGCTCTCTCCACTTAATGACACTGAAATGGAAGTATACTCTACTGTTACTGGGACCACTGTAGACAAACGCCAATACAGAGTAGTCTACAAAAGCAGAGAGATACGAAGGTCAAATGAACATGGGCTTCGGATATCCCCTTCAGCCCCACTGTGTGCATGTCCAACTGCTGATGCCTGTTTCAGGTTGTGGACACTACCTCTCAATTCTAATCCTGCTTACTCCCATCCCAAAAGTTTTCTACAAATCTTAATCTTCAGTTGCCCATGCTGGTCTTACAACCTCTTTGGACTGTTTCCACTCACCCTGGTCCACTGTATATACTCGCCCACTTCCTTAAAGTCTCTAGCTTAACTTATTCCTAAATATGTAGATATTTCTTCATATACCGTAAGAAGCTTTGACTCTCTGACCCTCATTTCAAATGTTCCTCTGTTCCCCTGGCTATCAACTGCATCTTTCAGATAAAAATTCCAATCCTGGATTTCTTTAGGTGTTCACATTTAGTGCTTCTACCCACAATGCTTCACTGATGCTGTTATCAATATTATAAACATCTTCTGGTTAAACCATCAGTAAACGAGTGTACTGGTGCCAGCACACAGTCAGGCAGCCATGATTTCCAGCCTCAAATGGGCCTCAAACATGCATCCAACCCAGAAGTCATTCTTATTCTTCCCTGCCCTGAAGAAGACCCTGCCTTTAATCTATTCCTTCTTTCTTGGGAAACAATCATGTCTGCCGCACAGGAAGACTGGCAAACACAAAGATAGGTGGCCTCAGTTCTTGACCTTCTTGCTGAGACATTTAGCTGCATCAATATTGTTTGCCTCTAACTTTCCCAGTGCAAAGGAGAAATATTCTCTCAACTAACTTTCTATTCACTCCCCAGATTCCACCTATTTGTCTTCTTAGGAGTCTGGATCAATATTGTTTATAGTCGAGTATTTTAAGTGAAGATTCATTTAATCTTTCCATATTCAGTACCAGACATTCAAAAACTCTGCATACTGTATTTTATCTAAATTCTGTATCAACCTCTTAAAATTACCTTTTTTTCTTTTTGCATTTTTTCCTTTATTTTTTATTTCTTCAAGTTACATCTCAATCGCAGTCCCGTCCCTATTCCCCCCTCCAGTCCCACGCTCCCACCCTCAACCCCCATCCTCTTCCCTTTTTTTTTAAGTTTAAAGTATATCTTATTTTCCCCTACAGTTTTCCCTTTCAGTCCAACAAATGGCTCTTTCTCTTATAATAAAAATACAATACAAAACAACAGAGGTAATTAGGCCACAGTTATGAGGGTTATATGGCTTAGAGTACATTCCCACTGTCCAGTCATATGTATTTGGTACCCTACTTTAACCTTCTACTATCTAACCATCTCCATGAGTTTAAAGTTCTATATCTGACTCAACATTCATACTAACTTGCAACACAATTTTAAAAGTATCTTCTTAGATCTATAACATTCTCTTGACTCCTAAACAACTCAAAATTTAATTATGAGACTCTAGATAGCTGTTCTCCAACCACCTCAAAGACCTGAGAGGGATAAATATATCTGATTTTATAGGAAGTACAGGGCCTGCAGCTTCCCAAACTAAGAAATGACATACCAGTGGCTGCCTGGACAGTTGCCAATTTCTCTCCATATATTACCGCATCGATCTTCAGTCGTTTGGCCCTGTTTCTCTGACAGACATTGATTGTAGAGCAAGGGTTATGAAGGACTTACCTACCCTGTCTTGGCAGAGTTAGGCTGTCGACTTACCTGCTTCCAGGTTTTGTCCTTTTTGGACAGCATTCTGTCTACAGTTAGAGCAAGGGGCTTTTCCTACCAAGAGATAGGCTTGCGACTAATTCAATCATCTCCCACTGGAGATTCTTCGATGCTCATCTTCTACTTGGAGGAGAATAGGGGGTGCTGTCAGGAGATGATATGTCTTGATATAAAAAAATTTAAAGTTACGAAAGCATCTTTGAATGCCATATTCTGCAGATCTCTTGAGGTTTTTGAAGAGGCCCTATTTATCTCTTATATTAGGGTAAGCAGATGTTGCTTGTCTCTTAACAGCTTTATTTCTGATTAGCTTAGAAAATAACTATAATAGGCTGTCATAGTACCTAACAGAATGACCAGCTTGCATAAGCATTAGTTTGCATTTCTTAATTATCCTAAACAGTTTATGACAATTAGTAGTAAAAGGCAGAAACATCACATTTCATTTTTTTTTCTTTACCTCCTAACCCTTCCATCCCATTTCTCTGGGGTGGGGTGTCCTTATATAACAGTCCCTCATCTCAGTTGAGATGTCGTATGAGGGCCAAGAGCCTCCTCATTCATTGGGGTTCTACGAAGCAGGACCATCAGTGAAAAGTGTCTCATTGCCTGGGAGAGAGAACTACTAAACAAGCAAACCAATAAGCAGACAAATAGACAAAAAAGACTAAAAAATATAAAAAATAAATAAAAAATAAAAATAAAAAGTCTATGTCCAAGTTCCCTTTGGTGTGCTAGTTGTAGTGTCGATACCTTCTACAATATAGCTAAAATCCTACTATAAGTGAATAGATGCCATATGCGTCTTCTGAGTCTGGATTAGCTCACTCAGGATGAGCTTTTCTAGTTCCATCCATTTGGCTGCAAATTGCATAATTTCATTGTTCCTGATAGCTGAATAGTATTCCACTATGTAGATGTACCACAGTTTTTTAACCCATTCTTCGGTTGAGGGACATCTGGGTTGTTTCCAGTTTCTAGCTATTACAAATAGGCTGCTATAAATAAATATAGATGAGGAAACTTCCTTATGATTCCGTGAAGAGGCATTTGAGTGTATACCCAGAAGTGGTATGGCTGGGTCCTGAGGCAGAGCTATTCCAAGTTTTCTAAGATATCGCCAGACTGACCTCTATAGTGGTTGCACAAGTCTGCATTCCCACCAGCAATGGAGTAGGGTACCCCTTTCTACACACCCTCACCAGCATGTGCTGTCATTTGAGCTTTTGATCTTAGCCATTCTGACAGGTGTGAGATGGAATCTCAGAGTCATCTTGAGTTGCATTTCTCTGATGATTAAGGATGTTCAGCATTTCTTCAAGTGTCTCTCAGCCATTAGGGATTCCTCCCTTGTGAATTCTCTATTTAGCTCTGTCCCCCATTTTTTGATTGGATTATTTGGTTTCTTGGCATTTAATTTCTTGATTTCTTTGTAGATTTTGGATATTAGCCCTCTGTCAGATGTGGGGTTGGTGAAGATTTTCTCCCAGTCTGTAGGCTGTCGTTTTGTTTGAATGACAGTGTCTTTTGCCTTACAGAAGCTTTTCAGTTTCATGAGGTCCCATTTATTGATTGTTGATCTCAGGTCCTGAGCTGTTGGTGTTCTGTTCAGGAAGTTGTCGCCTGTGCCAATTAGTTCGAGGGTTTCTCCCACTTTTTCTTCTAGTAGATTTAGTGTGACAGGTCTTATGTTAAGGTCTTTGATCCACTTGGACTTAAGTTTTGTACAAGGTGATAAGTATGGGTATAATTTCATTCTTTTACAAATGGACATCCAGCACCATTTGTTGAAGATGCTGTCCTTCTTCCATTGTGCCGTTTTGGCTTCTTTGTCAAAAATTAGGTGGCCATAAGTGTGTGGGTCTATTTCTGGATCTTCAATTCGATTCCATTGATCTACTGGTCTGTTTCTACACCAATACCATGCTGTTTTTACAACTATTGCTCTGTAGTACAGCTTGAAATCTGGGATGGTGATACCTCCAGAAGTTTTTTTATTGTACAAGATTGATTTAGCTATTCTTGGCTTTTTGTTGTTCCATATGAAATTGAGGCTAGCTCTTTCCAAGTCTATAAAAAATTGTGTTGGTATTTTGATAGGAATTGCATTGAATCTATATATTGCTTTTGGTAGGATGGCCATTTTTATTATGTTGATCCTACCTATCCACGAGCATGGGAGATCTTTCCATCTTCTAAATGCCTCTTCCATTTCTTTCTTCAAGGGCTTGAAGTTCTTGATGTCCATGTCCTTTACTTGCTTGGTTAGAGTTACCCCCAGTATTTTATGTTGTTTGTGGCTATTGTGAAGGGGGTTGTTTCCCTTATTTCTTTCTCAGCCCATTTGTTTGTTGTATAAAGAAGGGCTTCTGATTTTTTTGAATTAATTTTGTATCCAGCCACTTTGCTGAAGATGTTTATCAGTTGTAAGAGTTCTCTGTTGGAATTTTTGGGGTCGCTTATGTATACTATCATATCATCTGCAAATAGGGATAATTTGACTTCTTCATTTCCGATGTTTATCCCCTTGATCTCCTTTAGTTGTCTTATTGCTCTAGCAAGAACTTCAAGTACTGTATTGAAGAGATATGGTGAAATTGGATATCCTTGTCTTGTCCCTGAGTTTAGAGGAAATGCTTCAAGTTTCTCTCCATTTAATTTGATGTTGGCCACTGGCTTGCTGTATATTGCCTTTATTATTTTTAAGTATGGTCCTTGTGTGCCCGTTCTCTCCAGAACTTTTTGCATGAAGGGGTGTTGGATTTTGTCAAATGCTTTTTCTGCATCTAGCGAGATTATCATGTGGTTTTTTTCTTTCATCTTGTTTATATGGTGAATTACATTGATAGACTTTCGTATGTTGAACCATCCCTGCATTCCTGGGATGAAGCCTACTTGATCATGATGTATGATACTTTTGATGTGTTCTTGAATTCGATTTGCTAGTATTTCATTAAGTATTTTTGCATCTATGTTCATGAGGGAGATTGTTCTGAAGTTCTCTTTCTTTGTTGGGTCTTTGTGTGGTTTAGGAATCTGGGTGACTGTGGCCTCATAGAATGAGTTTGGCAGTGTTTATTCTGATTCTATTGGGTGAAAGAGTTTGAAGAGTATTGGTGTTAACTCCTCTTTGAAGGTCTGGTAGAATTCTGTGCTAAAACCATCTGGCCCAGGGCTTTCATTGGTTGGGAGATTTTAATGACAGTTTCTATTTCCTTAGGCGTTATAGGACTGTATAATCTGTTTATCTGATTTTGATATAGCTTCTGTAGGTGGAATCTATCAAGAAAATTGTCCATTTCACTTAAGTTTTCAAATTTGGTGGAGTACAGATTTTTAAAGTAGGATCCAAATATTCTCTGGATTTCCTCAATGTCTGTTGTTATTTCTCCCTTTTCTTTTCTGATTTTGTTGATTTGTGTTTCCTCCCTCTGTCTTTTAGTTAATTTGGCTAAGGGTCTGTCTATTTTGTTGATTTTCTCTAAGAACCAACTCTTGGTTTCATTGATTCTTTGTATAGATCTTTTTGTTTCTAAATTGTTGATTTCAGCCCTAAGTTTGATGATCTCCTGCCTTCTGCTCCTCTTGGGAGTGTTTGCTTCTTTTATTTTTTCAATTTACCCAGTTTAGCTGTTAATTCGCTAATATGAACTGTCACATTTTTCTTTTTGAAGGCACTTAGTGCTATGAACTTTCCTCGTAGCATAGCTTTCATTGTGTCCCCTAGGTTTGGGTATGTTGTGTCTTCATTTTCATTGGATTTTAAGAAGTCTTTGATTTCCTTCTTTATTTCTTCCCTCACCCAGTGGTCCTCTAGTAAAGATATGTTCAATTTCCATGTGAGTGTAGACTTTCTGTTGATTCTTTTGCTATTGAAGTCCAGCTTTAGTCCATGGTGGTCTGATAAGATAGAAGGGGTTATTTCAATTTTCTTGTATCTGTTGAGGCTACCTTTGTGTCCAACTATATAGTCGATTTTGGAGAAGGTTCCATGAGGTGCTGAGAAGAAGGTGTATTCTTTTGTGTTTGGGTGAAACATTCTGTAGCTATCTGTTAGGTCCATTTGGTTCATGATCTCTGTTAGACTCATTATTTCTCTGTTTGTCTGAGTGGGGTGTTGAACTCTCCCACTATTAAAGTGTTTGGATCGATGTGTGATTTAAATTTTAGAAGTGTTTCTTTTATAAATGTAGGGGCCTTTGTATTTGGGGCATAGATGTTCAATACTGAGATGTCCTCTTGGTAGATATTTCCTTTAATGAGTATGTAATGCCCTTCTCTGTCTTTTTTTATTAACTTCAATTGGAAGTCTATTTTGTTTGATATTAGGGTGGCTACTCCAGCTTGTTTCCTGGGTCCATTTGCTTGGAAAACCTTTTCCCAGCCCTTTACTCTGAGATAGTGTTTATCTTCAATAGTGAGATATGTTTCTTGTATACAGCAAAAAGATGGGTCTTGTTTACGGATCCAGTCTGTAAGTCTGTGTCTTTTTATTGGCAAGTTGAGTCCATTGATGTTGATGGATATTAGTTACCAGGGGTTGTTATTTCCCATTATTTTGGTATAGCTGGCTGTCTTGTGTTTCTTTTTGTTTAGTTGCTGTGGAGGTTTCTATTTCCTCTGTTTTCTTGGGTAGCTATCTTCTCTGTGTTGGAATTTTCCTTCTAGGATCTTCTGTAGGGCTGGGTTTGTGAGGAGATATTGTTTGAATTTGATTTTGTCATGGAATATCTTTTTTTCTCCATCTATGTTGATAGAGAGTTTTGCTGGGTATAGTAGTCTGGCTGGGGACCTATGTTCTCTCAGGGCTTGTAGGACATTTGTCCAGGCCCTTCTAGCTTTTAAAGTTTCTGAGAAGTGAGGTGTGATTCTGATGGGTCTGTCATTGTTTGTGACTTGGCCTTTTTCTCTTACAGCTTTTAATATCCTTTCTTTGTTCTCTATATTTGGAGTTTCTATTATTATGTGGCGAGAGGAGTTTCTTTTCTGATCTAATCTACTTGGTGTTCTGTAAGCCTCTTGGATTTTTACTGGCATCTCTTTCTTTAGGTTTGGGAAGTTTTCTTCTATGATTTTGTTGAAGATATTTCCTGGACCATGGAGTCGGAGTCTTCTCTTTCCTCTATGCCTATAATTCTTAGGTTCCGTCTTTTCATTGAGTCCTTGATTTCTTGGATGTTATGGGTGAGAGTTTTTTTAGCTTTCTCATTTTCTTTGGATGCTGTACTGATTTCTTCCATCGAATCTTCCATGCCTGAGATTCTGTCTTCCATCTCTTGCATCCTATTTTTGATACTCACATCCATAGTTCCTGTTCTCTTCTCTTGATTCTCCATTTCCTCTTTTAACTCTGTGTTTTCTTTATTGTTTCCATTTCTATTTTCATGTCTTGAATGGTATTGTTCGTTTTGTACATTTCCTTCTCCAGTTTGCTTGTTTTTTTGCCTGGAAATCTTTCAGTGTTTTGTCCTTTTCCTGTTCAAGCTGGGTCACCTTGGCTTGGAGCTCTTTAATGGTGTTATTCGTTGTTTTGACTTGTAAAATTGTGGCTTCTTTGAATTCCTTCATAGTTTTAAGTTCTTCTTGAAGGGACTCTATCACTTTCCATAATGTAGAATTGTCAATGTTTTCTTGTGTTTCAGTTGTGGTGAGGTGGTTCGGGCTGGACGGAATAGCGTTGTTTTCTTTTGTTGGAGACATTTCGCTCTGTTTTTTTTTTTTTTTTGTCTGGGGCCTCTGGTCATGTGGATTTTTTTTGCTGTCTTCTGGACTTGGTTCCAAAGGGGGCGCTTTGGTGTAGGATTAGAGTTGCCTTACTCCACTCCTATCAGGTGAGTCAATCAGCCCCGCCTCCCAGGTGGAGACCTAATTAATCCAGGTGGTGGAGCTGTGTACAAGTAAGCTCTGGTTCCCTGCCGGAAGGGCTAGTACTGGTACAAAAGTCCGGTATACAACAGTTTCAGGTATCTCGAAGTTTGCCTAGGGTTGGTTTCTGTGGTGGGTAAATCTGCCATTCAGCTCCAATAGCCTTGCCGCTCCCGCGGCTTGTAAACTGGCCAGTTTCGTCACAGACTGCGATTTGCAGTCTGAAGGCACTTTGAAGCCGAGCTGAGCTCACTTCCAAAGGTCGCAACCGTTTGACAGATAGTTCGATTGTCTGTGTGAGACCTGGGGGTTCCCAGCAGGGTGGGGATTATCTCTGCATGGGATCTGAATCTGCCCGTTGGGTATTAGGTTGGAACTTACTGGGAGTCTCTCCTGGTGGGGGTATGGGTGATCCCGATTCCCAGGTCCAGCGGCTTCCTTGTGTGTCTGAGAGGGGGAAGGAGTGTCCTGCCCAGGGATCCTCTGTGGTCCCAGGGTATCTGGGTGAGATTTAGAAGGGGTTGTGCCCTTTGTACAGCATCCTGCAACACTTGCTGCCTGTGACGGTTAACCCCGAAATCAAAATATGTCCACGCAGGCCGCCGCCATCTTGGATCTCCAAAATTACCTTTCTTTCTTGGGGCCATTCTCTCTGTCTCTGTCCCTCCCAACTTCTGATCTTAGCTTCACAGACTGTACAACTGGCGGGGGGGGGGGAGCTTTCCTGGATTACCCATTGTCTTCTAGCATTGGCCCCACCTCCATTCCCCTCTACTGCTAGCTACAGCTTTGCAAGAAGCAAATATCACATCCTCTGCCTCCTCCCTCAGCTTCAATTTGCTTGTTAAGCCTTCCACTTAGAGCACACTTCCTGACTATGAGAGTCTCCTAACTTGACATCCAGTGGTTCTCCTTCAGCCTTGGTCCTTCCTGGTCTCTGCTGCATAGTGGAGGTGTTCAAGCCTTTGGGTTCAACCCTGCCTTCTTACTAAGATCTGTAACATTTCCCTTGCTGGTATCAGCCTGAGAACATTCCTACCCATCTTTAAGACTCTGCTATTGATCCTATCTATGGTACGTCTGTGTCCCTAGCTCTCTGTCCTCTTTCTTTTCTCAGTGATCATATCTATTCCCAAGATTTGAACAATCTTGTATAAACAAATTATGTCTACTTTTATGCAAACTGAACTTCATGCCCCAATGTTAGTTATTATTTTAGGAATAATAATTCTTAACGACCCCTAAACTGAAGTCTTCTTGGCTGATCTCAGATGCATTTCTTGTCAGATTTCTTATCTTGATTTATTTAATCTTCAACCCTCATGTCACCCTGTGACCAAGACCAAATGATGTATCATCTTTGACTCCACCAAAGAATGAATGTTGCCATGGTTTGCTTTATCACTCATTAGACAATTTTGGGAGGTTGTGATGTAGAGTGCTTACATGTGGCATTTTATCATTTAAGTTTTAATTACCACTTTAATGGATGCATTCATAAGTATCAGTTGTAGAAAATCTTGGCTTTAGTGTGATCAACCTGAGGGAGGAATAGCTGATTTTACTGTGGGTAAAAGGGGAAAATGGCTTTCATTCTGTTCTTGTCATGGCAAAGGTAGGGTATTACCTGTTTCTTGTCAGCTGTCCATCTGCACTGAACTTCTAAAGCTCTGCTAGCTTTAGCCTACTTACCATGACTCATTTTGTTCTTGAAATAATATATAGAGATTTTCTCCCTGGAACAGCTCAGATATATTTTTCTCTGCCAAGGCTGATTCAGCCTGCTTACTAGTTTCCAAATCTTTGCTAATACTCACCCAGATATGACAAGCCAAAAGGGCTGGCAGAAAAGAATGTGGTGAAAGATTGAGAATATTTACCTTCTAATTCTTTTGTTATCATCAGGCATATCAATATCTGGGCTTAACTGGTAATTAAGAAGCTCTGTACCAAAGAGATCATATTCCAAGTAGCAGCCAAGTTGAGCAAACTCCAGCAGCTCCTTCTTATTAAATATAGACCTAGAGACAATAAGACAGACTGTTATTGCTGTTATTAAAAGCATATTCTCTACATGTAGGCTGTGATATATATATATGTGTGTGTGTGTGTGTGTGTGTGTGTGTGTGTGTGTGTGTGTGTGT
>CAJQZJ010009351.1:7800261-7822396 GCA_907164525.1 Lophiomys imhausi | reverse complement strand
TTCTTCTTCTTCTTCTTCTTCTTCTTCTTCTTCTTCTTCTTCTTCTTGTTCTGGCTGGCCTGGAACTCACTATGTAGACCAGGCTGGCCTTGAACTCACAGAGATCTACCTTCCTCTGCCTCCCGAGTGCTGAGATTAAAGGTGTGCGCCACTATAACTGGCTGATTCAGATTCTTTATACTTTGACTCATTTCACATTGTTGATATCTGACTATCATCCTAGAATGATCCAGAGAGAGAAAGATAAAGGGTCTAGGTACAAGCTATATCCATTAAGAGATGTGCCAGAAATCCATTTCTTCCAATCAGATACTGCTTTCTGGTAGTCTATTCAGCTCTGAACTTATCAATAGACTATGGATAAAATTACTCTCCTAGGGCTGGAGAGATGGCTCAGCCGTTAAAGGCTAGGCTCACAACCAAAATTAATCTCCTGGAGATTCTATTCCTTTCCAATGGCTTCAAAAGCTGGTGATCAAGACTTCAGCTTATGAGCCCTTTGGAGGAACACTTCATATCCAAACTGTAACAGGTGTTTGATATACATGCATATAATATACACATCTCCATTTTACAGATGGAGAAGGTAAATCTCAGAAATCCCAATGGTGTTGTGAAGAAACCCAGACTGCTCTGCATTCAGGAGCCATGGTCTCCTGACCTCATCCATGCTGAGAACATCTGCTCACCAGAGAAGCTTTGTTCAATCCCATTGACTCTTGCTCTGGAGAGAAATGGGCTCCCTGGCATTGACACCTAAAAGACTTACCTACCTGCTGCTTCTTGAATGTCACTTACCCATGGGAAACTGGTACTCAGTTGGATGACTTCCAAAGACTGAAGCTGTGTGACTGCATTTTTCTTTACACAAATGATTTCTCTTTCACTTGGAGAAGGGTCGATACCAAATGTCAATTTGGTCCCATGAAAAAATGGACTCTGGCTGACGTCCATCAGGTGATTTCAGCTCCTCCAGTCATCAGTGACCACAGAGAATAACTTGTAGAAGTGGAGGTGTCCACCTCAGCCAGTTCTTCTCATTTCATATTTTACACCCATGAATAACTCTATTCTTTTCTACTCCAACAATCCCATGATTTTAAGATGAGAGTTTTACATTGTTTCTTCTTTGTCCCAACTATGACATATAAAAGAGCTTCTGGGATTCCAACATGGTTTCATGGGTAAATGCACTTGTCACCAAGACTGAAAACCTAAGTTCAATTTCAGGAACCCACATTGTGGAAAAGAGTGGTTCCCACAGATTGTCCTCTGACCTCCTCACACATATGTCCATATACACACATAATTACACATACAAATATTTGTACAAATGTAATAAAAATTGTTAAAAGAGCTCTTGAAGAACAGTGAAGGAAGTCTCATTTTTCATGAATGATAGAACTCCCATGTCATTTATGAAAGATCTTGGGAATTCCAGCATGATGATCAGAACTTTTTCAGTCAAGCATTTGTTCTTGTCACTCCTTCAATATAATTTCATCTGCTGCATACTTTAAACTTTTGCTCTTCAGCTAGTAAATTAATACTATACATATTATAAAATAACATATCTATAGAAGGAGCAGAGATAAATTTAATAAAAAATATATATTAAATAAAGGATGCATTATCATCTCTTATGAAGAGGCATCTGAAGTGATCTGTATTCATTTTCAGAACATACTTACAATTTACCTAGTGTTTCAAGGCTAGAGTGAGCATCAAGTGAACACTGATTCTGTTTTTTCTTCTGTTCCTTTTATATTCTAGTTTTTGTCATGTTCTGAGGTATTTAATTTAGTGTCAAAATTTACCCTTAAGGGGGGCAGGAGTGTCTGTATAAAACAACAAATTGGACAAGGTTTTGGAATTTTGTGTAGAAGAACTAAGGGCCAGAGAAAAGGCAGTGATTCCTGAGTACCATCAAGATGGTAACAGCACCAGCTACTCCTCTGGAGCCACCCAGGTCACAGAACCTCCAAACACACTATGTCATTTTATACATCCAAGTATGCCTTGCGAGTTAGGTTAGCAAACATTTACTGTCACCTGTCTCATGTTATTCTTTATGTCGGGAATACAAATACAAATAAAATCCTTCAGCTGTCATCCAAAGTAACTTAACATCTGTGGAAGAAGACAGATGTTTTAAAGTAATAATTATAATGAAATGTTCCAGAGTTTTTATAGTGCAAATAAATATGAGATATTATGAAAGAACAGTGAATGAAGGGGTTCACTTGAGCTGAGTCTTGAAGTATCTCATTTATATAAAATTTGGTGGAGTTCATGTGTTGTAATATGAGGTGCATAATCCAGAGGGACACTTGTTGAGAGTTAAGAAAGGAGTTTATTGCTCTTGAATGTAAGGCAATAACTATCAGAGGTGAAATCCATCCATCCACCCACCCACCTACCCATTCATCCATCCATCCATCCATCCATCCATCTATCCACCCACCCACCTGTCTGTCTGTTCATCCATCCAGCTATCCAATCATCTATCCATCCATCTACTCATACACTCAGTAAACCATACATCCATGTCTAATTAGTAAGAAATCATTGGCCTCCTATTAGCATAACTCATAAGCTGAAAAACAAAGAAAAATAGCACACAGCCTTGTCCTTTAGAAAATTTAGTATCTATGAAGGAAAAGAGACACTTAAACAAATAATTGTTTTAGAGAATGTACCAAGTATCATGATAACAGTACTTCTAAGAATGAGGTTAGCAAACAAAAAAAGGCAAAAAAAGGCATCTTGACTGGTTCACGGAAAGCTTTGGCGAATTGCATATTGATGGAATATTCTTCCAAATAAGACATTACAGTAGAGTGCTACATTTATGTGAGAGTATGGCGACATAGAACAGTTTAAACAATTATGAATAATTATGGGAGATCATGTTGAGCACAAAGTGGGCACCAGAGGACCAAGGTGTTTGGGTTCTGTGTCTAAGCAGAGGGTATTCACTAAGGGGTTTTAAGTCAGAGAACAGGAATACAGTCAGATTTGGATTTTGGAAGATGTGCCTAGCTGACTGTGTAGACCAGATTCTAGAGGGAGGTTAAAGAATTGAGTCCTTTTGGGAGATTCACAGTAGGCAATTCAGGTGACAAAAGACGGCCTGGCAAATTCAGGCAACAAGAGAGGAGTGCATAGGAAGAGGTGTGTTTGGAGATCTTCATCAGGTGGGTAGGTGGTAGCACACCCGAACTCCAAAGAGAGAAACACTCAAGCTAGTGTTCAGAGTGAACAGCATTGCCATTGGTCAGAACAAATACAGTAGCAAGCAGCAGGAGTGAATCATGAGGGCTCATCAGTACAGTGATAGGGATGGAGGATGAACTCAGGGCAGCTAATTAGTTGAATTAAGTGATTCCAAGAACACGGGAGGAGCAGGTTTTGAAGCACACAGTACAGTGAAGATATAATTATGCTATATGAAAATGTCGTTACACAAAAAAGAACCTGAAGTGTGGCTCCTGCAAAGCATAGGCAAGCCTGGGCTTCCAGTACCCAGTCCAGTGTTCTTTCCTTGTGCTGTGCAGTGACCTAGTCACCAGGCATTCAGATATGTGAGTTTCTGTGTCTAGAGCCTGGGAACTCTGAAGAGAACTCTGTCTTGCTCACCAAGCCAGCACATGAAGAAGTATGTATGCATTTGTCATGAAAATGTAAACCCTTGATCACATAAAAATTTAAAAGTTGGCAAACACATTCAAAGATGGACATTCATACATACAACTTATTTATTAAAAACTGAATTTTGATGAATGCCCACTATAAAATCTAATTACCATAAAAGTAATTTATTTACTTCCCCGGCTCCTTAAATTTCTCAGTTTAAAACAAAGGAATATTTGTACAGATAGAGTATATGGAATATTTAATTATTCGATAAAAATTTCAATAGCTTCTTTAAATTGCTAAGCTCAACTAGAAATATTCATTTAATAACCTAACATGAATTTTGAGATCTATTATGATATTTTAAACAAATATATAACTTACTATAATCCAATGATAATAATCTAATAGAGCAATATTGAAGCCAGGTCTGGTGGCTCATGTCTATAATTTCAAAACTCTGAAGGTTGAGGCAGAAAAATCAAAGACTTCAAGGTTAGTCTTTGCTATACAGTTGATTTCAGGCTAGCTTAGGTAGGCTACATTGTAAAACTTGTCTCAAAAAATGAAAAAAAAATTTACTTAAAATCATTTCCAAACACTGTTCTCATATGTGTTCTATACTGCTAAGGGAAGCCTAATCTCAAAGAAAATTTTGGAAAAAACCTTTAATTTTGGTCAAGAGTCTGGGGACTGAATCCAAGGCCTCATATATAGTTTGTATTCTACTTCTGCCATCACTGAGATGGTAGATACTAGTTGATGAATTTTAATTAATTATAAATAAATGTCAAAAATGAGTAAATACTGCCAACAGATTTTAAGATAATTTTCTATTTCCATTAAATGTCTACCTATAATTTGAGTTTCATTTAAACTTATCATTTAGAATGGTACATTAGATTAACATATTAGTTTATGTTATCTTTGAAGGTATTTAAAATATCAATGTATATTTTTTGTGAGATTCTGTCATCCTATTATGGGCTAGCATTTTCAATGTTAGTGATTAATTGAGAATAAAAGCCAAGAGGAAAATAATTCCAATTACTATTATCTACAGTTTTTATTGAAAAATTTTTATTATGTGAATTTCACATCATGCACCCTGTTCTCTCCCATCTCTCATCTCCCCTCACACGCACCCTCCCCCTTTGCAATCTGTCCCAGCATAAAAAAAAAAATCTCATTGTGGAAGCTACAGTATGTCTCAGTGTGTCCCACAATATTCCCTTTTGTCCACACATTTTTCTTGCAAATGTTTATTAAAATGACTCCTTAGTATGGTACAAGGCCTCTGGTTTCTGCTACTTTGTCAATATTGGCACCTCACTGGAACTCCTCAGATATGCCATAACTCTCCTTTGTCATGGAGATCCTGTAGTCCTGGGTTGTAGAACTGGCCTCTTCTTGCACTCCAGAATTTCATCCATGGTGTAGATGTTGGGGTGGGCCAACTCAAAGTCCTGGTTCTGGACTTACAACCCCATCTTGCAGGGCCAGTTCTACTATGGAAAGGTTCAGGGCCTGCTCTCCTTCTGCAGCATTGTGAGGGGCAGGGACAGCTCTTCTGCTCTTGTGACCCCATCTGGGCCAGATCTCGTGGTGGCAAATGGTGGTGAGGACAAAAGGGAGGGAAGTGCATCTCTCCCTAGCCAACACCTCCACATAGCAGACAAAAGGCAGGGCTGGCTTTCCCACATTCACTCCTTCAGGGCTGGGTCACCCACAACCCCCATATCCAGGACAATCTGTAGTGTGCTACTCAGGCAAGGTGCAGGGCCTGCTCTCCCAAGTGCTGCAGCATGTGAGAGGCAGAGACAGCTCTCTTGCTTTTGTGATCCCATCTGGGCCGGTTCTCCTGTCAGCCAATGGTGGTGAGAGCAAAAGGGAGGAGAGGGCATCTCTCCCTAGCCAGCACCACCACACAGCAGACCAAAGGCAGGGCTGGCTTTCCCACACTCCCTCCCTCAGGTCTGGCTCACCCACAACCCCCATATACAGGATAAGCTTTAGTGTGCTACCCAGGCAAGGTGCAGGGCCTGCTCTCCAGAGTACTGCAGCATGTGAGTGGCCGGGACAGTTTTCCTGCTCTTGTAACCCCATGTGGGCCAGATCTCACCCCAGGGCTGGGTCTCCACAACCCCCACATCCAGGGCCAGGCAGAGTTCTTCTAGTTTCTGGCTTGTTTCCTGTCCTGGGAGCCCATCTGGTGCTTGCCTGGTGCTGGTCAGGTAGTCATCACAGGCTACCCCATGGCGACAATGTTGTGTTGGTATCCAGCTTGCTTTGTTACCAGGAATGTTAGACTACTATTCATTTAGATGTTCATAGGTCAGAACACTGAATGTAGATAAAGCCTCTGTCCTCTCTGCCACCTATTGTTGCACATGTGACATAGTAGTCACATCTGCAATGCCTCTAGGGGCAGTCACTATCTACATTTTTAATAAGCATCTTCCACATTTCCCAGTTCTGACTAGTCAAGTCCCTGTTTGATGACATTATAGGAAAAAGTGATGCCACACTTTAAATGGTATAACTTAAAGTTTGAGTAAAAGGAACAGAAGACCACAAGGAGGAAAAACCCTTGCTTAAATTAGACTTAAACCAGATGGTGGCTCTAAATTGCAAAGCACAATTAAAACTTAATATTAAAAGACAATTCATGGTTTATAAACCCAGGAAGAGTTTTTTACCATAAACTTTCCACCTGCCACACAGCACAAAAGAGGTCGGGTTTTTCATGTTCAGAAATAGGTGAGTGGGGGATGACTGTGTTGAGGATAGTGAAGAGAAATCTCATGGACACGGCAATCTTATTTGTTAAAATGCCACCTTTCATGTGAATGGTGTCAGAGCCATGACAAATTGCTTCAGGAAAAAAATTGCTAGTGGAAGGTTTGGATGGGTAGAATGGGTGAGGAAGAACACATGACCAGGACTGCCCTTTGCCCTGGTATTGACAGATCTACAAACAGTACTTTGGAATACTCACAAATATCAAATACCATTGTAATGTACTTGCATTTTATTGAACCGTATTTGTACATAGAAGTTGAATTGGCTTTCAGTTTGTGAAAGGCTTGACTGTATTTCTCTTTCTTTCCTTCTCTATGTGCCTTTTAAGTAGGCTCTATCTTAAGAGGAAAATGGAAAGAATAAGAGAAAGACATTTGCATGACACTTTAAGGGCTAAAATTACTTTTATTGTCTGGAGAGATTGCTCAGTGGGAAAGAGCACTTGCTGTGCAAGCAAGAGGACCTGAGTTCAAATCCCCAGAACTCATGTAAAAAACTAGGTGTGGCAACATACGTATCTCACTGGTGCTGTGGGAGCTGCAGACAGGAAAATTGCTAAGATTTACTGACTGCCATCATAGCGCCAGGTTGAGTGAAAGACCATGTCTAAGGAGAACAGGCCTCCATGTGCTCATGGTCACTTGTACATGCATGTACAAATAATTTTTCTTACCCCCTTTGACTCATGAACAGTTTGGAGGCTTTAATAACTTACTGAAAGTCACTCAGCAAGTAAACGAAACATGAAACTAGTGAATCCAACTTCATATCCTCTTTCCAGTGTCCAACTTGTGTTGCATTAATGAATCTGTAGTCAATGGCATCACAAACTTAATTTAAAACATATTCAGGGTTTGTATCAGTAAGGACCCTATGAAAATGTATATTTTATGTAAAATGTATTACCAGAGTCCACATGTACATAAAGTAGCAAAGAAGCCATGTTAAAAACTACCTAGGTTGTCATGCATATAATATACATATAGACATTTCACAGTGATATTACACATATTACACAATAAAAACAGGACATGTCAGCAAACATCAGTCATTGTAGGAAAGAAAGTGCTTTTAGTAATTATTTTCTATTAAAAATTCTCCCTTGCTCATCCTTTGTTACCTGCACAAATTTGTTACTGTGGTTGGATCCAAACCAAATAGACTGACATTGGTTTTCCTGCATATTAAATGCACACCATATATGCTACACAATGCACACACATTCTTCTTGGTGCATTTTGTATAATATGTCTGCAGTGCATGTACATGCATCCTCCTCATTTTAACCTGTTGAGAAATAGAGCTGCATTTATAGGATTCTAAACACTGCACACCATTGTAGGTGCATGGTGCTCCAATTCTTCTTAAGAATGCTACTGTACTATTTAGCAATACAAAGATGTTTTGTTCAACTTCCATTTGCTAGACATTTGCTTGGAACTGTTTCTGAATGACTTCAAATTAATTCATTAGAATTTATAGGAATTAAAAGTGTACAGCTCCACGAATACTGAAGAATTAATTTTTTTGTGGATTTTCAAAGAAAATCTTAAGGTTAAAAGTCACCATAATTATAATTAATTAATCACTTTGAAAGAATTGCAGCCCAATGTTTGATATATACATATGGTAATTAGTCACTCAAATATTTGTTGAATGAATGAAGTGATATTCCACTCTTTTCATTTAATTAATAGCATGGAAAAAAAGTGTCAGATTTGTATCCTTCCAAGAGTTCAGCCAATTTGGCATGTGTGATCAAAGGCACAAAGAACAAAATGTTTTTGGCCCATTCCTGAGTTTTTCCTTCTGGTCTTTTAAATACCCTTGGGTCAAATTTCTTTACCTTCCCCAGGGAGTAATTTTCAAAGAGAGTGATGTGCTCTCTTCCTACACTTAACTATCATGCTCCTAATCAGACCCTGGATGTCCATCAAAACTCTCTGGCTTGTTAAGTAGATTTGTAAGAAGATAAAAGATTTAGGTATAGCACCTGCCTGTTGCCCTCCAGGAAGCTCAAAATTTGAATTGGTGAATAGTTTCTAAACATTTGTTATTTGGATCATGTTTTTTTTTTTTTAATGTTTTTTTTTCCCACTGAACTTTCTCTGGTAAAGAAATAATTTTGTTGCATATGCGTGGTTACAGCTAATCTAATATGGCATTAATGATAAATCCTATTTAAAAATGAATGACAAAAAGAATAGTTGTGGGGTAGGGGATGGCAACTCTTTAAAGCACAAATAACCCCTATCAGATCTACCCCACCTAGAAATGTGGTTAGAGTTTTGGAAGGTGGTAAAATTATTATTAATGTTAAATGCTGCAAAGTCTTTCCCATTAAAAGCCCAAACAAGAACACAAGGGCTGCTGGTATGTTCTAATACATGTTGACTTTGGGTGGCTATCACTGTCAAGACAGCCCCCTTTGATGTCCCAAAGTGTCAAATTCCCAGCAATCAACCTGCTCTTCAACAGACTCATGTGTCTTAAAGGAAGCAGATGGTTAGGAGAGGGCTTGTAACAGAGCAAATTAATCTTATCAAGTCTGCCTGTTTAGATCTTAAGCTGGTAACCAGTGGTCACATAATAACAGTATGGTTTGGAGGTCTTCAAGGAGATGGTCATCCATTAACTCTTTCCTTTCAGCATCCCAAATGCCTCCTTTGGATAACTGTGTAACAGGTTCTTATTGTTGCAGTGTTTGTGTGTGTGTATCTGCCTGCCTGTCTACCTGTCTACCTGTCTTCCTGTCTGTCTAGGTCTGTCTTAGTGCAGATTTCATAAACCTTCAGAAATATTTAGCTGCTTCCATAGGATTGTGAGCACACTAAAATATTTTGTGTTTGTGTTCTCCCAACTTAAATGTACATTTAAAGGGAAAACCAAAGTAACTACACAGTTAGTCAAGGCTGAGGACCACTCTGTTCACTTCAGAGCTCTTGTGTTATGAAGTGAGTCAAAAGGCCCAGGGCCACCGAAGCTAGCTAGCACTTCCCAAACTTTACAGAGCACAGCTTCAGAACCTTCTATCCTATGCCCAGGAACATGGTGGGAAAAATGAAATGGCTTTACATTTGATTTGGGGGTTGTCGAGGCTGTGTTTCAGAGAATGTTCTTCTTCTTTTTTTTTTTTTGTCTTCTGCATTTTGTGCAGGCTCTTTTGTGAGTTGTTCCTATCACAAAGAGCTCAGGGCCCTACCCTTTTAACACAGATCAGATCGTATGTGCTGCCCAGCAGAGCTCAGCTGGTGCAAAGCTGACCTTGTCGAACTCCAGCCTAGGAAAGGGTAGGCTGTGAACAGCAGTCACTTCAAATAGCTACCACTTCCTACACCTGCCTCCTGAAATTTTTTTTTTCTGTTACTTTATTTGGTTTGTTTTCAAAAGCCGTTTTCACTGGTTGCTTCCCCCTAGAAATGTTTCCATTTTTTTTGTTTGTTTTTGTTTTTTGTCATGCACTGGAATCCCAAATGATCCATATCATTTGTGTAGAGTGGGTGACTCTCTAGCAATTGCCTCAGGATATGGCAGAATGTTACTGGCTTGCATGATATCAGGTCAACAATCCCATTCAATCCTGAGTCATCCAAAAGGGAAATACTGAACTTGTAGCCAATGGAAATCAGGCAATATATCTTTATCATTTAATATAAACGTATATACATGTATATGCATGTACGTGCATGTGTATAATATGTGTGTGTTTATACATACACATATATATATATATGTTTAATGAAAACATATGTACATACCACTAGGAAATAAATACTACTGCTTTCTATAATGTTTGATTATTATAAGCCAGGAAATATTGTTGTGGTAATTCAGGTTTATTCCACAATTTACAATGAAGTCTTATTTTCTATTTGTGCCAAGCATAAATTTCTAACTTAATGTCTAACTGTGAAAAAAGAGGGATAGTAAAACTCTGCTTTAAGGAGCATCTTGATCCAGTTTCAAGCAGTGTGGCAGACTAAATGTTCACAGAAAACCTTTCCAACAGAGTCCGTGTAAAACACTGAATAAAACTGAAAAGAGAAAAGTCTCATGTTTTCAAATGCTTGGTTGGGGCTGCTGGCAAAGTTAAGATTGTTTAAGGGGTAGAAGCAACAAGAGAAAATGAACAGTAAGGGGAGTCAAAGTAAGCATTGTGTGACAGGCTTTGAGAGGTAAAGGGAAAAAGTCCTTGGGACTGAGCAGGGACGTAGATCAGATACACAGAAAGCTGCCCCATCACCAAAAACAACACCCACTAACGTCCAGGAACAGGGAAAAAGCTTGAGGCAAAGAGTTCTCTAGAGTATATTCTTGACTCTGTTTCAGCTTATGAAGCAGGGAAAGATGGGAGAGAAGTCTGAGAATCTATAGCCACAGCTTTGTACCTAACAAGAGTATGAGTGACAATTCATAATGTCTGTGTGATTTTCAACAGGCCCTCCTGTCAAAAATGTAAACAATCATAAAAAGCTGTGTGTGTTTCCCTTCATTTGAAGTATTCAGCATTCAGATTCATGGAGCGGAAAAGTAAAATGGTCTCCACTACAATCTGGAGGAGAAAGTGTCCTGAACTGGATGCTTCAAATATTTAAGATGATAAATTTTATGCTACATGTATTTTAGCATAATAAATAAGAAGTTGATATCTTAATTTAAAGTAGAATCAAGTTGACAATGGATCCTAACTCCCTACCAGAAACAAACAAAACAAAACAACAACAGCAACAAAATCCCAGGAAAAACAAAAAAGGCCCAAGAATGGATACACATATCTGGAGTCTAGTGCTTGGAAGGCTGAGGTGGAGAGGGCTGGAGTTCTTAAGTCAGCCTGAGCTGCACAGTAAGACTGTGTCAAAAACAAACAAAGAAGCAGATAAATAAATATACACACTAAAGGAGACGAAAATAATTCACCTGTCATAATAATTTCCAAGGAGTGTGAGATATGTTCACAGTAAAATATTTTATTCTATAACACATAGAAACACTTCCTATGAAGGACCCTTCTAGAATGAGTCAGTAGCAAACTACTTCAATAAAAAGACAATAGGTTGTGTTTATCAAATATAGCATAGGTGCTGCATGCTTAGTTTTTGTTTGTTTTTTGTTTTTTTGTGAGACAGTATCTCACTATGTAGCCCTGGCTGGGATGGAACTTTGTATGTAGACCAGGCTGACCACGAACACATGGAAATCCACCTGCTTTTGCTGGGACTCAAGGTGAGCACTGCCATATCTGGTTTCATGGACTTTTTGAAGAAGAAAAAACTGAAAATATGTTGAAGGAAATAAAAGTTCTTAAATTTAACCACACAAATTTTAAAAGTAATGAAGTGGAACTTGATATGAAAACTTTATATTATTAAAAGCAAAACACACAAAGAAAGAACGAGTCTGCTGGGAAGGCGATAATAAATAGAAAGAGAAAATGCAAGAAATTACAGTTCAAAGATAAAAGTGTATGAAGAATGAGAGACGATAAGTGATACAAAGGACAGGTAGCAAGGTCCTACAAACACTGGGCTGGAGCTCATGCACGACAATAAGCAACATTTGAAGAGACAGTGGAAGAAGCTTTCAGACATAACCGAAGATACATCTTTCTCCAGGGATCTCAAGGACTTTTAGGAACACTATAAAAAAGAAACATTGAGTCAGGCCATAGGAAAAATGCAGAATACTGAAAACAATAAGCTTAAAAGATTTCAGCTAACAAACAAACAAACAAACGACAAAGTACTTTAAGGAAAAGCAGCTAGTTTTAGGTGGTTTATCAATAACAATGCATGATGGCTGAAAATGGAAGATCACTGAAGGGCTTAGGAAAGGAACTTGCAAATAGAGTCTCTATTAGAAACGACTGATCTTATCATACTATCCATAAGCAATAGCAGAATAAGGGTAATTTCAGACAAAGCCAAACATCATCACACAGACATTTACCAACGAAGGGACGGATTCGACCAAGATTTGCTGTAGATAGCTGTGAAATGTTCAATGAAGAATTACAACTATTCAGAAAGAGGAAGAATTGTATTATGAACCTTGTTGATCTAATACAGTTCATCTAAAGGTTTAGGATTAGCATTGGCAACATTGTTACATGTTTGTGCAGTAGCAGTAACCAAGCATCTCTTTCTACTGTCAAGCCTCTAATAGGACATGTAACACACTGGGTGGTACACACTAAAAACTCATGTGTGTGTTCTGTAACCCTAGGAATCTTGGAAAGGGCCCTTATTTGAGAAAAGGGGTTTGGTAGACATAATTAAAGAACTTTACATGAACCATTCTATCTCACCAGTGGGTCCTAAATTCAAAAGCAAATGTCCTTGGAGATGAAAGAGGAGACAGATGTAAACCCAAGACCATGGGAAGCAGGGCCAGGAACTAGCTATGCAGCCACAGGCTGTGAAACACCAAGGTCTGCCAGAAAATGGAACAAGCAAGGCGGGGATTCTCCTTACAACTCTGAGATCCCAAGCTCTTGATGACACTTTGATTTCTGAGTTACACCTTCAGAACCATGAGAGAATAAATTTCCATTGTTTTGAGCTGCTTAGTGTGTTGTAATTATTATAGCAAACATAAATAATAATATGCCACAATGGAAATACCTTATTTACCATTATTTTAATAATGTCAGTTTCCAAAATTCATGTGTTTCAAACCAAAAACAGGCAGTGGCAGGAACATAAGCACCTATAGTTTTGGTTTCCTTTCAGGGTAAAACCATTTGTTTTCTATCCATTTATATTTGTAGATGCATTTATGCCCCAGTGTTTAGAAATACTAAGCAAGGAGCATTGGCATGTGCGTATCATATCATAAGGCAAATATATGGAGCAGATGGTAGTACCTCTGCTGAAGGGCTATGGAGGATCAAGAAATACCTTTATAAAATGTCTCTGATGGAATGTCACACACAAGAGGGATAAACTACAGTTTATCCTCATTACAAGAACTCATAAATACTGCCTTCCAGGAACTGTGGGTATAACTCAGTGGTAGAGTGTGTGATAACTGTATATACTCAGCATTAGGAAACAAATTATCTTCCAGGTAGCCACCACATTTCCCTATGTGATTAGTATTTCATTGCTCTCATCACCTGTGATTTTCCCATTTGATAGTCCCTCAGCTGTACAGTGGTCTCCACCAGTTTGTATGGTGACCCGCTTACCTGTCAAGGTGGGACATGACTGTTTTGGTGATGTCTGCGCCTGCCTCTTGCAATATACGGATGATCTGGAATGGTGCACCTGGATTCCGTCCAGGATGGAGGGTGACAGGACAGCCAAGCTGAGCCTGGGCATGAGCTGTGGCCTGAAGTACCTTTCTCTCACTGTCAGTCAAAGGCCAGGAGCAGCCGATTTCTCCAATAACTCCACACTTGATACCGGTCCCATCAGCTCCATGGAGAATTTCATTAGTAAGGACATCCGTAAGCTAAGGAAGAATGAGAAAGAGCCTGTTTTATAGATTGAGAAATACATCCAAAGTCATACTATACAAGGGTATTTATTTAGGAATGCACTCTTTCAAAAATGTGTTATGAGCCGGGAGGGATGGGGGGCAGGGAGGGTGAAGCCTCACATTCATAAAGACCATCCCCAGAACTCACAGAAGAATATTAGGGGTGCTGGTGTGTCTTGTGACCCCAGCACTGTGGAGAGAGGGACAGACAGATCCCAGGGCTCACTGGCTGGCTGGTCTGGCATAATATCATCAACTAGCTCTAGACCAGTGAGAGACTCTGCCTCAAAGGAGATACATTTTTCCTAAGGATGCTACCTGCTGTCATTCTCCAGCTTCCACACCTATGCCACCTGGCATGCACTCATACATATATGAACAACACACACACACCCCACACTAAACTCAACACTCATTTACTGATTATTCACTAATGAACACTTTTTTTTCTGATTAATTGTGATTTCAACAAATTTTCCTAAGTATCTTATTGAGACTATTTGAGAAACTCACAGCTTGAAGATGCTGTAGGGACAAAGAGAAAGACTGTGTGTTCAGACTGAAAAAAAAAAAAAGAATCAATTTTTATCTGGAAACAGCACTATGGATGCCAATGAATCTGTCAATTGTATCAAGTAATTCTTTGATTTTCTCCTTTATTCAGCCTAGAAAATTCACAACACAATATCTATATTATTTGGTTCTTACATGTAGTAACATATAAGCTTGGTTTGACAAGTATATAATCCTTGCCAATTGCTCAGTCTTCAACTAATATAAATGTATCTATTTAAAAGTTTTTTGGAATAAAATGTAGATGAAAATTTAAAACAAGTCATTGTAAATATTAATAGAACTTTCACCAAGAGTTTACCTGACATTCTGTACCTGTGAAACAGGTTATGGGAAATATAGGAATACATATTATATGTAAATACATGTAAACTGACACACACATTTAACAAGAGAACACACACATATGCAACAGAGCCCTGCAACTTTCTTTGTGTCCTTGCAAACTTTGCTTTCTTCTGCCCATTCTTATTTAACATAATAAATAAGAGAATAGACCTTCTCCCACCTCTCCTGGCTTGTAATAAGAGACGAAGCCATCTTTGCAAACATACTTGAGTCTCTGCCTGCCAAGTCTCACCCTACTGTGAATTTTCATTGCTGGTTATTATAAAATCCAAGGGGAAAGCTGAAGCAGCTTATGATGGAAAAACAAGGTTTACAAACAGACTGAAGCAGATCCACTGAGCTCTGATAGAATTTGTACAAACCAAGTGTTAGCACTTTGGAATTCTCAGTGACCAGTGTGTTGAGATCTCCTTCCTCAACACTTGAAACATGTGGAATCTTACCAACCTGGGTCACAGTTGGCAGGTGTCTTGTGAGCTAGCTCTTTTATTTTTGTCACATATCCAGGTACTTCTGAACCAATCACATTTTAGGCTGTCCTGATTTCGTATACAAACAACGTTGTTAGGGCTTTTTACCTGCTCCACTGACATGGCCTTAGTTTCTGCAGAGTGAGTTGCATCAACATAAAATCCAGCTCCAGCTATGATGTGGACTCCAGTCTGCTCTGCCAGCCACTTCAGCGTGTGCATGTCCCGGCTGAGACCTGTGGTGGTGTTCTCCACCAAGGCCCCTCCGCCCTTAGCCTTGAAGTACAACAGTTCCTCCTTTACGGCTTCTGCCTCTTGATTCAACCGAAGGTTTTCTCGATGGGAATAGGGATTTTTCTGAATCCAAAATAAATTTTTCATCATGATAGGTTCCATGGAGGTAGCTTCGTGGCATGGAGGAGGAGGATAGTAAAAACTATCAAAGGTCATTGCCAAATGCTCATGTGTCAGGGTGCGACCCAGTTTGCTTGGTTCTACAAGGCCCAAAACGGTTTGCACTTTCCCACTTAAGGAAGACATTCCTGAGTGTGTCACAAGGGGTTTCTCTAAAGAGGAAAAAGGAAAATGGAATTAGAAAATTTAACACAAACATGCAGCCTGTCTGTAGATGGTGGGGGTTGTGAATGCGCCAGTCTAGAGAAGCAATGGAACTAGAGATACAGCCTCGTGTACCATCATGTGTGGATAAGTGTTCCCAGTTGCTTCTACTGGGTCTCCTCTGATGGATCAATTCCAACTTGATTTATTGGAAAATTTTCTTCATATTCAGCTCTCATTTATATTTCACTATAGCTATGCTTTTAGGATACTTCAACAAAATCATTTAACAATTCTTCTTAATAATTGATAACTTCCATTTAAACCAGTCATGTGTTAACATTATTTCATTACTTTTCACCCAAATAAAATATACAGAGGTTTCTACTCGTGGTGCTATAGATTTGCTAGTGCAGTGAATGAAAAACTTCTGTCGAAGGCCTGTTGTGTGTCAGAAGCACAGGATCTCTAACCTAGGGGATCATAGGGGATGGCCCCCGCAATAGTTGGGGGAAAATGCATGACTAGGTTTGTTAATGTCAAAAATTAGAAGAAACAAAGCCTTCGACTTTCAAGGGTTTATTGTATAGTGCAGACAAAAAGTGACCCTTCAATACATAAAAGCAACACTTTATTGTTATAATGAAAGTGACTATTATGCTCTCTGTGATGGTTAGAAGTTAAGTGTCAACTGGATACATCTTAGAATCATTTGGAAAAATGATCTCGGTGAGGGAGTGTCTACCCTGGGTAGGTCTGTTGGTATGTCTGTAGGGAATTATCTTAATTACCTTAACTGACAAGAGAAGACCCAGCCTGTTACAGGAAAGGGACACTGAACTCAGAGTGGAGAAGCTGAGCTGAGTGCAAGCAAGCAAGCAAGCAAGCAAATGCTTATGAGTTCATTTTTCTTTGCTGTCTCAGCTGCTGCCTCTGTGACTCTCTACAATGATGCGCTATCACCTGGAATTGGAGTTAAATGAACCTCTCCTCCCCTAAGTTGCTTTGTTTCAGGGGATTTTAATCACAGCATCAGAAGTGAACCTAGAACTCTTCGGAAACAGAAATCAGCTGCTGTCTCTAAAAAGAGCAAAAGACCTCTTTGCCCGCCCCTACATAGTTCCCTTTCAGACACAGATTAAGTATCAACACAAGTTTCTCTCAGCGACAGCAAGAACTCCAGTTGAAGCACTTCTGTGTTCAATGTCCCCCCCCCCCCAACAGAAGGGAGTGAATGAAGACGACAATGTGGACTTGGTGAATAGACACCCCATAGCTGTCACACTGCAGCATTGCCAGAAACGGAGCTCCATCCAGAGGACCGGGCCCGTGCTCACAGGACTAGAAAAACAGAGAATCAAGTAGCTTTTAAAGCTTTCAAAGTGTTCCTACAATAGATATTCCAAAATTATTCTTCCCCAAATGTTTGGAAGCCTTCTCTATATGTGAGGGGGTAGTGCACAAGTTTGAGGCTGTGCATGCAGAGGTCAGAGGTAAACCTCAAGTGTCATTCCCCTGAAGCCATTCACCATGGATTTTTGTTTTTATTTTGCTTTTTTTTTTTTTTTTTTTGAGACAAAGTCTCTTCTTGGACAGAGAGAAGGCTAGCTAGCAAGCTGTAGGAATCTACCTATGATTAATCCTGATTACGGCACTACTAGTGCCCACTAACACACCTGACTATTTTATGTGGGTTCTGAGGATTGAATTTGGGTCCTCAAGTCTACAAAGAAAACACTTTACCAATGGGGTAGAAGCACCTTCTACCCCATTCTGTGATTATCTGAGCACCTGGTTTTCATAAGTAAATTAGAGAATATACATTGCATGGAAATCAAACTGAGTAGGAATTAAGACAAATGCAATAGAATACTATACAATAAAAATATTGGTAAAAGGGCACACAGTCTATAGTCAACAAAGAGCAGAAGTATTTTTGCATTTTGACAAATCACTTATTTCTGCAGAAGAAAGGCTGTGACTCTGGATGGGGGAGGGGAACAAACTGGGAGTAGTTGGGAAACCATAATCATAATATATTGTATGAAAAAATTATTTTCAATAACAGAAAAAACTGTAAAAAAAAAGAAGTGCTTTGGAAAGCAAAAAATTATTTAATGGGTAGGTATAGTACAGAAGTTGAAAACAAAGTCAGAGGTCAGGAAAAAGGTTTACAAATACAGGCCAATTATTATTCAGCCACTTTAATGACACTGAACTTGGATGCTTGGGATAATTTGCTGACAGTCATAAGTGTATAGCTGGGCCTTTTGGCTACTTTATTTGGGTTCCTGTATCTACCACCCTTCTCCACCCCAATCCCTTCCAACCCCCACAACACTAGGGAGGCAAGAAAGAAAGTTAGAGGAGAAAGGGGGTGTAGATCTTGTTAAACTATTTCCTGCTGACTAGGGACATCAAGTTCCTTGGGGCAAATCCAATTGTAGTAATCAGAGAACCAGTAACCATCCCGCAGGCCAGCAACCAGCACTCCAGCAATCCAGCAATCCAGCAATCCAGCAATCCAGCATCCAGCAATCCAGCAATCCAGCAATCCAGCATCCAGCAATCCAGCAATCCAGCATCCAGCAATCCAGCAATCCAGCAATCCAACAATCCAGCAATCCAGCACTCCAACAATCCAGCAATCCAGCAATCCAGGAATTCAGCAATTGCAAAAGCAGCAGCAGGCGGAGCAGCAGCAGGCGGAGCAGCAACCACCACAGGCCCTCTCAGGGCTCACAAATTTATACCCTCTCAACAGTCCCCAGAATTCTAAATGTAAACTATCTTCAGCTGGCAAAAAATCATACTCCCCCTAGAGCATTAGACAAGTCATAGTTAAGGGTTGTGAACAATCTGAAGCAGCCCTATATATATCCCACATCTGGGATTAAAACAAAAATAAATTCACATAAAACAACTGGTCTTTTAAAGAAACCAAAATTCTCACCACATAAGTGACTGACTTATATTGTTCACAGAGAACATGAGGGTTGGGACCAATGTGGCTGCTGAATTTTATCTGACAGTGCTCTTGTGCAAGCCACTATTGCAACATTAGGCTGCACACATGAAGTCATGAAGAACAGAATAGTATCTGCTCAGAGAGGATCACCATACAACTGCCAGTCCCTGCACAGGCAATATTTTTCATTGATGATCTCATTGCTCAGAAGAGATGAGATACAGGGAAGATGGTATGGTTATAGACTGTAACTTACTGTTCAAAGCTTTATTCTTTGCCACTAAAAATAAACACTATGTGGTTACTCCTTTGTTTGATGGTATCACAGCACCATTAATAACAGATTCAATCCTCTATATGGGTTAATTTCCTGATTCTTTTCTTCTGCCTGACAACATTACGGATATGTTCTGAAGAGTCACAGAAGGGGGCAGAAATTAGGATAAATTGATAAAACACTACCACGTCTACTAGAAGGGTACCAAACTACACACTTAATTGATGTGTATTTGAAAGAGCAATATGGTATGTTTCAAGCTTACAAGCTGTGAGTCTTTGCAAAAAAAATTATTTAAGAAATGTCATCCCCTCTGGGAAACTCCTCTAATGCTCTCAAACAGAGCTGGCTGACTCTTCAGTGATCACATACAACATAATGCACACTCAGAGGATAAAAAATGATTAAGGAACAAAACGCAGCCAACATGGGTTTGGATAGAGTGAGACACAGATCTAGAGTTCATGGTTCCAATGTGGCTAGGGAGCCATTTTCTGACTGTGTTCTGTCTGGAAGTCACTCTCTTGCTCCTTCATAGTCAGGATGAGCACTATAGAATAGGGAATGAAAAGTAAAGGATGAGACTGGAGTGCATATCCGTGCAGAGAGAAATGACTGCCAACACAAAAGGTGGCTTCCAGCATTTTCCAGAGCTTCCCACAGAAAGTTCAGTATTATACACAATCTGCATTGAAAAAGTATAGCTTGAGCTATAAATGCATTTTTCAAAAGCTTTGTTCCACATCAGCTGTGAAATCTGAACCATATGCAGAAGGATAGTCTGCAATTATTATAACAGCCCAGCCAAGACCAACAGCCTGTAGAAGTTAATCTTCAACTCGGAGATCCGGAATCATGAATCTTCCAGGCGTGTGTCTGAAGGATCACCTGGTTTAGGTAACTTGAGGTGAGATCCAGCCCAAATGTGGGCAGAAACTTTCCATTGGCTAGGATACCACATGGAATAAACAGAGGAAAGCTAGCTGAACACCAGCATTCATTTTTTTTTTCTCTGCTTTTCTACTGTGGGTGCAGTCTGCCCAATCCCGGAGCTTCTGCCATGATGGTGCAAACCAAAATAAATCCCTCCTTTCTCAGATTAGTTTTGTCATGTTCTTTACCAGAGCAGCAAGACATGTCACTAATATATAACCATCCTAACCTGTTTTCTTTTCTTTTTTTATAACATTTATTTATTTCTTCAAGTTACATCTCAATCATAGTCCCCTCCCTCCTCTCCTTCCTGGTCCCATCCTCCTACCCTCTTTCCCCTCACCTTCCTATTTTTTTTTTTAATTTAAGGTATACCTTTTCCCCTCCAACGGCTCCCCCTTTTAGTCCAATAAAAGGCGCTTTTTCTTATAACAATAAATACAAAACAATAAGAATAATTTGGTCACAATTAGAAAATTATAAGATATAACATACATTCCTAATGTCCAATCCATACATATTTGGCAACTGATATTAATATTCTATTATCTTTCTCAATGAGTTTAAAGTTCTATACCTAACTCAGTTTCCATCCTAACTTGCATTACCAACTTAAAAACATCTTCTTAGACCTAGAACATCTTTTTAATTCCTAAACAACTTAAAATTTAACTGTGAGAATATAACTGTCTAGTCTTCACCCACATCAGAGACCTGAGAATAAACATACCTGAATGTATAGGAAGTGCAGAGACAGCAGATTCCAAAACTAAGAAATGACAGACAACTGGCTGCCTGGACAGTTCCCAATTTCTCTCAATACCTTAGAGCATCTATCTTCAGCCTTTTAGCCCGGTCAGTATCTCTGACAGACATTAATTGTAAAGCAGGAATTATGAAGGACTTGCCTACCTTGTCTTGGCAGAGCTAGGCTGTTGACTTACCCGCTTCCTAGTTTTGTCCTTTTTGGACAGCATTCTGTCTACAGTTGAAGGAAAGGATTTTTCTTGCCCAGTGACAAGCTTGCCACCAAATGCAGCCATCTCCAAATGGAGATTCTTCAATGCTCACCATCTACTTGGAGTAGAATGGGGGGTGCTGTCACAAGCTGACATATCTCCATATCAAAAAAATCTTAAGTTAAGAAAACATCTTTGAATGCCATATTCTACAGATCTCTTGAGGTTTTTGAAGACCACCTATCTATTTCCATATATTTCGGTAAACAAATGTTGCTTGTGTCTTAGCAACTTGATTTCAGATTAATTTAGAAAACATCTGTGATAAACTATGCTAGTACCTAACCCAACCTGTTTTTAAAAATTTGTTTTTGTTTTATGAGACCAGGTCTTACTCTGTAGTCTACGATAGCTTGAACTCATGGTGATCCTCCTGCCTCAGACTACCAAGTCCCAGAAATACAGGTTTGAGCCACTATGTCTGCCAACCCTTCTAGTCCTCCTGGGCCTAGAATGAAAAAGATAACATTGAATTAAAAAAATGAAAACTAGAAGAAAGTATGGGAATAAAACAATACTGCTGTACCGCATAGCTGAAAACCAAAGACAATAAGTGGGATTTGATTAGTTACAAATATATGCATATGCTGGCTTTTATAAAATATATAAAACATTTTCTTGATGACTGAACCTCTGGTGGGGAGGATGAAATCCGGATGTAACTTTAGTTTCCATTCCTTTTTACTGAAGTTTTGACAGTTATTTTGATCTGGCATTATGACTGATGGTATTCTGTCTACCTAAGTAGGATATCCTTTCCAGTAACACTGACAGTTAATTTATTTACTTAATTGAACTGTGATGCACTTAAGATATTGGTAAACCACACACCTGGGTGTGTCTGTGAGGAAGTTTCCAGAGATAATTAGATCATAATGGTTCTGACCCAGTGAACAGATTAAGCCCAGAAGGATTCATAAATGATAGCATTTGGGTGACTTGGTAGGAGCTCGGCCAACATGGAAGAAACAGGCTACTGGCTACATGTTTTTAGAGGCCACAGCTTATCCTGTCCCCACAACTAACTCTCTCTCTCTCTCTCTCTCTCTCTCTCTCTCTCTCTCTCTCTCTC
>CAJQZJ010009351.1:7782022-7800251 GCA_907164525.1 Lophiomys imhausi | reverse complement strand
CTCTCTCTCTCTCTCTCTCTCTCTCTCTCTCTCTCTCTCTCTCTCTCTCTCTCTCTCTCTCTCTGCATCCTGGCCACAATAAGGCAAAAAGCCTCCTCTAGCACATTTTCTCTCAGCCATGGTGGTCAGCAGCACCTTGAAGCCAAATCAACAGTGCCATGGACTATGTGGATTGAACTCTCTGAAGCAATGAGTCATAACAAATGCTTCCTTTTCCAGATGATTTTTGTCATGTTGGTGAGAAAAGATATTTGCCACATTGGTGAGAAAAATAACTGCCAGCCACAGTTGCCTTCACATTTCAGAGACGACCTCTAGAAGTCTGGACACTCAGCATGTGCAAGTGGGAACTCTTAAACACAATTTCTCCACATGCTGTAGGCATCATTTTGCCCTGTTTCCAGCACCAGTGTGTTAGGCCTACAGCTGACTGAAGCCATTAGTACTTCAACTTAGATACAACACTCAAATTGGCAAACTGACTTTTTTTCATTGCTGAAATGATTTAAAATTCCCTACCCTGATTTCTCCCACAACAGTGAAAGGTCTAGTGCCTTTTATGAAGCCCTTTGCTGAAATTCAGTCATTTTCCTCCATGAATAAACCCTTACTGGTGAGGGAGAAGAGACGGAGCCAAGGCCATGTCCCTGCAGAGACCTGTAGGGTAGTGGTATAATGCAGAGAAAAAAAAAATCAGATGGTGACTTGGTCTGAAATGATACCAGTTGAGATGGCAAAAAAGCAGACTAGCAGATGGAACTTTCTAACTGGACTTGTTGGCACTAAAAAAATACCCTGCAAATAAATGGCCCAAATATATGAACATTTCTATTTTGTATGTGTTACATCACAGTACAGCCATACTGTATAAACACCACACTTAAAACTGACATTTGATTTGTGATAAAAATATTTTAGCAGCTATATAATATTTTCTAAAGCTTGTTTGAATACTTCCAACATGGTTTAAATCTGTGACGTGTCTTCTCTCAAACAGCATGAGTGTGGCTGATTAGATAATGGGGACCTCAGGAGTCCATCATGCACAAAACTAATGCCTTTTTCTATCCCCTCTATTTATGCTGGAATATGGAAAGATCTAGCAGGGCATGGTGACACAAACCTGTTGTCTCAGCTACTCAGAAGGTTGGAACAAGAGGATCCTTAATTCAAGACCTGTCTGGGCTGCAGTGTGAGTTTAAGGCCAGTTTGGTTAGTGTGACTTTGTCTCAAACTAACAATCAAACAGCTCAATGGTAGAGCACTTGCTTAACATGCACAAGGATGAGGCCGAGGTGTCATTCCTGTACAGGAGGTGGGAGAGGGAGGAAAAGAGGGAAAGAGATGCTATAAAAATACATTTATATAAGCACACAAGTATATAAATGGAAGCCAGTATATTCTTCAAACTTGAGGTAAATAGAACAAAGTGGCTCAGAGAACAAATGAACAGGTCATATGTAATAATTGGAGAGAAATGATTTCACTCACAAGCTCATTTTTTGTTTATCTTTAGAGTAAAAAAAATTGATGGACGATGCAGAAATATTATGAAAGCTGGAAGCCATACCAGCATGCATGGCTGAGGATGTGACTTGGGGCTTAACAGACTCTAGGTCCATCAAAATGGGCCATCTAGTCTCAACTCTTTATATCACACATTGTGAGACTGTGTGTCACAATTGTTTATTTTGTAACTGCCTTGTTGATTTTGTTAGCTCTCTGTTTAGTGAAACAACTAAAAACATACTCTTTTTTTTTAAATACTTTATTTTTTTTTCTTCAAGTTACATCTCAGTAACAAACCCCTCCCTATTCCCCCTTCCTAACCCGCCCTTCCACCCTCTTCCCTCCAGAGGTTTCCCCTTTCAGTCCAACAGCTGGTTCCTTCTCTTATAACAGTAAGTATTATACAAAACAATAGATATAAATATGCCACATTTATGAGAGTAAATTGGCCCAGTATACCTTCCCAATGTTCAGTTTATACCTATTTGGCCCCTGACTTTAACATTCTACTATCTACCCAACTCCATGAGTTTAAAGGTCTATGTGTGACTCAACATTCTTACTATCTTGCAACACACTTTTAAGAGTATCTTCTTAGATCTATAACACCCTCTTGATTCCTAAACAGTTCAAAATTTAACTATAAGATTCTATCTGTCTATTCTTCAACCACCTCAGAGACCTGAGAGGGATAAATATATTTGCTTATATAGGAAGTGCAGAGCCTGCAGCTTCCAAAACTAAGAAAGAACATACCAATAACTGCCTGGACAGTTCCCATTTTCTCTCCATACATTCCAGCATCAATCTTCAGGCTTTGGGTCCTGTTTCTCTGACAGACATTTGTTGTAGAGCAGGGATTATGAAGGACTTACCTACCCTGTCTTGGCAGAGTTAGGCTGTCGACTTCCCTGCTACCAAGTTTTGTCCTTTTTGGACAGCAGTCTGTCTGTAGTTGGTGCAAGGAGTTTTTTCATGCCAAGAGAAAGGCTTGCCACTAGTTCAACCATCTTACAGTGGAGGTTCTTCGATGCTTATCTTCTACTTGGAGTAGAATAGGGGGTGCTGTCAGGCGCTGATATGTCTCGATATAAAAAAAAATCTTGATTTAAGATAACATCTTTGAATGCCATATTCTGCAGATCTCTAGGGGTTTTTGAACACATACTCTTATTATGAAGAAAACAAGAGGAAAAGAATAGAAACGTCAGGAGGAGGCAATGGAAAAGGAGAGAAGGAAAGGGGAAAGAAAATGGTATCTTAAGTTAAAATGAAATATGACATTCTAGAGTCTGGGGATCTGGGGAGTATAATAGTCTGTCAAAACACTGTCTGATAGTCTCACCTTATGCCCTTTCTTTCAGAAGGAGGCTCCCCCTGAATGCTGGAGGAATACTTGGGTGGAAATGTTTTGATTTGAATACCTACAATAGTCCTGAAAGCAAGACAAGACATACACCAGTGACCAGACAGGTCAGTTACAGCTTTCATTCTTGTTGTGGAGTATGTTTCATATGGAGAGTTGGGGGTTTAGTTCAGTAGTAGAATGCTTGCTGAGCAAGCAGAAAGCCATAAGGCTCTGATTTAGTTTCCTAGCTAGTGTGAGCACACACAAGCGCGCACACACACACCACAAAAGAGGAAAAGAAAAAAAAGAAAAGAAGAAAATCTCTGCATCTGAATTTAGTCCTCAGATTGTCACAGAATTGTCGTCTGCAAAGAGAAGTTGCTGTATTCTGAGCAAATTGTAATGCTGGTTCTGAACTGTACTCAATCACTAAAGAACCTAAGTGTTTACATTTAATTCTTGGAAAACAAAAACATTAATGTCTGAAATGTATAAAATATCCACATTTCGTTCTCATTTTTTTTGTTCTTATTTCTTCTATTTCACAAGATAGGACTCTAGTAGCCTAGGAACTGGCTTGGAATTCATTATGAAGTCTAGATTGGAGATCTTCCTGTCTCAGTGTCTCAAATGCTAGGATTACAGAAATGAGACACCACCCCCAGAATCTTCACACAACTTTACTTAGAAATCTATTCTTAAAGGGGACAAATGAAGTTGGAAGAATAGCAGGTTTCAGAGTCTAAAGTTCTTGGCCATTCCATAGTGTCACTTTGGGCCAGTGGCATAACTACTCTGAATCTGTTTTCCCAGCTGTGAAAGATGAATCCCCAATTCAGTTCAAGCTTCAAGCTCTATTCTTTAAGGAGAAGTTTAAATATATGTATTTACACACATACACACACACACACACACACACACACACACACAGCATAGGAGAACAGATTTCAGCTTCAGGCCCTTCAACATTGAAGAGAACTACAGGAGAATGGGCCCTGGCTCTGCTCTGACATTTCTTCTCTGTGTGCTTGAAGAAGACTTAAAAACTTCTGATGAATTAGTTTCCTAACTTGAAAACTCATTCTCCTGAACTATCACATATGATCAAAAGGAAAGAACAAGCAAGAGAATACCCCAAAGTACTATTTAAATTATAAAGCACCATCTAAATGTTTGGAATTATTACAAACTTTGAATTATTTCCCAAATATTTGCTTAGTATCCACAACCAAATGGACCTGAACTTGTTCTTTTTAAAAACTAACAATAGGGGGTTGAAGTTTATGAATCAAACCAAAGCTCTAATTTGCTTATAAATGAATTCCTGCATTGGAGACCCGGGATTGTTAAAAGTAGATTGACTATTGCGATTGACATCAGAGCTCATTAGGTTTTTGGAAATGCCCACCAGAGTGATGACAGCTGCAGGAGGTCCTCGTTAGCCATGGGGAACTGCAACTAGAAATGCCTTTTAAAATGAATGTGCGTAATACAGCGTGTTAGTGGCCACAGATGGCCTTCTGTGAGCACACTTCCTGACTGCCGTGCAGCCCTGAGCTACCCTGAACCTGAGCTGGCTTGTGACTCACTGTAACCAAAAAAAAAAAAAAAAGAAGAAGAAGAAGAAAAAAAAAACCACATGGTAGACATGATAGACTGACAGAAAGGCAGTCTGAGACCAAAATCTTCGGAAGCAACCTCTTCCTTTGTGTTTTGGGGAACTGAATTATCATGTAAGGAGCCTGTTTATATTTGCATGTGAAGAAGAGGTCCCAAGTACATGGAGAGAGGAGGCTCCCAGCCATTCCACCCCTGTCAGCTCAGCCCTGTGGTGGTACCAGATGGTTGCATGGCTAACTTCGATGATTTTGTTCCACAAAGATCCCAGATGACTGCAAGCCCAGCTCCATGTGACTCAGCAGAGTATGGTAAACTTAGAGAGTTGTAGGAAGTTATAAAATTGTTTGAAGCCTCCACCTCAAGGTAGTGGTGTAGACTTAACCATGAATTAGAATTAACCCAGGCCAAATTGATGTACTGGAGTCCTCATTACTAGTGGTGGCATTACAATATGGTGAGCTTTGAAGAAGCAAGATGGTGGGCCTTTTATGATCCATGAAGAAGATAAAAATCTGCAAGGTCTGTGTCTTAGACATTAGGCTTCTAGAACTGTGAAGCATCATGTGAGACTCCACGTCAATCATATAAGACACAATGTCTGTGTTACTTTGTTCTTATACACCAAATGGATGGAGGCAGGTAGTATGCTACTCTGCAAGAGGTAACACATGTAGGGACATGGTAGCCCACCATGCTAACTAAACCACTTTTTAAAAAAAGTTTACTCAAGCTAGGCATGGTGCCACACATCCAGGATCCTTGTTCAGGGGTGTCTGAGGCTAGCCTGGGCTACACAGCAAAAACTTGTCACAGAAAACAAAAGAAATCAACAAAAGACTTGAAAAAAATTTCAAGTTAGAATAAAAATATTATACAAATTAAGTCATAATTATAAATTGTCCTAATTATAATAAAGATTAGTTGAGCATTGGATGTTAAAGAAGTTTGGGGTAATTTTTCTGATAAATATATGTGACATTAAATTCTTAAGTTATGCATATCATTGATGGAAAAGGTTACCTTTATAAGGTTTTTCTTGTGTCATGTCAATTTTTAAAAATTGTAACTGACACAATAAAAACAAAAATGAGGGGCTGGAAAGATATCTCAGCAGTTAAGAACTCTTTCACTCTTGTAGAGAACCTGGGTTCAGTTCTTAGCACCCATATGATGGCTCATGGCCATCTGTAACTCTAGTTCCAGGGGATCTGGTGACCTCTTCTGACCTCCTTGGGCACCAGGCACACATGTAGTACATACATTCATTCAGGCAAGACACTCAAACACATAAAATACTTTTTAAATTAAAAAGCCATATAATATACACATTAATGCAGTATCATATAACATTTTGATACATGTACACATTCTATGCTATTTAAATTAGGTTAAACATTTTTATCATTTTTTTATGTTGAAACTGTCAAGATGTCTGTGTTCTTGACCTTAATATAATGATTCTCCCTCTGTTGCCATGAAAGACAGGAATTGGCTCCTTTCAATGTCTGGATAGTGCTCTGGCTCCTCTGGGTTTGGGTATCTGAGTTTCACTGTATCATATCACCCATTAATCACTTGGGTTTCTATGTCTTATTTATTGCAAGTAGTGCTGCCATAAACATGGGGTTGCCAATGTGTCTTTGACATCTTGATTTCACTTCCATTGAATATGTACCCACCAGTAAGGTGAATGCTAATTCTAGTCTTGGGTTTATTCTTGGGTTTTCCATCATGGTGGAAAACCCAAGTTTTCCAAACTAAGTTCCATGTTCCCCGACAGGAAACAAGAGTCTTCCATTCTTGTCATCTTCCCATCCTTGTCAGATCTTGTTTTGTCTTTTCAATAACAGGTATTCTAATTGGAGAGAGGTACTATTTTATTGTAATTCTATTGCATTTCCCTGATGATTAATGATGTGAAGAATTTTTTCATTTATCTGTTAGCAATTTGCACATCACATTTTGAGAAATACCTGTGATATCTATCATTTGATTTCAATCAAAATTTTTTAATGTTCAGTTCTTTATACATTCTGGGCATCAACCCCTATCAGATACATAGTTTGCAAATACTTTCTCCTATTTTGAGTTTTCTCTTTATTATGCTGATAGTTTCTCTTGCTATGATAAAAGCTTTTTTTAGCTTGATGTCATCTCTCTGGTGAATTTTTGCTTCTGTTCTGTGCTTTTTGAATTTAATAAAAAAAAAATGCTCTCCTATTTCAGTGTCCTGAGGGATCTCTCCTGTATTTTCTTACAGTAATTTCAGGTCTTACATTTTGAGTTGCTTTTTGAATGTGGGGAGAGAGGGATCCATACTGACTCATGTATATTTTGGTCTCTGATTTTCACAGCACCATGTATTATAGACTGTTATTTCCCCAATGAACATTTTTAGAAGCCTTGTTGAAGATCAGCTGGCTGTGAACTTGTGGGGTTTACTTCCATGCAGGCTCTCTGTCCTACCGCACTGGTCTGTGTGTCTGCTGTTAAGCAAGTACATGGCACTGTAATTACTATAGTTTTGTACTGTATTAAGCCTCCTCTAATGCCTCCTATTTTGTTCTTTTTGCTCAGGGTCGTTTTGGTTATTGGTCTTTTAAAAAAGTTCCCCTTTTTGAAAAGTTCCACATAGGAAGTCATAGACATTTTGAAAGAGGTTGCACTGACTTGACAGACCATTTTGAGTAGTATGGACATATAAAAGAATATTGCTATAGTTTTTAAAACACATTCTATAGTAAAACAACTTCCAATGAGGGATACAACATGATGGAAGACCCCCTATATGAACAGCTGTCCAATGCCTCAGTGATGGATAAGTAGTGCACTGATTTCGGATTGTCACCTGGACTCCAAAACATGGTAGGAGAAAGGCCATGCAATTCCGGTTTGGTGTGAACGTTTCTAAAGAATAAAGATACAGACAAGTGAGAGGGCTCAGTGAGTAAAGACACTTGCTGCCAAGTCTCATGACCTGACCTGATGCCTGGGACTCATGAGGCAGAAGAGAGAGTAGATTCTCAAAGTTGTGTGCATTGTGATGCACACACACACCGCAAACAAATAAAATGCACTGCTTAGCTATGCAGTTATTTAAAAGTCTACCATTTAAATACCATAACTTAAATCTGCAGCAGCAGTACCAAATGACTTTCGGGAATTTTCTTTCTTTTTTTTTCTTTATTTATTTGTTGCTTCAGGTTACAACTCTATCATATTGTCCTCTTTCCCCCCTTCCCATCCTCGCCCTACCACCCTCTACCCCCTAACCCTTCCATCACACTCCTCCGGAGTGGAGTGTCCCTACATAACAGTCCCTCGCCCCAGTTCAGAAGTCATATGAGGGCCAAGAGCCTCCTCATATGTTGGCGGCATACAAGGCAGTTGTATCACCAGTGAGAAGTGTCTCATTGCCAGGGAGAGAAAACTAAAAAACAAACAAACAAACAAAATATCTATGTCCATGTTCCCTTTGGTGCGTTGGTTGTACTATAGATATCCTGTACTATGTAGCTAAAATCCTACTATAAGTCAATAGATGCCATGTGCATCCTTCTGAGTACATGTACACAGTGGAATATTACTCAGCTATCAGAAACAATGAAATCATGCAATTTGCAACCAAGTGGATGGAACTAGAGAAGCTCATCCTGAGTAAGCTAACCCAGACTTTCAGGAATTTTCATGGATACAAATCTTGTTTCAGGTTTCAGGGGAAAGTTTTACATTTGAAACGGTAACTTAGTCCTTGGAAGTGGGTAAACGTGGTGACATTGTAGGGCTCCCTCAGAAAAATTCTCTTGGAAAACAGTTACAACAAATCTGCCATTTCACTGAGTGCATTGTAAGAATAACCACTGCCATAATGAAGGTAGAAATGCCACAGCCCTCTTTCTGTAGTAATGCTACAGAAGTGAAGGTTTCCTCAGCTTTCAAGAAAACATGTTACTTCAATGTTAAGAATCATGTAAAGGCACATGTAAAAAAATTGACATACAAAGATTTCATTAAAATATTATCTAGAACATCACCAAGTTCTTGGGGGCTGGAGAGAATGCACAGTGGTTAACATCATTTGTGGTTCTTGTAGAAGACCCTGGTTCAGTTCCCAGCACTACCATGTGGAGACTCACAATTGCTTGTAATTTCTAGTTGTCTTCTGTCCTCCCCAGGCACTGCAGGAACATTATACACACATTCAGGTACATACACACATTAAATAAATAAATATATTTTTAAAAAGTAACAAAATTACCTTAGAAGAGAATATGATATAGACGATGGGCCTTATATGCCCAGTGAAAAAATATTCAAATAACATTTTTCCATATTCGTGTGTGTGCACACATGGGTGCATGTGTGTGTGTGTGTGTGTGTGTGTGTGTGTGTGTGTGTGTATGCATGTGTGTGGGTGCAAGTGTATGTGCACATGATATATGTGCATGTACATGTGAAGGCTCAAAGTTGATGCCAGGAATCATTCTCCATTATTCTGCTACCTTATTTTAAGACAAGGTCTCTCAATCAAACCCAGAGTTCACTGAGATAGCTAGTTTACTAGCTAACTCTTTCCATCTATTATTTTCTGAGGCAGGGATAAATGGTGGGCTACCATGTCCAGCCAGCATTGACATAGGTTGTAGAGACCCAAACTCTGGTCCTCATGGTTGTACAACCAGCACTTCAACCACTGAGCCATCTCCGCAAGCCCACATTTTCAAAGAATATTGAATGATTTTGAAAGATGTTCATATTGTAATATATTAAAAAGCAAAACAAACTGTACTAAGTATGATAAATGTATGCACAGTATATATATATATATATATATATATTTGCATGAGAGCTTAAAACTAGACATATTGAAATATTGTATTTATTGTAGGTTGGTACAATACAGGAAGATAGATCATATTTTTTTCATTACAAAAATATTTTCCTAGCTTTCTTATGCCTAGATTTTATGTTTATAATCAGTAAAAGGAAATAAAATGAAAAAAAGATCAACACCTAAAATAAAATCATATGTAAAATCAAACAGTTTGAATCCCCCAACTTAAACACCAAAGACAAAGATTAGTGATCACAAGAGTTATTTTTTCCTAATGTTTGGTATTATTTCTTATGCAATATTTCATATTAAATATCTTTCTAGTGGCTGTATTTCAGTCTGATTACATTCCTGTGGTTTCACTGAATATTCAGTGGGCTGACCTTGGAGTCACCTTCGTATGAAAGTCCAGGACTCAGGGTTGAAATTCTATAGCCTGACTACAAATTTGGAAAAGATTCAATGCCTTGAGTAATTCATTCTTTCTTTCTTTCTTTCTTTCTTTCTTTCTTTCTCTCTCTCTCTCTCTTTCTCTCTTTCTTTCTTTCTTTCCTTTCCTTTCCTTCTTTCCTTCCTTCCTTTCTGTCTCTCTTTCCTTCCCTCTTTCTCCCTCCCTCCCTTTCCCTCCCTTCTTCCTTCCTTCCTTTCTTTCTTTTGATTATACAGACCAGTTTTAATTTTTTTATTGAAAAAAGTTTTGTTTTGTGAATTTCACATGAACACCACACCTGTTCCCTCCCACCTCCCACCATAGTTTAAACTTTTTACTCACACACTTTAATCAATTTCTGTTTTTTTTTATTCTTAAGCATTTGGTTTAATTATTTTTAGTAACTATACATAATTGTGAAATAATCATCACAAGTAAGATATAATTTTTTGTTGTGTTTATGTAATTTTATATTTTTTAATAATTTATTTTTTATTTCTTCAAGTTACATCTCAATCACAATCCCCTCCCTACTCTCCCCTCCAGTCCCACCCTTCCACCCTCCTCCCCCTCAACCCCTCATCCTCTTCCCTTCTTTTTTTTTTTTTTTTTAGTTTAAGGTATATCTTTTTCCCCCCAACAGCTCCCCCTTTTCAGTCCAACAAATGGTTCTTTCTCCTATAACAATAAATACAATACAAAACAACAGTAATAAATAGGCCACAATTATGAGAGTTATATGGCTTAGCATACATTCTCAATGTCCAGTCCATACATATTTGGCACCTGACTTTAACATTCTACTATCTAACCATCTCCATGAGGTTAAAGTTCTATATCTAAGTCAGCTTTCATACTAACTTGCCTCATAATTTTAAAAACATCTTCTTAGATCCAGGGCACCTTCTTGATTCCTAAACAACTCAAAATTTAATTATGAGACTCTAGCTATCTATTCTTCAACCACCTCAGAGACCTGAGAGGGATAAATATATCTGATTATAAAGGAAGTGCAGGGCCCGCAGCTTCCAAAACTAAGAAATGACATACCAGTGGCTGCCTGGACAGCTCCCATTTTCTCTCCATACATTACAGCATCAATCTTCAGCCATTTGGCCCCGTTTCTCTGACAGACATTGATTGTAGAGCAGGAATTATGAAGGACTTACCTACCCTGTCTTGGCAGAGCTAGGCTGTCGACTTACCTGCTTCCAAGTTTTGTCCTTTTTGGACAGCAGTCTGTCTACAGTTGAAGCAAGGGGTTTTTCCTGCCAAGAGATAGACTTGCCACTAATTCAATCATCTCCCACTGGAGATTCTTCGATGCTCATCTTCTACTTGGAGTATAATAGGGGGTGCTGTCAAGACCTGACATGTCTTGATATCAAAAAAATCTTAAGTTAAGAAATCATCTTTGAATGCCATATTCTGCAGATCTCTTGAGGTTTTTGAAGACACCCTATCTATCTCATATTTAGATAAGCAAATGTTTGTCTTTTAGCAACTTGATTTCTGATTAGCTTAGAAAATAACTGTGATAGACTGTCATAGTACCTAACAAAATGACAAGCTTGCATGACTATTAGTTTGCAAAGTTGAGCTTTGTATATTAATGCAAAATTAAGATTGTATTGGGCTATATCAGTACTGATCTTTGTATATTGATACAAAATTAAGATTATATTTGGCCACAATGGTATTGACCCTTGTATATTGATCCAAAATTAAGATTGTATTGGGCTACATAGGTATTGATCTTTGTATATTGATACAAAATTAAGATTATATTTGGCCACATTGGTATTGATCTTTGTATATTGACACAAAATTAAGGGTAATGCTTTTTAAAGGTATTGTACCTGGTAATGCTTAAAAATGCAATGTGAAGTTTCGGCCTTTTGCTACAAACTGTCATAAACTGTTTAGGATAATTAAGAATTGCAAACTAATAGTCAATTTCTGTTTCTAGTACAGACTACCACGCTTTTAAAAGATATATGTTAGTCACCATAGTATTTTTTCTTATATCACAATCAACTCAGTCAAGAGTTAAGATTCTACTTGGATACACTCCTATGTGAGGTTAAGAGTAGAAATGGGGGCTGTCAATGAAACGTTGTTAAACAAAATTGTTAGAAAAGAGCAAGTGTAAGTGAAAAAGAGAAATCAAAGCAAAAGAAATTTAAACTTAAGATAAACCTCATAAAGACAGAACCAGAGAGCATCCTTTCCTAAGGACGGGAATCAGTAGATTAGCTGAAAGGCAAAAAGATTATATAAAAACAGTGGTTACAGATTTGATAAAATTTACTTAGCATCTATTATGTGCTACAGTAGATAGAGAATGGAGGATTTCACAACATGCGAGACGCAAGGCCCACTGTCACTCAGAGACTAACAGACAACATCCATATTTACTGAGTTCCTTCCACGTGCCAAGTGCCTGAAAGTCCATTACTTCTCTTGCTTCAACTTTTGTTAATGCTTCTGGGTTGATGTGACATGAGAAAACTGAAGCCAATGAAATTTAAGAAATTTGCTAAAGGGCTGGCAAACTGAATTTGGGTATATTTTGAAGAATGTCAGTATTAATTATGAACAGCAGTTCACAGAAAGTTCGTTCCTGGTTATCCAGAGGAGATTATCCTATGATAAACACAATAGCAGCCACACTGAATGACCATTCTGTGACCCATGCAGTGCTTGCTCATTTAGATGGGACATATATTTAGTTCTCAAACAGTTCACATGTCTACATTCTCTCTGATACTGCATCTGAAAATGCATAGGTAACTGTTTTTAATTCATCCTTTTCTCCGAATCTTCCCATCACTCTCCCGGTGGGAGCCGTCATCACCTCAGATCACACACAGACCAAGCAAGAGATTATAAAGGCTTTCCACCTTTGCAACCCAACTTGCCAAGCTTTCTGTAATGCAGAAACAAACCATTCTCTATCCGAGTCCTCCTCACTTTTGAAAATAGGTATTTTAAAATAGACTCACCCCCCCCCCCCCCGGGGGGTTGGTGGGGGGGGGGTGGGTGTGTGTGTGTGTGTGTGTGTGTGTGTGTGTGTGTGTGTGTGTGTGTGTGTGTGTGTGTGTGTGTGTGTGTGCTCTATGAGTCCAACTGCTTGTAGGAGGTCAGAAGAGGGCATCAGATTTCCCTGGAGTTAGATACAATGTGATGCTTACTATGGGTGCTGGGAATTGAACTCTGGTTCTGTGAAAGAGCAGAAAGTGCTCCTAACCACTAATCAATATCTCCAAGTCCCAAATAAATCTTAATCTATAGTTTGATAGTTTCCCAAGATCACCTCCACCCCCTACCCCATACCTATGTTCTACCCACCAACCCTAAACTTCTTGAACTGCCTGCTCTTCTCTGGACTCCAAAATTCTTCCCTGGTTCAGGATTTTGAATGGGCATCTTCCTCTTTCAAATCAGTTTGCAAACTCAACCACCTCATATCCCTGACCCTTTCCTAGCTAACCTGCCTGGCCTTTAGGATAGCTGTGAGGCATCATTTCTAATCAAAAGCTTCTCTAGATATTTCTTCATGTTATTCAAGCTATCTGAGCACTGTGCTAATTTTAGGTACTAGAGTAGCACCTTGACAATGTAGTTCTGTATTATATCTCTACATAGACTTTCACCTCTGCAGGGAAGTCTATATCTTATCTGTCCTCAGCTCTCTACAGTTCCTGGCACAGAGGGGCCATTTTTATCTATACGCTTTTGTTATAACCAAGCTGTAGTCTATAAATGACTTACATGAAGAAAACATAGTGAAGAAAGGAAATTTTAGCAAAGCAGAAAACAAGACAGTTATAAATAGACATGGACTTAGGACCAGAAAAGTGTATTTTAAGCTGATCATGGTGGCTTGTGCTTATAGTCCAAATACTTGGGACAGTGAGGCAAAAGGACTGTCCTGTCTTGAGTCTGAGGCCAGCCTCAGCAACGTGAGCTATACCAATACCTGAGTCCCTACCTCAAAATGAAACAAGACAAAACAAAAGAAAAGCACCAACTAAAAAAAAAAAAAAAAAAAAAAAAACCTCAAGCAAATATAGTCCACAGATGCTAAAATCTGATAATACAAGGTTATGCTTTTTTTTCCTGGAATGAGTATTTAATGTAATTATGATGATAGAGGTTCTTTTTGCTGAGAATTACATCATTTTCCTGAATCATAATGTCAAAAATTAGGTAAATGCATAGAAAATGCTTTCTATCAGTTTCTGGGTGACAGATTTTAAAACCATGTTTGTTTCTTCAATTTGCCTGTATCTTCACACTCTAGGCTCTTGGAAAACAGTGAGCACAACTTTCTACCTCACTCTTCTGTGTCCCACACAGCACTATATAGGGAGTATATGACTTTTGCACACTTAAAAATAACAGTAAGTGACTTCATCTTGATTCCCAACTAAATTAGTGGAAGCCAACTATAAGCCAGAAATGCACAAAAGCCAAGTAAAGATACAGTACTGATGCCTGGCCATGGTGAATATTTTGCAAAGGGAAAAATGGGACAGTGAATTTTAGGCTTATGTTTCGTGTGCGCATGTGGGTGGGGATGACTATGTGCACAGGTTGATACTGGTGACCTTCCTCTGTCATATTTTACCTTAGCCTTTGAGACAGGGTCCCTCACTGAAGCTGAGGCTTACTGATTAGGCCAGAGTGGTTAGCCAGCAAAATTTGGGGATCTACCTCTCTCCACCTCCCCAGCACTGTGATTACATGTCCAGGCTACCATGCCTGGCTGTTTTATGTGGGTGTTTGGTTTGAACTTGGGACCTTATGCTTGTATGGCAAGCACTTTACTATCTCCCAAATGCCCCTAGATTCATGTTTTTGATTTTTTTTTTTTTTTAGTGTATTGAGCCTAGACCATCTACACTTGTATCTTCTTAAGGCAGTTCAATTTTGAGAGAGTCTTCTTTGAGTCACAGACTCAATTGTACATCTGTGTATTAAAAGATGCGCCCTAAAAATTCTTCCCACATCCTTTAATTTGAAGATGAGATTTTAAAAGCTTGAGATTTGCTACTCTGTTTAGCTAATTTAGAGCTTAATAAAGAACCATTGCCAGCTACACGGTTTTAGATAGTTAGGCTGAGTCTTTTTTAGTGTAAAAAGGAAACAAAATAGCATAGTTATAGAGAAAAAGGTCTAAGAGACACAGCAAGGAGCATTAGAGACCTCATAAGACTTCTTCTAGCCCTTGCCCTCTTGATCTGGTAGTGTGGCTGCTTCCTACATGGACAACTGTGTCATAATCGTCATGACGTGCTTGATGACAGAAGAGTGAGACTTGAAACTACCCTTACTTTGATATCTACTAGAAGTCCATTCCTGCTCTCAGAGATGTAAATGCTGGTCCGATTGATAACTGACAGTCAGTCACCCAATAAGCAAAGAACTGATATTTAGTCCTGTATTTTTATTCTTTAGTATCCATCAGTTTTTTAGGCATATGTTGTCTTTGTAGACTTATCACCAGTCATTGCTAGTCTCAAGACAGTAGGAAATCTTGCTATATTTTGTAATGGATACCTTGACACCTAAGCCCAGAGTATCTAGGAAGACAGCATGAGTCAGCCAAGATTTTCAGGCACTAACAATTTTTAGCTGAATACATTTCAGCTCAATGGAGTAGATGTTTGCTAAGGAACTCCCATGACCAATGGGAGATATTAAGGAAAATGAAGAATGAAAAGGTGATAATATTGTCATTAGGAAGTCACACAACCTATGATGCAATGCTGTCACATGGTGAAAACCAATGAGAAGTCATTTGGTGGTTTATATTAACAGGACATTCATGAAATGCTACAGTATGGTGACATCAGGAAGGAGGTGCAAGGCAAATTCCCTGTTGGGTGTGCCTGGGCAACAATCACTAACATAAGAGGCACTGAGAAGGCTTCCTGGAGTAGGAGAAGGAACCCGGCATGAGCAAGAAAAGGCATATTGGAACTTGCAAGCAGCCTTGAAGTCCTCATGCATGGACTGCATGACTGGTTTGTTATGAAAAACAGTGACACATGTGCAGGGCCCAATGCTGAGCCCTGTATTAGAGTTATAATCAAATGGGCAGTACAGCATAGGAACTGAATGCTGGAGAGAGGAAGGCAGGAGGGACAAGTAAGGACAGGAAACTAAAGGATTTGTCTTGTAAGTCAGGAACAACATTTCAGGGAACATGCCAGTTTGGACAGGCACCCTCTTCTTTTTCCTGTAATACGGAAAAGTGTTAAAATGATTATCATATGAGAACAAACTGCTAAATCTTAAAAACTGACTCAAACTAGCATTACTTGGATACTTGCCTGATCTCTGAAACATGTTACTCAGTGATGGCAAAAGTTAGATCACTTAGGATTGCCAGAAGGTTCCCAGTAATTCCACTCTGACCTCTTGAAACCCAGTCACTTAGAAAACATTGTATGAATGAATGTATTTTCATAAAAGTGTATATTATAGCCCCAGCTTTCCATAGTGCTAGTTTCATTGCCTATAAGAGATTACTGGACACCAAAATAGTTATTTACAATAATAATTTCAGGTGTTTCCCTGAAGAGCTTAAGACACTCAGCACACTTTAATTAAGCCTCATAATGTCCAGAACAAGCAGGCAAGGGACGAAGGTGACTCATCGAAAAGTGGACGACTCAACAGTGGACGACTAGACCACAGGATGTACTTTGAGAAATCCACTTATTATTGCTCCCATTTCAGCAATGAGGAAAGGGAGCTCTTGTTCAGACAAGGGTGAGGAGCTATATACAGGCCATTTTCACTAAAGGCAGAACACACTGCTGTGGACTCTGGAAACATCCCCTGAGAGACCTTTGAAAATAGTATCACAACCATGACCTGTGAGGTTTGTCTTTTGAAAGTCGATCAACACTTATTAATAAAGACCTAAAATGTATGCCAAAGAAAATATACATCATTTTGCTCTTGGAAAAGAAACATGACTCCCAACATGTGGTGCATGACCTATCAGTTTTGATTAGCTGTTTATGGGAAGTGTCTTACGTACAGGTTATTTTTTTTTTAATATGACAAAATACCAGACAGAAAGAATTACAAGAGTGGAGATTCATTTTGACTCCTAATTTCAGAAGACTTCCTCCAGGGTTTCTTGGTCCTTTGTGCTTAGGAAGACCATGATGGTGGCAAAAGCACATGGCAGAAAGTGTTCTTCACCACGTTGCTTTGAGGGGGGTAGGAGCATGTATGAGGCCGGGCAAACTGTAAGTTTAAGTTACTTCTTCCCACTAGGTTTCACTTCCTGAATTTTACCACTGCCCATGAATACCATTACAGAATGAATCCAACAAGGGATTAATCCACTCACTATGTCAAAGCCCTTAAGATAGACCATCTCCCAAAAGGCCCACACAGACATCCCCCAGCAGTCTGCTCTACCCATCACCTATACAATCCTTCGTTCAACCAAGCTGTCAACCAAGACTAACCAGTAAAAGTGGCTCATGTGGCTTCATTTGTCTAGAAAAGTTATTATCATCCCTATAGCTCATGTTAACTTCAGCTGCAGAGAGAGGAGTGGGTTCTCCCTGGTCATAAGGGGTGCATTAAGAGTAGGGTTGATTATATTGCAGATACTGTACAGATTATAGGGCTAGACATTAAAAAAACAAAACAAAACATGGCATGGTTTGGCTACGGTTTAAATATATCCCCCTAAGGTTCATGGATCCACATTATGGCGATGTGAGAAGTTGTGTGGCCTTTAAGAGCCGAGTGAAAATAATTGGCTCACTGTGGAAATTGCCCTTGAGAAGAAGTAAAGAGTTGTCTTGGAATCTAGATTAGTTTACATATAAAGGTTATGTCAATGAGTGAGTCTTGCTCCTTCCTGATTTCTCTGGCTTTCTCCCTCACTAAGGATCTTTCCCTTTTACAAAGATGCCATGATACCACCCATGGTGATGTAACAATCATGGGGACCCACACCTAAACCAAGCAGATACTGGTGTCAAGCTATTGAGCCTCCAAACTACAAGGTATATAGATTTTGTTTAAATCAACCACTTTCAGGTATTTTGTTATAGCAACAGAAAAATGGATTATTACAGACTAGAAAACTGAAAAAGTCCTTCTTTTTCTTCTTCCCCTGCTATGCCGGTGTAGACCCTAATTCAGGTTCTGAAGAGCAAAGTTATGTGCAACTGTCATATACAATCTTGTATAAATCATCTCATCTTCTCATAAAAAAGGACCCTAACTGTTTTATCAGACTAATAGTATTCATTTAATCCAACTCTCCCCTAATGTCCCAAGAGAAAATTGTGGTTTTCAGGGAAATAGAGATTTCATTTGAAAAAAAAAAAGGCAAATGCAATTATTTAGTGTATATATATATATATGTGTGTGTGTACATATATATATATATATACACACATACATACATACATACATACATACATACATACATACATACATACAT
>CAJQZJ010009351.1:7643399-7772580 GCA_907164525.1 Lophiomys imhausi | reverse complement strand
GAAAGAAAGAAAGAAAGAAAGAAAGAAAGAAAGAAAGAAAGAAAGAATGCTCCCTGCTACTCAAGAAAACCAGTCTGGTTCCCAACACTCAAGCCCTGATGGCTCACAACCACCTGTAACTCCAGTTCAGTGCATCCAACACCCTCTTCTGGTCTCCCTGGGCACTTCATGAATGTGACACATATGTATGTACACACATAATATTTAAAAGGAAAGTTTGCTGAGCATAATATTTTATCTTGTGCATTTCTAATACTGCTTCCTAAGACATTATAAAGTCATGTATTTACTTAATATTATTACTGAACATAATTACTTAGCTATATTTTTAAACAATTGTTAAACAGAAAGTTCCTTTAATTATAGCTTAAAATACACTTTGTCAAAATTGACAAAATTCCCAAGGATTATAGTTTTAATCTCTTTCTTGGCATTTGATTATGTCTGTAGCTTTAAGAATTTTACTAAGCTTCTTGAATACAAAAAAAAAGTCATTTTAAGTCAAATCACAAATCCACTGCCAAAACATGTCAGATGCTGAAATGCCATCCAAACAAAGTACAGTTTTGAATTTGAATGTAGATCAATGATTTTTAAGTAACAAAAATATTGGGTATTTTTATTAAATATTAAAAAATCTGTGTTTACAATGTGATGTTTAAGTTTCAATTAACTTGAATGTTATGTTCCGGAGAGTTTTTAAGCTGAAAGGGACTATGAGGGTCATTCAATTCCATGTATGTTTTACAGATGTGAAAACTGATTCCCTGCTCTTTCAAAGGTCCAATTATCTAAACCAGAACTGAGTCTCTCAACCTCTCAGCCTCATGATTTTTTTTTAACTCATGAGAATATCTGCTATGACCATCACCATGATTTCCCATGGTCTTCTTTAATATGGAAGTGCTACTCCAAAGAAAATATCAATTAGTGTTCTAGAAACACTGCTACAGCAATCTAATCTCTGATGCACCGCTCTCAGGGTGCCATGAAGCAGCCACTGGATTGCAGTGTCTTCCTTTTCTTAATTATAAAAACAAGGACTTTAGTAATTTAGACTCACCTATTTAATTTGGTTGATGCAGGAAGCAATAATAAAAATAACCCTAAAGCATACAGCATAGATAAATGCAAACTAAATGCTTAATAACAAAAAACCATCTCAGCTATATTTAAACCAAGAAGCAATAACCAGTTGGCGTCATAACTAGGAATGCGTAGCGAGCAGTATTTGGGTCCTAACAACAACGGAGCAAGCTAATATGGCTGCGTATGTAAGAGGCTTTGGAGCTCCTAAGTTTTCCTATCTTTCCATCACCCAGTCTTGCGTTTACCTAAGCCATGAAAATATTATGGGTTGAGACCAAATTAGAAGTCAGTGCCTCCTCACAGGTGCCATGGATTACTGAGCAGGAGGCAGTGTTAAGTAAGTACCATTGTTGTTGCTGATACGCCCTGAAGTATCCCTCTTGCATTTCTCCTGTAACAGAGCAGAAGCGCCGCCAAGAATCATTCACTAATAGTAAAATATGGCTTCCCAGGTGACATGCAAAATTATCTAGCTTTGAGCTAACCTTTAAAAAAACCCAAAAAAACAACAACAAAAAAAAACCTTATCGACTGGATTCTAAGAGAATAGATAAGAAATAGACTCCACAACAGGAACAGGCATAGAAAACAGGGCCATGAAGGAAGGTCCGTGGTAAAATGGATATCTAGCATACAAAAATCCCTGGGTTCCATCTCCAGCAGAAGTGTGGGTGGGAGTCATCTCCAGGGACAGGACATTTTTCGGTGCAATTAAAAAAATCCTTTTCTCCTTTGTTCTTACCTGTTTCAAACATAGACTACTTTGGGGCTAGAGATCTCCTACCTAGCATGTATGAGATCCTGGGTTCAATGCCCAGGACCCCCAAATAAGTAAGTATAAACAAACAAACATGGATTACTTTTGAGTTCATATACACATATGCACATGTGTAATTTTACATGAGAAATAATTTGCTTCACTGTCTTCTACGTGGCAAAGTAATGTATGATACCCATAGCAGCAGAGAAACAAGGGAGTTGGGAGTGTGAGTTGGTGGCTGTGACGGCATGGGGACTGGAGCCAGTGTTTTGGATTGGATTCTTGGTCCCAGTTCTTAACCCTGCTTTCCGAGAGAAGCCATTGCACACAGTTAGTACCAAAAAGCAGAGTTGAAAATGGCTTCTAACCATTTTTTAAGCTTACTCTCAGCATGTATTTTGTTGTTGTTGTTGTTTTTTAACCCAGTTTTCCTTTCTGAGTTGTACATCTCCATCTCAAATTTAAACAAGCATTGCTCTCAGTGTTTAATTACAATTTAATGGAAATAGTGCTTGTGTTCCAATTAGCTTTTAGTTTTCACATCACGAATGTGCATCCAAGTTATTGTGCCATTATAATCTCATGTTATAATGGCTTCATAATGCAAGTCCCTGCAGGGTTGAATTAGTAGTTTCCTATGGTAATCGCCCATCACTATAATATCATAATCACATAAGCATAGTCCCCGAATGCTTTGCTGCAATCATTCTGACATCGTAAGAGCATTTTAATAGTATTAGCATAGATTCTTCAGAGAAATCATCTCATTGTCACTGCGTTGTCACACAAGATGAATTGTGATGGAGCCAAGTCGTTGTGATATAAAGAGCTTGGAAAGGAGAGTGATGCTCAGTAACATGGAGTTCACCTTCTACAAAGGGCAGTGCATCCTGCAACAAGGTTACTAGGTAACCCGTGACTGAGTATTTGTCCTCTCCTAAGATGTTAGGGTTTGGGTTTGTTTGTGAGGACTCAAAGAACAGTAATAAACTGGGTCAGTACCTTTCTGGCAGACAAATTAAAAGTAGACATGGTTCCTGTCCACAAAGAGTTTGCAATTTAATCAGGTTTGCAATGAACACTTTCATGAAAAATAACATATTCTGAATGATTGGTAATATCTAGGAGCTGAGGTTTACTGAAGAACTTATGGCTGTTGTTTGCAGTGCTGAAGATGGAGCCCAAGGCCTTCTGCATGCTAGGCAACTGCTCCACCACTAAGCTATACTCCCAACTAGAAGAAACAGCTAATAACTAGGAAAAGAGTTGAGTGTAGTAAGTATAACCATTATGGCAGAAATGGAGTACATGTTATGAACATCTGGATGGTTTCTTTGTATTCACTAATTCTTGGAAAAGAAATTGAGCAGAGTACACAGCCCCAGTGCACCTAAGCACAAGCCTGAAGCAGTGCTATGGGCTGAAAACTCATGCTGAGGCATATCCCTTCATTTAACAATATGGAAAGGGTTTTGGGACCTTTAAGAGTGACAGGGGGCAGAGGGAGGTGACTGGATCATGAGCATCCTGTGAGGGGAATAAGCTGGCCAAGCTTAGGGGATGGATTGCATTTCCCAGGAGTAGGTTAGTTTCTAAGAGAATGGGTTGTTTAAAAGGGATGAGCTAGGGCTGGAGACATGGTTCGATGGTGAAGAACACTTACTACTCTTACCGAGGGCCCAGATTTGATTCCTGGCACCCATGAGTGATAGTAACTCCTATTGCAAGAGTATCTAACGCCCTTTACTGACCTCCACAGGCTTCTGCACACACATGGTGCACATTCAAACACTTGGGGCCACACACATACACATATAAACAAATAAAGGAAGTAAGCTAGTCCCTCCTTCATTCTTTACTTTTATATCACACACACACACACACACACACCTGGCAACACAGCCAGGACGCCCTCTCCAGATGGTGGAGCCAGGCTTTCTCTTCATCTTCCTTTAGTGTTTTCCATGTAGAGAATGGAAGTCGTATTGTTCTGGATTACCAGGCAAAGAAAGAACAGAGCTCTCCTCATGTAGGTTCAGATCAAGCACCAGGGAAAATAAAGTCTCCTGGAGAAAAGTGCTTCCCATCCCCCACGAGTCTCCTTGGTTTCCTCAGTGGAAACCACATTTTAAAGTGACTGTCATTGCATCAATGACAAATGGCAAGCATAGGAGGGACTGGCAGGATATTGTGTTCATTGGAGGGGCCTCTAATCTCCTAGTATTCTCAGGGGATCCCACAGGAGAATTGCAAACAGATTCTCATAAGTCATGAAGAATCTTCCCTGCTCGATGTTGAAGTGAGAAAAACATCACAGCGGCACTTAGCACCATGCCTGGCCCAAAGCAGGCATTCTATAAATGTTTATGGATGGATGAATACATTAACTTGACTGGGAAGAATGTGTGGCGGGATTCAGAGTTGCAGTACGTCTGAAAACACAGGGAACAGATATGAGATATGTAGTCTCTGGTGCCACTAACAGTCGAAGAATTGCCGACTGGCAGTGCTTCTCAGATTATTGTCTGTCTTCTTGGTCATGGAGCATTGCAGCATTCTGAGGGATGGTGGTGGCTGAGCTTCCCTTTCTGGGACTGTGTAAACCCGGAAGACCTCAGAATTACTCCAAGGCTCAACTTTCCAAAAAGAAGCAATAGCGCTTTTTTAATTGGAACACAGAAAGGATAAAGATATATCCTCTAAGTACTCAAAGCTACTTTTACCAAAAAGCCGAGGAGCAATATAAACCGATTACATAAAACAGAATTAGCTGTCCTTCCTTTGAAGCTATTTTTAACTTCATAGGTAAAGTCTTTATAGCCTTTGCCACTCTAGTCTGCTTTGGGTTCTTGTTTAGGCTTCCTATGAAATTAAATCTCATTTCCTGCCTTAGTCTTTCCAGTAAATTCATCTCAAGCATTTTCCATGATGTGCTGGCATTAAAATGTGCTTTTATTACATTTGGTTATCAGTTTTTATCATTTTCTCTATTACTAGATATGATCACAGGCTAAAAAAAATCAGTAATTTTGGGGGCTAGTGAGATTGCTCAGTTATTAAAGGTGCATCAAGTCTGAGGACCTGAGTTCAACCTCCAGGATCCACATGGTAGGGCAGGACTGACTGTGGAAAGCTGTTCTCTGACATCCACATGCAAACCCTAATACATTCACAATTTTTTAAAAAATAAAACATTTAGGATGCTTAAAACCATGTATATTTGATGTAAGAAGAGAAATCATGTTTATTATGTATAATATATCTAGCCATTTAAAAAATATTAGATTTTGCCCTCTTATTCAAGAATCCTGAAAGCAATGGAAATAATTCCTGTTTTATTAGGTGAATTTCCTGATTAAATAAGTTATAGTATGTAACACATATTAAGTGATAGTTGTAAAATATCTTTAATGTTACCAAAAGATTCTTTCAATCGACTATACTTCATCAATGTCTTAGTTAGGGTGTACCATCCCCGCAATGAGACACCATAACCAAAGCAACTTGGGGTGGGAGGAGTTTATTTGGCTTGTTCTTCCACATCGATGTTCCTCATCAAGGGAAGTCAGGACAGGAGCTCAAATAGTACAGGAACCTGGGCAGGAGCTGATGCAGAGGCCATGGAGGGGTGCTGCTTACTGGCCTGTTCCTCATGGCTTGCTCAGCCTGCTTTCTTATAGTCCAGGGATGGTATCACTTCTAATGGGCTGGGCCCTCCCGAATCAATCACTAATTAAGGCAATGCCCTACAGGTTTATCTACAGCCTGATCTTATGGAAACATGTTTTTTTTTCAAGTGAGGCTCCCTCCTCTCCAGTGTCTCTAGCTTCTGTCAAGTTGAAATAAAAGTAGTCAGTACAACCAACCAATATAGGAAAATGGACAGAGACTAAAAACATGATGGTTTTCTAAACATACAATTTTCCCAAGAGAAATAAAAGCTAGAACTTCATCAACTGCATAAATACTACAAAGGATGTTACTATGCTAAAACCTTGTCTTTGGGTAAATCCGTAGGTGGACCTCAGTTTTCCCATTAACAAAATGAAAAAGTTGAACAAGGTGATTCCTAAAGTGTCTTCCAGATCCAAGACCTAGGATGGCATCTGAAGAGGTGTTATGTGTGTGGCTTCCATAGCTTTTCTGTAAATTAAATATTTGGATGTTAAGAGAATGGGGCTTGGGGTGTCGCCAGGTGTGGCAGTCAATGCCTTTAATCCCACACCCCAGAGGCAGAGAGGCAAGCAGATGTCTTTGAATTTGAGGTCACCCTGATTCATATAGAGTCAGGCAGGGCTACATAGTGAGACAAGAGAGTGAGAGAGTGAGCAAGTGAGAGAGAGAGAGAGAGAGAGAGAGGGAGGGAGAGAGAGAGAGAGAGGGAGAGAGAGAGAGGGAGAGAGAGAGGGAGAGAGAGGGAGAGAGAGAGAGAGAGAGAGGGAGAGAGAGAGAGAGGGAGAGAGATCATTGAATCTAACTTCTTTCCTTTTGTTTCCTCTCTGACTACGTCTACTAACAAACTGAACAACCAGCCTCCCTAAACAACCAACAACCCCCAACATCACCTCTCAGATCCTGGTATTTATATACCCTCTGAAAACTTCTCAGAATTCCAAATGTCACATAATCACAGAAACTATATCTTCAGCTGGCAAAACCATGCCTCTGCTAGAGCATGAGGCAATCATAGTCAGGGGCCTCGGACAGTCTGAAGCAGCTGCATATCTCCACATCTAGGATGAAAATGAAAACATATTCTTATAATATTCCTGTGTTTTTTAAAGAAATCAAAATTTCAGAATGGTCACTACAGGAATGGGTAAAACTTACATTGATTGTGAAAATTAAAATCCTGTCAATATATCTACAGCATATTATAAGGTTCATTTTCAAACCTGTTACAAAAGTAACTATAACATTGCCCCTAACTCATCAGAAACATAAGCTTGACTTCTAGCTAGGCAGAGAAATCTATTATCCTATTTCAACTCTCAGACCTGTTTATTGATCCTATAATTGTGGACATTATTTTAAATGATGTTTGTTTAAAGACATAAATATGATATATGGTTTAAAGAATATGGATTAAGACATTATTGTCAGATACAGTAGTTACTTATTAAGCTTTATAATATTTATAGACTAAAACTTCAAAGTTTTGTCTGTCATTCTCTACATGATAACAATATTTAAGAATTCTCCATAATGTCTGAGGGTGGGAATATAGCACAGTGGTAGCCATAGTCCTGGAGTTGATACTCATCACTAAAAACAAAAACAGAAAAATAAAACAAAATACAAAAATGCTGTGAAGCCATTGTATTAAAGGCAATAAATAATATAGACTAATTTTGGCTAGGGTGCTACAAAAATGTAATAAAATGGAAACATTCTTAAACATGCACACACACACACACATACGCCTTCCACTGCCATTATATTGTATATGGTACAAGTCTAACAATGAAAAGAAATTTAATAGACCAACAGAAATCCACAGACTCTTCAAGAAGAGCATTTTATACTTGGAACTGGCATTTTGGGATATTTTCCTCTGCCTACCCCAGTACTTATAAACAAAAAGAGGAAAGATCCTGCCGAGAAGAAATGAAGAACTACTAAGATGGGCATTTCAACACTGAGAATAAGATTTCCCCTCCTGCCTCATCATGTCCATGTCAGTATCATAGCAAAGTCTCAGCGATGTCAGTGTTTGAAGTAGAAGAAGATGCTGCACGACTGAGCAACTGAGATGCTACAAGATATTTAGTACAGAGGAGAAAGGAGGACCACTTGAAAATGTGCTTGACTGTATGACAATGAGTCACATTCAAAGCAGCATAGAAATCAGTGAAAACCTATGACGAGCATGAGAAATGTGAGGTCCAGGAGAGTTCCCAGTGCTACATGTGGGAGAACCCAGACATGCATGGTCAATGATATAAGGGGGCTGGCCTTCAGACAATCACCCCTGGAAGGTACACTCTTGCCCAATGTCAACCCCTAAGACCGCTCTTGCTGCAGCAGAGGGCAGTTTTCAGAGAAAGCACTGGGCAGGAAGTTCAATGGTTGGCATGGTGGTGAAGGAACAGGCTCCCAAGTCAAAGGCTGAATTCAAGGAACCACATGCCAAGACTCTAGAAAAGTAACAGAAAAGCACTGAGGTGTGGAAGTGACAGGCATAACAGATGTAGGAAACAAACTTATTTAGCTAGGAAAGGCATTCTCCTAGCCCTCTTGCTTAAGGGTTTCAGCAGTACTTTCTGGGTGGAGCAACTGGTGGTTTGTAGTAGTTACATTCTTCATTGTGGTCACCTGAGCAGAAGCAGTGACAAGGAGGAGGAGCCTATTCTGGCTCATCATTTGAGGGCACAGCCCACTGGAGTGGAGAAGGCATGCCAGTAGAAGTACCAAGTGACCTGTCGAATTGTGTCACTGTCAGGAAGCAGAGGGAGGTGAATGCTGCTGCTGCTCAGTTTGCTTCCTCCTTTCCCTCTGTTTACTCAGTCCAGGATCCAGCCCACGAGATGGTGCTGCCACATTCGGGATGAGTCTTCCTCATTTAAACCTCTTCAGGCATTCCCGCAGGAAAAAAAAAAAAAAAAAAAACCCTACATGTGTGTCTGCTAGGTTATCCCAAATTCAACCAAGCTGAAAATGAAAATTGACAGTCACAGAGCTGAAACCATTCTTCTCACATAAGAATTTTCTAACATGTGCATGTAAACTTCAACTCTTCAGGTTCTTAAACATCAAATCTTGTTCCATTGGAGGCTGCAAATATCATCTATTTGCTCTTACCTCTTTTTATTTTTCTAGTTAGCTACTTTATTTTTAGTCCAACTTGCGCTAGAATTTACTATAGAGCCAACAGCATATTTTGATTTAGAGAAAATTCTTGAACAAAAAAAATGCTTCTAAATTACTAAGGAAATAGTTGAATGGTTGCAGTTCAGATAGTGAGATAAAGTTGAGCATGTATATTTTGTGTGTCTAATAAATTCTAATTTACTGAATAGTATTGCTTCACTTTTATCTAATTATTTCAATGTTAAATCACAGGCATAAGGTTTTCTTTCAAATAATATTCAAGAGCTGAATAAAGCAGACTCCAGGGACTTACATTCATCACTTAGCAGCTCACATTTGCTAAAGAAAATTACTCCAAAAGTGGTCATTTCAAGAAGCCATTACTGTAGTACACTGGAATTATCCTGTCCCCCACTACCCATTCGAATCTGTAACCACAGTACCTCAAGACTGCTTGTCAAAAGGGTCTCATAGAGGAACTTTGTTAAATGAGAGGTTGCCAAGGTATCGATAACCCAACAGGACTGGGTGTTTTAGTAAGAAGAGGAGATTAGAACACAGGTACACAAAGGGGGAGAGGGCAAAGTACAGACAAAAGAAGATGGCCATCTTCCAGCCAGAGAGCGGGGTGTCTGGAGAACACAACCCAGCTGACACTCTGATCTTGAATTTCCAGTCTCTTGACTGTGAGAAAAATTCATTTCTGTTTTGTAAGCCACCCAGTTTGTGATATTTTGTTATGGTAGACCCAAACCGACAAATGCAGTCCAGTCATGGTGGCCATCTAATCTAAGCTACAGAAATGGCTTTTAGCTAGTCCTGGATGGTTCAGGATTCTATGAATGGAGGGATGAATCCACAGGAAAGGCAGGCCAGACACATGCAATTCAGCGTAAATTAATGCAGCAGATTTTGATGACATCGAGTGATAGCTGAAGGCGTGGCCTTAGAGCAAATAAACCAGGAAGCTAATTGAAAAGTTAAACAGTTATCACACAATGTATGTAGCAATGGAATGATGTGAAGTAGCCCTGAACTGGGGTGGAGATTATAGGCTTTTAGAGAATGAGACTGGCTGCATTTAACCTTTCAGCTATGTGAGCTCTATAGTGGAGAGGACACGTAGCAGTCTGATGGGGTAAGCAAGAAATAGGTTTGAGAATTCATGAAAATATTTAGAATATTTTAGGAAACAATACATGCATAGTTTGATTAATAAGCAACATCATGATAGAAATCTTCTGTTGATTCTCAATGATACTGAAGATTTTGTGGAGGCACGCACTTTTATTTACCCAAAGGAGCATTAAATTAACAACAATATTTACCAATATTCTATTCAAAATGCTTTTCAAACACCAAATAATTACCCAATTAAGCCACTGTAGGATAAGCTGTGACTACTGCAGATTTAGTGAAAAAGACTAATAATTATTATTTTAACAGTTACTGTGAAGTAAGACAATGTTTACTGTGTTCAACTAAGCACACCTCACTCCATCTTAATGAGGAGGGAGCAGAAGAAACAAAAGGCTATTTACGTATATGAACTCAGTAGAAAACAGAGTTGCCTAAGAACCAGGAGACATGACCTGTCGGCAGAGAATTGAATATGCAAAGCAGAGATCAAAATTGGCAGAAGGCTATTTATGAATATTGTCAATACTGAATATCAGACTGACAGTCAAGAACCTTTGGTCATGCACTGAACAACATAATTCATCACACCAGTGCTTGGGGCAGTCACGTCCAAACAATTTATCATCATCATATCACTCCTTTGAGTACAAGAAGGGGGGAATGTTGATGTTCGACCTCCAGGGAGGCTGAATTTATAGCTGGCACCCCTCAGAATGCAGCTGGGCTCTGCCCAAAGCAAAATGTTCTTGCTTCACTTCTGTTTAAGTGCCAAAGAGAGCACAATGTCTATAGGATTCAGGGAGCAAAGCCTAGATCTCATATCCAAATGTGATAGTCAGGAAATCATATTTTAAATGCCCTTCAAACTGCATGGAGAACAATATTAGTCAATGGTAACTTCACATGATTCATTTCAAATGTCCATTGGTGTCAAATCAGTTTTGGCAATGCATCTACTGATAACTACATTTGGGAAGAAATGTCTCTTCACAACTTATCCAGGATCAATCCTCCGTATTGGAAAACTTGGCAGCATGCTAAAACTATATATATATATGAAATTCCTGGATGCATGGGGCTCAAATCTCCTGGAGTTTGTAAGACAGGACCATCAATGAGAGGATGCACCAACAAATTCTCCAGTCTCAGAAACTAAAGACAACAGAAGCGTATTTCTAGGCCATTTCATGTATCTAACATTGATATTCTTGTTGATTGTCAACTTGACAAGAATCTAGAATTCCTTAGAAGACAAGGCTCCAGGCACACTTGTGAGGAATTATCTTGATCTGATTAGTTGTTGGTCATGCCTGTATGGGATTATTTTGATGACCCACTTTAGAAGTGTTACCATTTCCTTTGCTGGAATGCTGGCTGAGCACTGCCATTCCTGATGTTCCACTTCCTGAATGTAGTTGCAATGTGACGACTAGCTGCCTTAAGCTCCTGCTGCCACGACATATCCTCATCATGATAGAAAGTATCCTAAACTATGAGCCAAAAGAAGCCCAGCTTTTGTTGAGTTGCTTTTTCCATGGTGTCTCGTCACAACAATAAAATTAAGTAATTCTCAAAGAGTAATATGGAGTCAGTAAATTTCTTTCATCTTAATCTTGCTCTAGGAGTGTGTTTTCAGAGAGGATGAATTGATGGGAAAGTCTGCCCTGAGTGTAGGAAGCAGAATCTTGGGGGTGAGGGCCCTAGACTGGATGAAAGGAAGAAAGGAGAAAGCCAGCTGAACACCGGCATCCATCTCTCTACTTCCTGATTGTGACCACAACATAACCAGTTACCTCATGTTCCTACTGCCATATCTTCTCTGTCCTGATCGACTGCACCCTCAGACTGTGAGCCAAAAAGAAAAAAAAGCCTCCAATTTGATTCTTGTCAGGTATTTGATCAAAGTGACTAGAAAAAAATGAAACATACACATCACAGGCTTACTATGAACCACAGAACTCCGCTTCTATCTCTTTCCCAATTGGTCCTGTCTTTCAGTCATTATTAGCTTGGACGTCTACCTAGTTTTCAAGGTACCAAACTGAGACTCATCTTGCCCTTCCTCTTTTCTTTCGCAACCACACTCAATAACAAGTTCAACGGAATTAAGATCTAAAGTACTCAACAAATGCACTAAGAGCCTAATTTGCACAAAGGACAGCATCAGTTATGAGAAAACATCAAGAAAGGTAATCTGCCTAAGACCCAGCCCCTTGGCTAGCTGTGGTGACACATACCTGAAATCCCAGCTCATAGAACACACAAGAAGGAGACTCAGGCGTGGGCTACACAGTGAAGTACCACACATCAGGGGCTACACAAAGAGATTCTGTCTCTCTCACACACACACTTTGGTCCTCAAGAAGACATTCTTATAAGAGGGAAAAAATAACAAAGTTATAAATAAATAAAAAATATAGTGTGCTATATGGGAGTTAGCAGTATGGGGGACAGAAAGTGAGCATGAAGACAATGAATACTAAGTCAAATGAGGATACTGAAGGGTTATGGTAAGCATCAGGAAGATGTATGGACCATTAGACATTGACAGCTTTGTTTTCTCTGCCTCCACAGCCACTGACTTCACCGGACCCATCCTCAGCTTGTGTCTGGGCTTCATCACACCCACGTTCATGTCACTCCCCTGTGCCACGAAGAACACTGAAACTCACAGTCCTTTCCAAATGGCAAACATCCTTACATGGCCTGCTCCCACACAGATCTCCAACTGCACTTTGAACTAGACACTGAAACTTTCCAGAAGTTCCTAGAATACATGAAATTCTTTCATGCCTCCCCTGCCCTAGTAGGTCCCAGTAAAAGGGATATCTCTAAGTCCTCCTTATCTTCCTACATCAGAATCTAAATTGGTGAGACGTCTCCATCAACAAATCCGATGCCCACCCTCCTACTGTTAATCCACCCGAGCCCATACTTATAGGTTGTATCTGTATATTAATTTGTCTGTTGGCTCCCTCACTCCCAAACAGAATATAAACTCAAGAACCTGGTGACTTTATTTGCCCTGCTCTCATATAGTCCCTGTGAGCATTCAAGCACTGGGTATATATTTATTGATTGAATAAAATAAGCCTTCCTGGGATCCTTGTAATTTCAACACCAGATGTGAGCAAAATATTATAAACTAAAAACACTACCTTATTTTCATAAATCCATAGATTATTAGGTTGAGTAAAGACTTAGAGATCAATGGCCTCTCTGTGCCTAGGAGAGATAAGCGACTTGCAGAAACATCTGTGACTACAGAGCTGGACCCAGACAGACTCATTACAGGTCCAAGTTCTTCAAATCAGCAGCCACTTCCTCTCTCTTTAAAATAAGATTATTTAATTTTTTATGGTTGGGAGCTGGACACAGGGCCTTGTGCATGCCAGACACGCATTGTGCTTCTGAGCTTCTGCCCCAGCCCCCTTTTAATTGTCTAATTTGACACAGGCTCATACTCTGTAGCCCAAGGTGGCTTGGGACTTAACATCCTCCTGCCTTAGCCTCCTGAGTGGCCTGTGCAACACCAAGCCAGGCCATCAGAAGTGATTCTTATGCTGTATCCAAGATCAAGATGCACATGTTGGAGGTGGAGCAGGCCTATAATATAGGAGGTGAAGATAGTCTAAAAGATAAGAGCACAAGATTCGGAGTCAGAAAAACAGACACACACCCTCTCCTCATAACACCTTCCAGCAGTATGGCTTGGACATTCTGTACCGGCTCTTGCTCATCCATACCATGAACGTACCTGGCAAGGCTGTATGATGGATTAGAGTGTGGAGCTCAGGTACCACCTGGCGGCTAACTTTCTAACTTTCACTAAATGTAAAAACAAAGTAAGTACTTGGACATTCCTAGGATTCAGAATCCAGGACTAGAAATAAAATCCATTAGCTTTTTTATTCCAATACTATGTGTAGTATATTTTAGTAACTTCTGAAAGTCTCAGAAGTAACATCCAGCCTCCATAAATGAAAACACAATTTCATAAGGACACACTTGGTGAGTTTAGTATTCACATTATCTTTCTGAAAATTGTTATCTGACCCATTGACAGTAGAAATAGTCTGATCTATTTCTTTTCAGTGTGCACTGTGCTTCTCTCTCTCTCTCTCTCTCTCTCCTTTCTGCCCTCCCTCCCTCCTTTCTTTTTTTTGAAGAGAATTGGTATTTCTAGAATGGCACCAGGCCTCAAGGATAACTGCTGAACATGGATTCTGTCTATGTAAACTAAAAAGAATGGGGTAAGTGGGCGTCTAGTCCCTGGACTTATTACTCCTTCTCTGTGGTAATGAATGCATGATCCTTAAGCCCAAAAATTAAGCTCTTGTCAATCTCCCCCGCCCCTGTGTTGGGATTTGACAATGTCCTCACTATCAGGTATCATTATGTCCAAGGCATCATTACAGCCACCACAGTATCACGGCTGTACCAACTTTGCTCAGAGATCTAATGAGACGCATTTAAGTGTTGGAATAGAGCAACAAGAAGGTAAAGGCCCCCAGGAAGAGGGTTCTGATGTCACAGCTTATTAAAGAAAACCGAGCAGGGAACCGAGGCCTCCACCTCCCAGGCACAGGTGCCCCCACAGGTCCCTAGGGCTCAGCAGTCATGCAGAGCAGAGCAAGTAAAGCCAGGGGAAGCTCCCAGGGTTGCAAGCATTCAACTCAGACTTTGGGAGACTTGAATCTCCGGGAGATCAGCGCCCTCTAAGCCCAGACCAGCTCCCCAAAGCCGGAGTTCCGGAAGCCAGGCCCCATAATTTTTGCAACCTCTCGAGGGAACTTCGGAGAAAGACGATAGGGCCTACGGGCAGCTTTCCCTTGACCAGGGTGGAGTTACACGTGGCCTTTTGCAGGACGACGAACCCCGAGTTCCAGGCCTAGGCCCCCACCTTTCCTACCGGGCCCACAACTTCTTCACCAGCTCCGGGGCTTTCTGTGTCCCGCCGAGCGCCGCCTTCTCCCCTGGGAACTAGAGCTAAGTTCTCTTCCCTCCCCTTTCGGTTGTGTCTCCACCCCCACTTCCCCCACCTCGCATCCTCCACTAGCCTTTTCCCCGCCCACTAACCCTAAGTCACGCTCCACCCCCGCCCAAAGCCTCTCCTAGCGAGCGTCTGCCAGCCCTGAGACCACGCCCATTAGGTTTCTGCTGTACTAGGCAGACTCCTAAGTCTAGGCTGAGCTCCCAGCAGCTGGAGAGCCTACTCATGTACAAGCTTGCCCCTGAGGAGTGGCTCTCAGAGGCTGGGGTAGGAGTCCACCCACTCTACACCCTAGTTGTCCGATTTCTTTTTGGCTAGGCTGATGTGAGATCCCCAAGGAGAAAGGAAGCTGCAAGATTTCCCCCAGGTTTTAATTCTCTATAAAACATTCAGGAAAGATGGACTCCTTGAGTAATTTTTTTTTCCTGTGTCTTCCAAGAATATCAGAGCTGTGCCAATTTGATGTCACACTGCGTTTTGGATCCCCAGGCGTAGCGTAAAGAGCTCTGGTTTTGTATTCCTTGTTGAGTTCGTTGTTTGATTTTTGGTTTTTTGTTTTCCTGGAGTCGCTTGTTGCATTTAAAGTACTGTTCTAGAGCACTCGAGGTAGCCTTGGTACTTGCTGCCTCCGAAACAGGCTTAGTAAATACTCACTAGTCCACAAAACATAGTCCTAGGAGCCGCTGCCACAATACAGAGTAATACCTTTCTGCATTGAACTACCAGTTCATTTTATTCCAAAATCCAAGGGAAAGAGGAAAAACCTAAAGCGATCATTTCTGAGACAGAGGTTTAACGGCAACAGTTGATGGCTGATGCAAGCAGTTCTGTTAGTCTTTAAAAGCAGCGTGTTTTGTGTTTAATTGTTTAAAAACAGGTTTTTATTTGTTTTAAAATTATAACATTTTATTTATTTATTTATTGGTGTGTGTGAAAATGATTTTCATCAGGTTTCCTTTCACTATATGGGTCCCAGGATGGAATTGAAGTGGATTGACTGGATGGGCAAGTCACCTTTATCTGCTAAGCCATTTTGCATTCCCTTGCATTTAATTTCTGAACAAATTATGTATGATTTCCCCCCCTGTGATTACAGACAAGAAAACAGACTTAGAGGATGTTCTTCAAGTTCAAGGCCAGGACTAAAATCCAAGTTAGCTTATGTCAAACACAGTATCATATCTTTTTAGGTCCCCTTGGTTAGAGGGCAGGAAATAAACTCACTCATGTCAGAAGGCAGGAAAGAAGAAAAGGTTACACAAGCTCTTTTCCATCTTTGCTCGCTTACTTTTCTTCTTAGCTAATGTTACAGTACGAGAAGAAAGGAGTTAGTAAGGGACAGATATTGAGAACAATGTGACTGGGTAAATCCTAGAAGCCGAGATGAGAATAAACATAGGGCCTCAAAGTAAGAAAGACCAAAATAAATGTAGAAGTTTGGACATGAGGAACGCCCTCCCGTGAGTTAGTCTCTCCCATGAACACTGGGAGAGTCGGGTGTTGCTAGCCTGAGTGGGGCTCACATAATGAATGGAAGGAGGGAGTGAGTGAGGGAGGGAGGGAGGAGTCTGGAGTGACGTCATTGTTGGCTACCACTTTTCATGGCTAGACCTGTAACCATGAAGCCTTGCAAATGTGTACCTGACAACGGCTGTTAGAGAGCTCTAAGAGTCCATTATTTATAATGTTATGTATTTCAGCAGTCCATGCTGCAAGAGATGAAATTATGCACAAGGTTCATGTTAAAAATTGACTTCAGTATTTCTTTACGGAAGTTAACTAAATTCTCCACCGCCCACATTAAACCCATTGAGCAGTATTCACGGTGGATTTCACATCCAGACTCTTAGTGGCTTTTACACCTTAAGAAGATAGTGTTAAAGGAAAATGACCATAGACTCTATGTATCTATGAGGGAAACAGCTACAAAGAAATTTCAAATTAATATGTAAAATATTTATTTGTATTTAAACATTCTCCCTGCAAAGTGAGACCAGTTTAGCATGTTGTGTCTGGCTGCATATTATTATCTTGCTGCATAATATAAATGGTTTGTTTGCCACTGCTCGTTAAATAACACATACCATCGAACTTTAAAAATAAATAAAATAGGGGCTGCAGAGATGGCTCATGCAGAGGACCCCAGTTCAGTTCCCAGCACACATGTTGGGCAATTCACAACCCCATGTAACTCCAGTTCCAGAGGATCCAACACCATTCTCTGGCTTCCTCAGGCACCTGTACTCACATGTGCAGACCCATACACAGACATATACATATAGTTAAAAGTAATAAAATATTTATTACAACTTCATATGTTAGTATTGTATTTACATTATTTCCTCTTTCTTGTCCTCGATATTACCTCTACCATGTACTCTCCTTTCCTGCTCAAATCCATGGATTTTGAGTCTTTAATTATTTTTGTCACACATACACAGAAATTTATAAATACAACCTCTGAGTTCACTTAATATCACTTCTAAATGCATTTAGGATCATCACTTGTTGCGGAACTCCTTCCTGGAAAAGACCCATTCCTCTCTCAGCAGCCATTGATTGTCTGTAACTCTTCATCTGTGGGTGGGGCCTTGTGAGATTTCCCCTACCCACATTGTCATTTTCAGGTCATGTTTAGGCAGCCATATTGTTCACATTTCATGGGTACAACTTCCCTGTCATGTGCAGAAGACACTATATCACTGCAGATACCTTATATCTTTTTAAAAATGTAAAAATTTAAAAACAAAACCCTTTTCTTGCTAACCTCAGTATGTATTAGTTTTGTAAGTAACAAAACAATAATAGCTGAAAAGGAAGTGCCGTGATATTTAGCACTCAATGGTAACCTAGCATCAAGCTTTGCTCCACTTCTCTATTTAGTTTTTCTTTCTGGGAAAACTTCACTTGGGAATATTTTTTGAATCCTGGGGTAACAATACCTATGATGGAATACTGAAGTTGAAAATCACATTATTAAGGAACAAAAGGTTTCTAAATCAGCCTCCCAGTTAAGGATTTAGTTCAAACAATTTCTCATTTCTACAGCATTTGCTTTTCGCTCTCACAGAGTCTTTGAATTTCCACCGTACCTGTATTCAGACATGCTAAATTGGCAGAGAAAGGATGAAATCAAACCCAGACCTTCACAGCCCCTTGCTGTTTGGATTGAAATGCAAGAAATACCCAGGTTTTTTCCATAGTCCTGGTGAGTGTTTTAATTATGTACACAAATAGTTTATAGAAACACTCTTGAAATGAGACCTAGAGGAATCCAGAAAAGGGTCACATAGATGACAACGGGAAGTACAGCCCTTTGTATCAACAATGGTATCAGAGCTTCAAACACGCCATTACTATCAGGTGTAATTGTTAATTAGATTTTAACATTTCAGGGATCTTGAGAAGCTCTTTCAATTTTCATCAGAGTGTGGTGAACCATCCTAGCACTTCTAGGAAACATACCATAGAGACCAGTGCATAAAAGGACCAGACCCAAATGCTCAGCATGCAATTTTTCTGTTAAATTCCTATCCATTATATAATCTCCCCCAAAGTAACTACTCAACATATTTTATCTTCCTCTTGAATAAGGAAGCAAAACTTGTGTGTGCAGGACCCTGAATTCAATCACCAACACTTTAAAGAATAATCATAATAATGACATAAAGGGAAAAATAAATTGAAATCATTTTGGCTATTAAAAATTAAATTGAAAGCACATAATCTTCTAATTGTGTGAAACTTTTACTGAGTAGAATGTCTATAAGTAATTATATAACCTTTCTTAAGAATCAGTGACTAATTTGTTTTAAAACATATTTTGGTTGGTACAGCCAGGCATGTCAATAATTCCAGCACTCAATAGGCAGAGGCAAGGAGAATCACAAGTGATTTTGAGGTAAGCTAGGGCTGCCTCAGAAAACCAAACCACACTCTACTGTGAAAAGTCTCCTCAAAAAACAATGAAAAGAAGCAAAAACACAATATGATCTGGCATATTCACTCCTTGGTATATATATCTGTACTGGTTGGTTTTGTGTGTCAAGTTGACAAGAGCGAGAGTCATCAGAGAGGAAGAAGCCTCAGCTGAGGAAATCCCTCCATAAAATCCAACTGTAATCAGTGATCAATGGGGGAGGGCCCAGCCCACTGTGGGTGGGGCCATCCCTGGGCTGGTGGTCCTGGGTTCTATGAGAAAGCAGGCTTGCAGGCTGAGCAAGCCATGAGAAGCAAACCAGTAAGCAGCACTCCTTCATGGCCTCTGCATCAGCCCCTGCCCCCAGGATCCTGCCCCCGTCTGAGTTCCTGTCTTGACTTCCTTCAGTGATGAACAACAATGTGTAAATGTAAAGCCTAATAAACCCTTTCCTCTCCAACTTGCTGTCTGATCATGGTGTTTAACAGCAGCAATAGAAATAATCCTAAGACAATATCCAGGAGGTGAAATAAGGCCCAACACAGATATACATGTGTTCATAGTATCATTCTTCACAGTCCCTAAAAGAAGAAAGTAACTGGATGTCCACCAACAAGCCAATAGATAAGCAAAGCAGTATGTATACATAGTGGATAGCACACTGGTGTGTATTATACATAGTGGACTTTTATTTACCTTTAGATTAAATCATGGACCATAAAATGTTGTTCAAGATAAAATAAGCTTGACTCACAAAGGCAGATATTGTTTTATTTTACATACATGATTTACTTGGAATAGTAAAATTCAGAGGAACAAGAAACGGTAGGATGGTGGCTCCCAGGTGATAGGAGAAAAAGAATTACTTATTGGGCATAGAGCTTCAGTTTGACAATGAGAAACTCAGAGAGATGATTAAGGATGACAGCTCCTCATAACCATGAATATCCTTAATGCCACTGAACTGCACACTTAAAAAGTTGAAATGGTAAAATACTATTCTGTTTCAGGAAAAATATTTGACCTTGAGTTTCCAAGCCGCGGGAGCGGCAAGGCTACTGGAGCTGAACTGCAGATTTACCTGCTACAGGAACCAACCCCGAGCAAACTGCAAGATATTTGAAACTGTCATACATCGGACTTCTGTACTAGCATGGGCCCTTCCAGCGGGGAACCAGAGCTTATTTGTACACAGCTCCGCCACCTGAATTAATTAGGTCTCCACCTGGGAGGCGGGACTGAATGACTCGCCTTATACGGGTGGAGTAAGGCAACTCGAATTCTACACCACAGTGCCCCCTTTGGACCCAAGTCCAGAAGACAGCAAATTCCACATGGCCAGAGGCCCCAGACCAAAAAAAAAAAAAAACAAAACAAACAAACAAACAAACAAACAAAAAAAAAAACCAGAGCAAATTGTCTCCAAAAAAAGAAAGCAACGCTATTCCGTCCAGCCCGAACCACCTCACCACAACTGAAACACATGAAAACGATGACAATTCTACATTATGGAAAGCGATAAAGTCCCTTCAAGAAGAAATTAAAACTATGAAGGAATTCAAAGAAGCCACAATTTTACGAGTCAAAACAACGAATAACATCATTAAAGAGCACCAAGCCAAGGTGACCCAGCTTGAACAGGAAAAGGATAAAGCCATGAAAGATCTCCAGACAAAAACAAGCAAACTGGAGAAGGAAATGTACAAAACGAACACTACCATTCAAGACATGAAAATAGAAATGGAAACAATAAAGAAAACACAGTCAGAGTTAAAAGAGGAAATGGAGAATCAAGAGAAGAGAACAGGAACTACGGATGTGAGTATCAAAAATAGGATGCAAGAGATGGAAGACAGGATCTCAGACATGGAAGATTCGATGGAAGAAATCAGTACAACATCCAAAGAAAATGAGAAAGCTAAAAAAATCTCTCACCCATAACATCCAAGAAATCAAGGACTCAATGAAAAGACGGAACCTAAGAATTATAGGCATAGAGGAAAGAGAAGACTCCAGACTCCATGGTCCAGGAAATATCTTCAACAAAATTATAGAAGAAAACTTCCCAAACCTAAAGAAAGAGATGCCAGTAAAAATCCAAGAGGCTTACAGAACACCAAACAGATTAGATCAGAAAAGAAACTCTTCTCACCACATAATAATAGAAACTCCAAATGTAGAGAACAAAGAAAGGATATTAAAAGCTGTAAGAGAAAAAGGCCAAGTCACATACAATGGCAGACCCATCAGAATCACACCTGACTTCTCCTCAGAAACTTTAAAAGCTAGATGGGCCTGGACGGATGTCCTACAAGCCCTGAGAGAACATAGGTGCCCAGCCAGACTACTTTACCCAGCAAAACTCTCTATCAACATAGAAGGAGAAAACAAGATATTCCATGACAAAATCAAATTCAAACAATATCTCCTCACAAACCCAGCCCTACAAAATATCCTAGAAGGAAAATTCCAACACAGAGAAGATAACTACACCCAAGAAAACAGAGGAAATAGAAACCTCCACAGCAACTAAACAAAAAGAAACACAAGACAGCCAGCTATACCAAAATAATGGGAAATAACAATCCCTGGTAACTAATATCCATCAACATCAATGGACTCAACTCACCAACAAAAAGACACAGACTTACAGACTGGATCTGTAAACAAGACCCCTCTTTTTGCTGTGTACAAGAAACACACCTCACTACTGAAGATAAACACTACCTCAGAGTAAAGGGCTGGGAAAAGATTTTCCAAGGAAATGGACCCAGGAAACAAGCTGGAGTAGCCACCCTAATATAAAAAAAAATAGACTTCCAATTGAAGTTAATAAAAAAAGACAGAGAAGGGCATTACATACTCATTAAAGGAAATATCCACCAAGAGGGCATCTCAATATTGAACATCTATGCCCCAAATACAAAGGCCCCTACATTTATAAAAGAAACACTTCTAAAACTTAAATTGCACATTGATCCAAACACTTTAATAGTGGGAGACTTCAACACCCCACTCACAACTATGGACAGATCATCAAGACAGAAGCCAAACAGAGAAATAATGAGTCTAACAGAGATCATGAGCCAAATGGACCTAGCAGATCTCTACAGAACGTTTCACCCAAACACAAAAGAACACACCTTCTTCTCAGCACCTCACGGAACCTTCTCCAAAATAGACCATATAGTTGGACACAAAGATAGCCTCAACAGATACAAGAAAATTGAAATAACCCCTTGTATCTTATCAGACCACCATGGAATAAAGCTGGACTTCAATAGCAAAAGAATCAACAGAAAGTCTACACTCACATGGAAATTGAACAGCTCTTTACTAGAGGACCATTGGGTCAGGGAAGAAATAAAAAAGGAAATCAAAGACTTCTTAAAATCCAACAAAAATGAAGACACAACATACCCAAACCTATGGGACACAATGAAAGCTGTGCTACGAGGAAAGTTCATAGCACTAAGTGCCTTCAAAAAGAAAATTGTGACAGCTCATATTAGCGAATTAACAGCTAAACTGGGTGAATTGGAAAAAAAAGAAGCGAACACTCCCAAGAGGAGCAGAAGGCAGGAGATCATCAAACTTAGGGCTGTAATCAACAACTTAGAAACAAAAAGAACTATACAAAGAATCAATGAAACCAAGAGTTGGTTCTTTGAGAAAATCAACAAAATAGACAGACCCTTAGCCAAATTAACTAAAAGACAGAGGGAGAAAACACAAGTCAACAAAATCAGAAATGAAAAGGGTGAAATAACAACAGACATTGAGGAAACCCAGAGAATATTGGATCCTACTTTAAAAATCTATACTCCACCAAATTTGAAAACTTAAGTGAAATGGACAATTTTCTTGATAGATTCCACCTACCGAAGCTAAATCAAGATCAGATAAACAGATTAAACAGCCCTATAACCCATAAGGAAATAGAAACAGCCATTAATAATCTCCCAACCAAAAAAAGCCCAGGGCCAGATGGCTTTAGCACGGAATTCTACCGGACCTTCAAAGAGGAGCTAACATCAATACTTTTCAAACTCTTTCACAAAATAGAATCTGATAAAACATTGCCAAACTCATTCTACGAGGCCACAAGCACTCTGATTCCTAAACCACACAAAGACCAACAATGAAAGAGAACTTCAGACCAATCTCCCTCATGAACATAGATGCCAAAATACTTAATAAAATACTAGCAAACCGAATTCAAGAACACATCAAAAGTATCATACACCATGATCAAGTAGGCTTCATCCCAGGAATGCAGGGATGGTTCAACATATGAGAGTCTATCAACGTGATTCACCATATAAACAAGATGAAAGAAAAAAACCACATGATAATCTCGCTAGATGCAGAAAAAGCATTTGACAAAATCCAACACCCCTTCATGCTAAAAGTTCTGGAGAGAATGGGCATACAAGGGCCGTACCTGGAAATAATAAAGTCATTATACAGCAGGCCAGTGGCCAACATCAAAATAAATGGAGAGAAGCTTGAAGCATTTCCTTTAAACTCAGGGACAAGACAAAGATGTCCAATTTCACCATATATCTTCAATACAGTACTTCAAGTTCTTGCTAGAGCAATAAGACAACTGAAGGAGACCAAGGGGATAAACATCGAAACGAAGATGTCAAATTATCCCTATTTTCAGATGATATGATAGTATACATAAGCGACCCCAAAAATTCCACCAGAGAACTCTTAGAGTTAATAAACACCTTCAGCAAAGTGGCTGGATACAAAATTAATTCAAAAAAATCAGAAGCCCTTCTTTATACAACGAACAAATGGGCTGAGAAAGAAATAAGGGAAAAACCCCCTTCACAATAGCCACAAACAACATAAAATACCTGGAGGTAACTCTAACCAAGCAAGTAAAGGACCTGTACAACAAGAACTTCAAGCCCTTGAAGAAAGAAATGGAAGAGGCCTTTAGAAGATGGAAAGATCTCCCATGCTCATGGATAGGTAGGGTCAACATAATAAAAATGGCCATCCCACCAAAACAATATATAGATTCAATGCAATTCCTATCAAAATACCAACCCAATTTTTTATAGACTTGGAAAGAGCTAGCCTCAATTTCATATGGAACAACAAAAAGCCCAGAATACCTAAATCAATCCTGTACAATAAAAAAAAACATCTGGAGGTATTACCATCCCAGATTTCAAGCTGTACTACAGAGAAATAGTTGTATAAACAGCATGGTATTGGTATAGAAACAGACCAGTAGATCAATGGAATTGAATTGAAGATCCAGAAATAGACCCACACACTTATGGCCACCAAATTTTTGACAAAGAAGCCAAATGGCACAATGAAAGAAGGACAGCATCTTCAACAAATGGTGCTGATCCAACTGGATGTCCATTTTTAAAAGAATGAAGTTAGACCCATACTTATCACCTTGTACAAAACTTAAGTCCAAGTGGATCAAAGACCTTAACATAAGGCCAGTCACACTAAATCTACTAGAAGATAAAGTGGGAGAAACCCTCGAACTAATTGGCACAGGCGACAACTTCCTGAACAGAACACCAACAGCTCAGGACTTGAGATCAACAATCAATAAATGGGACCTCATGAAACTGAAAAGCTTCTGTAAGGCAAAGGACACTGTCATTCGAACAAAACAGCAGCCTACAGACTGGGAGAAACTCTTCATCAACCCCACATCTGACAGAGGGCTAATATCCAAAATCTACAAAGAACTCAAGAAATTAAATGCCAAGAAACCAAATAATCCAACCAAAAAATGGGGGACAGAGCTAAATAGAGAATTCACAAAGGAGGAATCCCTAATGGCTGAGAGACACTTGAAGAAATGCTGAACATCCTTAATCATCAGAGAAATGCAACTCAGGACGACTCTGAGATTCCATCTCACACCTGTCAGAATGGCTAAGATCAAAACCTCAAGTGACAGCACATGCAGGCGAGGGTGTGGAGAAAGGGGTACCCTACTCCATTGCTGGTGGGAAGGCAGGCTTGTGCAACCACTATGGAGGTCAGTCTGGCGATATCTTAGAAAACTTGGAATAGCTCTGCCTCAGGACCCAGCCATACCACTTCTGGGTATACACCCAAATGCCTCTTCACGGAATCATAAGGAAGTTTCCTCATCTATATTTATTTATAGCAGCCTTATTTGTAATAGCTAGAAACTGGAAACAACCCAGATGTCCCTCAACCGAAGAATGGGTTAAAAAACTGTGGTACTTCTACACAGTGGAATATTATTCAGCTATCAGGAACAATGAAATTATGCAATTTGCAGCCAAATGGATGGAACTAGAAAAGCTCATCCTGAGTGAACTAACCCAGACTCAGAAGGACACATATGGCATCTATTCACTTATAGTAGGATTTTAGCTATATAGTAGAAGGTATCGATACTACAACTAACACACCAAAGGGAACTTGGACATAGACTTCTCATTTTTAATTTTTAATTTTTATTTTTTTTTATATATTAGTTATATTTTTTTCTATTTTTTAGTCTTTTTTATCTATTGTATGCTTATTGGTTTGTTTGTTTAGTAGTTCTCTCTCCCGGGCAATGAGACACTTTTCACTGATGGTACTGCTTCGTAGATCCCCAATGAATGAAGAGGCTCTAGGCCCTCATACGACCTCTCAACTTAGATGAGGGATTGTTATATAAGGACACCCCACCCCAGAGAAATGGGATGGAAGGGTTAGGAGGTAAAGAAAAAAAATGAAATGTGATGTTTCGGCCTTTTAGTACTAATTGTCATAAACTGTTTAGGATAATTAAGAAATGCAAACTAATGGTTATGCAAGCCAGTCATTCTGTTAGGTACTATGATAGCCTATTATAGTTACTTGCTAAGCTAATCAGAAATAAACCTGCTAAGAGACAAGCAACATCTGCTTACCCTAATATAAGAGATAGATAGGGCCTCTTCAAAAACCTCAAGAGATCTACAGAATATGGCATTCAAAGATGTTTTCCTAACTTTAGATTTTTTATATCAAGACATACAACTCCTGATAGCACCCTCTATTCTCCTCCAAGTAGAAGATGAGCATCGAAGAATCTCCAGTGGGAGATGATTGAATTAGTCGCAAGCCTATCTCTTGGTAGGAAAAGCCCCTTGCTCCAACTGTAGACAGAATGCTGTCCAAAAAGGACAAAACCTGGAAGCAGGTAAGTCGACAGCCTAGCTCTGCCAAGACAGGGTAGGTAAGTCCTTCATAACCCCTGCTCTACAATCAATGTCTGTCAGAGAAACGGGGCCTAATGACTGAAGATCGATGCTGTAGTGAATGGAGAGAAAATGGGAACTGTCCAGGCAGCCAGTGGTATGTCATTTCTTAGTTTGGGAAGCTGCAGACCCTGTACTTCCTATAAAATCAGATATATTTATCCCTCTCAGGTCTCTGAGGTGGTTGAAGAACAGATAGCTAGAGTCTCATAATTAAATTTTGAGTTGTTTAGGAGTCAAGAGAGTGTTATAGATCTAAGAAGATACTTTTAAAATTGTGTTGCAAGTTAGTATGAATGTTGAGTCAGATATAGAACTTTAACCTCATGGAGATGTTTAGATAGTAGAATGTTAAAGTCAGGTACCAAATACATATGGACTGGTCATTGGGAATATACATTAAGCCATATAACCCTCATAACTGTGGCCTAATTACCTCTGTTGTACTGTATTGTATTTATTATTATAAGAGAAAGAGCCATTTGTTGGACTGAAAAGGGAAACTGTAGGGGGAAATAAGATATACCTTAAACTTAAAAGAAAAAAAAAAAGGGAAGAGGATGGGCGGTTGAGGGTGGGAGGGTGGGACTGAAGGGGGCGTAGGGAAGGGACTGAGATTGAGATGTACCTTGAACAAATAAAAAATAAAGGAAAAAATAAAATAAAATAAATAGTAAAGTAATTAGAGTGAATAATATAGTACAAAAATAAAAGCTTCTTGCTACAAATCCCCATATCATGGAAGGTTGTCCTCTGGCCTACACATATAAGCAAGCACACAAAATAATTTGTTTAATATGATAAAATGGGGAGGCTTGCAAAAATCTTTTTTTTTCGTTGTTATTTTTAGGCTAAAATTAGAAAGCATATTGATAATCCTGTAAGAAATGAGTAAGTTTGTCTTCACTGAAAAACAAAAAATGGATCAGAGCAGCATGCAATGCAAGTGAAATACTAATCAAAACAAACAGTTGAGAGTATTAAGAGAATGGTTTGTGTGATACATTATTTGAATCAGGTGGGCAGCAAATATTTTAGAAAAGAAAGGACATGAAAAGGCTAAGACCTAGTTCATAAAGACGCAATTCATAAAATATACTCTAACCTTTGCAATGAAGAGGAAGGGACCAGAGACAGGGAGACAAGCTCAAGAGAGTGTGATGGGTCAACATGAGCAAGCACATGAGGCACACATGCACCTGTCATGACGAAGCCTGTCATTGGTATAATGAACACATGCTACGTGTTAAGATGGCAAAGCAGCTCTACATGAAGATCTCTCACCAAGCTTAGCAGTGACCACAGCATAAACTTCTGTTTAAGGTGATGTTTGGATGGCAATTGTTTGAAGCCTTTGCAGAGAGTAATATATAAATATTATATTTATATAAATAAATATTATATGTATAATAAAAAAATATTTGACCTTAAACAGCTGTTTGTAGATAAGCCGCAATCAGAACATGTCCCCTCACTTGTACCTCTCTACTAATGTCAAATGAAAAATCTTCTTTAGGGGTGGAGAGATAGTTCATCAGTTGAGCATACACTGTTCTTATAGAAGCCCTTGGTTTTGTGATCAGCATGCATATGGAAGCTTACAACTCTAGTTCCAGGGGATTTGATTCCCTTTTCTGGTTTCTGAGGGCAATACATACTTCTGGTGTACATACATACAGTTATACACATAAAATTTAAAATATGTATTTTAAAGGCCACAATTTTAAATTACGTCTCATTATTTAAAAATATATTTGTTAGTTAAATTAAATGGATCCAGATTTTGGGGGGGGTTTAGTCTTAAAACTCCTTTTGGAGTTTGTAAGAATTGTGCAACCTTATTAGGTGACCACATGAGCACCACTCATTCTCCCTCTCTTCCTTATATCCACATACTGCATTTTCTACCCTCTATCGCAGCTAGGTCTGTATTGCTTACTTAATCAATATTATAAAGAGTAATAACGGGATATAGGAACATCATTTGTAGCTAAAATAACTGAAGAGTTTGTTTTGGTTTACAGGATAGAAAAAAAGAGGAAAAGTCAGTACCTTTCATTTGGAAGGAATCTCATGGAGAGTTGTGCTGGAGGCAGCTAGATTCTTGGTGAACCCTGGAGCACAGACAGTACTATATGGCACGTTTACTGATGGCTCCACACTCAGCTGAACCTGGCTTCAATGGTTACCTCCTCTATTTGCTTGCTGCAGGACCTTACTTTTTCCTCCACTATGGTACCCTCATAATGTTGGAGTGGAATGGAATCCACCTCTGGGTGGAGAGATGCTAATGTTCCCCTCCTCAGAGTAAACAGAGTTAGGCCTGGGCCAGTCGGTCACCTGGTAGAAGGACCACTCCTTAGGAGAGCAGGCTCACATTAAGACAGAAAAAAAGAGATTGGAGGAATAATTATCCCTTAACATTTCTACCAGCAAATCTGTGCCCTCAATGAAGTTGCTCCAGATCCTGATTTGGGTCTATCTGCCTTCCTGGGTCCCAACTCAGAAAAGTGTATCTTTTTCTTCTCCTCTTCTCTCTTTTTCTCCTATAGCCCCTACAGTTGGACTTTTCCATCTTTTCACTAATGCTTTCTTCCCTACCTTTCAGCTGCTTGTCTGCCATGTGGCTAATCTCCATGTTGGCTTACCTCAAACAGCTGGGCCATTCACTTTCTTTTATCCATCTTCCTCCTCCAGGAAGCTGCAGAGATTTGTCACTTGTCTGCCATGGGGTTTTTCCTTTTAAACTCTAATAAAATGGTCTTAGAACTTGCTCTTGAATCTTGTCTTAAATTCCTTTATTAATGAGACTAAGAACCACAAAAAGGGACCCCAATAATGGGTTTTCCCTCTTCTGGGACTCCCCAGAATTCCTGACAACATTATAAAATGGAAGTAGTATTAACATTTGGGACAATTTCTGGTTATCTCTAAGATCTATTCTTCTTTTCTATCATAATTGTAATGTAGTGAAGTTCATGGCCATTCCTTCAAAGATTCTATTTCCCAGCCTTTATATAGTTAGGCTTGACCATGCCGTATAATGAGGAAGATTTAATATGTGCTCCAGCTCATGGGAGATGATGAGTAGCTAAGAAGTTGCCATGGGGCCATGGAGAAGCTTTACATGTTGAAGATGGACAACACCTTGTACTTTCAGAGCTTGGTATGTGAATTAAATGGTCAACTATGTGCAAGCAACTTGTCTGGAATCTTCAGAAGTATATCCTGAGGTTTGGTAGATAAGTAGAGAAATTATGGTTTAAATTTAGAGAAGTTGGAAAGATCAAGCTGAGTTGCATAAGCAATGTGGTTTGAAAGGAACAGGTAGGTAACCCTTATGGTAAAGTATTCCAAGAAAATACCACACAAGGAGCAGCAGACAGAAGCCCAGAATGAAAGGGTCATGAGAATGGATCTGACAGCCAAACCAGGCACAGAGAAATTACAGATTCTGGATCAAGAGTTCAGGAGTAAGGATTTAGGAATATTGGCCAACATGGTTTCAATGGAGTGACATATATAGAATAACAAATAGTAACAAAAATGACTATCATTTATCGGTGGTCTATGAGCCACTCCCTATTCCAAAAATCATAGCCTTTGTGGGCGTGGTACAAATACTATTAAGACTTGTCTTTTCAAGAATCTCAGGGATGTAAAAAAAAAAACTACTTAAAATTTTGTAATTAAATTGAGGTTCAGATCTAGGATTTGCTGAAGCTGCAATTAAAATCCATGGAGCTAGTAAGCAATTCTAGCAATGTCTTCAGTACATTAATAGAATATACGCAACAGAGGGTTCAATGAAAGTATATTATTATTTAGACAAGGGGTTGAATATCTGGTAGAGAAGACCAGAAGCAAGATAAGAGTTACTCTGGAGATATAGTGAGGCCAGGCTCCTGACACACAGTGTGTGAAGTGGGGGACATGTAGAGTAATCAGGGAGGTGAGGGGTAGGAGGTGGGAGAACTTCATCAGTGAGTGAGTAAGGCTAGCTCACATTAAGGAAGTGAGGAGTCAAGTAGCCAAGCAATTTAGAATCCCAAGTATTCTTCATCCTTTTCTGTGGTGGAGAGAAGAATCTGGAGGCTTCGATAACAAAGATGTTGGAAAGACTAGCTAACATTTTCCTTGATTGTCCCAGAATTGGTCACTTTTAGAGCCAGAAGACAAACAAACAAACAACAACAACAACAAAAACCAACCCAAAAAACAAAAAAACCTAGTACCTGGTTCTTTCCTCATGGCAGTAGGCAAAATACATCTCTGGGATTAAAAAAAAAAAAATCCAGGACTTTTAGCATGAAGGGGTGTTGGGTTTTGTCAAATGCTTTTTCAGCATCTCGTGAGATGATCATGTTTCTTTTTTCTTTAGCTTGTTTATATGGTGAATTACGTTGATGGATTTTTATATGTTGAACCATCCCTGCATTCCTGGGATGAAGCCTACTTGATCATGGTGTATGATACTTTTGAAGTGTTCCTGGATTCTGTTTGGCAGTATTTTATTAAATATTTTTGTGTCTATGTTCATGAAAGAAATTGGTCTGAAGTTCTCTTTGTTGGGTCTTCTACCCAAATGATTCCTCACCAAACCACAAGGACATAGCCTCATCTATGTTCATAGCAGTCTTATTTGTAATAGCTAGAAACTGGAAACAACCCAGATGTCCCTCAACCAACGAATGGATAAAAAAAAAAAATTGTGGTACAGTTACACAATGGAATGCTACTCAGCTATCAGAAACAAGGAAATCATGCAATTCATGGCCAAATGGATGGAACTAGAAAAGCTCATCCTGAGTGAGCTAACCCAGACTCAGAAGGATGCACATGACATCTACTCATTTATAATTGAATTTTAGCTATATAGTACAGGATATCTATACTACAACCAATACACCAAAAGGATCAGGAACATAGACTTTGTTACCTATTAAGGGGACAGTTTGACCTAGGAGTGCCCCAATGTTGGCCTCCAGGAAGCTCTTAGCCCTCATATGACTGTTGAACTGAGAACGGCTTATATGTAGGGACACTCCACATTAGAGGAGTGGGATGGTTGGGAGAGGGAGGAGAGGGTGGGAGGGTGGAACTGGGAGGGGTAGAATGAGGGCACTGTGATGGAGATGTAACTTGAAGCAATAAACAAACCAAAAAAATCCCCAGCTGCTGTGAAACAAGCAAACACTAAGGGGTTTTAAGCTCAAGGAGTCTGGAGTCTCATGGAAAAGTTTTGACTTGAGAGAAGGAGGGTGAGCCAGAGGGAACCTCATTATCAAGAGTGAACTTAACATGCTGGTCAATGGTAGCCACAGTGCTAGGAAAACTGGAGGATTCTAAAGATTCTCAAGTTATTTTTCTTAAGGTTCTTTAAACTATATTTTAACAGATTGTTTTTTTTGTTTGTTTTTTGCTATTGTGATATTTAGATAGTAATTTAATGTGAAGATGGTTTGGGAATTTTCATAAAATTCTTTTATTTTTTAATATGACATATAAATATGTGAGTGCTTTGTCAGTCAATCATATCTGAATATTGCCCAACCCTGTTTCTGAAATGATACAGAAGACCTAGTAAATCTCTTTGTTACAAAGCTCAGTAATAAAACGGAAAAATGAAGCTTCTGCCAATTTTACTAATACCGGTGATGTCACTGGTCTGCCTCACTCTACTCTCATCCCCACTCTACCCCCTTCCACGGGAGGTGATAGCTCTCTTGAACTTGTTTTAATTGTCCTTTTACAATGTCTGGAGACATCTCCATATTTCCGGCACCTCCACTTCCCTCACCTTGTGCATGTATGGTCCCAAGGAGGAGAAAAGCATTGTCAGTAGAAACTAAACTAGTAGAATGACAGTGAAAGTATATTCTTCAGCACCATCTTGTCCATATTTAACTTCTCTTTAAAATCAGTTAATGGTGCTAAGGAGGTGACTGAGTGAGTGAGAGCATTTGGGTGAGAGCACTTGGGCTCTCAGTGTAGCGACCCTGCTTGAAATTCTCACGTGTAGCCACCAAACGTGATCTGTAAGTCCAGCACTTTGGGGGACAGAGATGGGAGGATCTGGGGCCGGCTGATCACTAGCTTTCATAGTCTGGTTTTTATTACTATAGCAAAAACCATGACTACAATCAACTTGAGGAGGGCAGGGTTTATTTTATCTTGCAGCTTACAGTCCATCATGAAGGGAAGTCAGTGCAGGGATTCAAGGCAGGAACCTGGAGGCAGGAACTGAAGCGGAGGCTGTGGAGGAACACTCCTTACTGGCTTGCTCCTCCTGACTTGCTCAATACTCTGTCTTATACACCCCAGGGCATCCTGCTTATGGATGGCACCACTGACGGTGGGATGGGCCCTTCCACATCAATCAAGAAAATGCCCCACAGGCTATCTGATTTGGGCACTTTCTCAGCTGAGATTCCTTCTTCTCAAATGACTCTATCTTGGGTCAAGCTGACAAAAACAAACAAACAACTTAAACAACACACCACCCTAGCTCCAGGTTCAGTAAGAGACCTTGTCTCAAGGGATCAAGTAGAAGGGTCACAGGGCAGGAGACCTGTCACCCTCTAGTCTTCTAAGTACACATTTGTGTGGGCACAGGAGCATGCATGTGCACATGCACGCACACACACACACACACACACATACACACAGCAGCTAAAGTTAGTATTTTTCTTACACATGAAAAATAAGGCAGAGATGACATTGTATCATATTCTTTAGGACTTCTGTTAATCCTGAGGAATGCAAGGAACTCTGGATAGCAGGTCTTCCATCCAAATAGGGCTTGAGCTCTCTCAAGGAAATTTGTTGACCTCAGTCATGGACAGTAGAGGTCTGATGGAACCAATTACATTTCATGATAAGAAGGTGTGTGACTTTATCAGACAGTGAAATGGCAATGAAGTTCATAAAGGGGTGATGTAAGGAAGTACTGGCTTTGCCTTTCTCTCTTCTAATTAAGTAAATAAAGACAACAATGTTAAAAAACTTGTTTACTATATTTAGTGGACCGGGATTTTAACATCCAGGATCAGAAAGTAATGTCAACTCTGATCTTGCAGTTGAATCTGACACATCTTTTTCTGGCTCTGAGTGTGTGTTCTAGAATCAGAGTCCCAGCAAGAACACTGGCAGAGTTCTCAAAGTGAAGATGCTGGGGGCTGCTCTACGTCAGCTCCAGCAGGACACACTGTTTTGTGTTAAAGCAGTGACATTCCAGCGAGGTGCCACCATGTTCCTCTACCTGACCAGCAGAGTGGATAAGAGTTTCTTTTCCTTGTTTTAAGTGTAGGCTCGTGCTCAGAGCTGCGTGGTGACCTTACATGTCTGTTCATTGCTCATGCCTGACCTTGTGGTCACACCAGCCCTGAGAGATTCATGTTCTGACTCAGGATCCTCAGAAGGCTTCATCTAAAGAAGCCTTCCTCACCAGCAGGGGGACGGACAGAGAGACAAAAGGGGGGAAAGAAGGTTGAAAAGACAAAATTTGAGAAGAATCAGGGCTTATTGGAAAGGTCAAGCTTCTTCCATTCACATCATTAATTAGGGTAATCAAGACACTAACTACTTTCTCAACACCAGGCAACTTCAATATTTTACAATAGTAAGATTTTATGAAGACCCCCTCAGAAATAGGGCTATTGCTTCCTTTTGGCAAGGGTAAACTCTTGGAATTGTTCATTAACCCAACTTCTTCACTTGCCTTCTTTCCTCTTTCAGATAACAGGGCAGCTTGACTTATCAGCATAAAAAGGATTTCTGCCAGTATCCAGAGAACATGGAGTAAGTGTAAAAGGATAACGGCTGTGTCAGCCCATGCTTTTAACCTAAGTGCAGACACCAGTAGCTGCAGTAAATTAAAAAAAAAAAAAAAAAGAAGAAGTTGCAAGCAGTCATGCTAATTAACACTTGATAAGGTACAAATATTTTAGCGCATCATCTAAGGGGCAGATTGCGCCTTTTGACAGGTATTCTCGTAAAAATATTTCATTGAATGTGAGTGTTAGAGTGGAAAACATGACTGTAGGTGGGAAAAAGGAAAATAAAACAAAAATCTGTTTAAAGCAAAACCCATTGCCCCTTTAGTCAGAAATGGAAGCAATTCAAAGTCACAGCTAACATACAGAGCTTTTGTTGAATTACAGTGCTGACATGACCCACTGCCCACCCATGCAAACCCATCACCACTCCAATTACAGTGAGACAAGATGCTGGAAGTGTTCTTAGCATCAAGTGAACCCCTAAATGCTTAAAACCAACACATTTAATTTTTAAATTACAGTGGTATTTGTACATATGTAGTCAGTCTTGACTGAAGCTTTTCGTTAACAGAACAAATTAATACTCTGCAGTGGGGACTACTTTGGGATGCCACTCAAAGGAAAAAAAATCTTCAAACTCTAATTATAAGAATAAACTCAAAATAGAGAATTTGAAATTGTGTGTATTTGAGCAGTGCTTTTAAAAGCCACAAAAATTAATCTGTTTTCTGGAGAAAAGGGAAAAGTTATGAGTTTGGAGTTGGGGAAATAGCTCAGTGCGTAAGAATGCATGCTGTGCAAGCACTAGGACCTGAGTTCAAGTCCCCAAGCATCCACTTAGAAACCAGGCCTGGCTGTGTGTGCCTTTAACCCCGGCTTGAGGACGGGGTGAAGACAAGCAGCTGCAGCAGCTGGTCTGCCAGTGCAGCCAAATTAGCAAGTTCTTGGTCCACTGAGAGATCCTGTCTCAAGGTCAGAAATACAGAGCATTAGTGGAAAATACTGAACATCATCCTGTTTTAGCTTTCATGTGTGGGTTCAGGGGTGCACACCTGAGCATGTATGCACATGCTACACACATACACACTCAAAATAGTCATGATGTGTTGAGTGTTAGACACTCATGGTATTCTTCAACATCTCTACTACTTTACTCCTTCAAATTATGCTCACTTGTATTTGACTTAATAAAAAATATCTTATGGAACTTGCTATGAATTATTGAGGGCTTTAATGGCTCACTGAAATAAGAAATAGTGGACTTTTTTTTTTCCTGGCTAGGCTGTTCACAGGTGAAAGACTTTTATGGACAAAGGTTGTCTTTTCGGCCTCCCACCCTTCATGATCTCACTTCCACTTTGGTCTTTTGGTGATTTTCATGCACACTCTTGGGAGTCTCTATTACATACTCTCCCCTCACCGTAAGATTTATTTTAAGTTAAAAAATTATTTTACATATATGAGTGGTTTGCCTACGTGTTTGCCTCTACACCACATGGGTATTAGATTTCCCGGCAACTGTAGTTGCAGATGGTGGTTAGCCGCCTTGAGGCTCCTGAGAACTGAACCAGGTCCTCTGGAAAAGCAGCCAGAGCTCCTAATTGCTAAGCCATCCCTCCAGCCCCACTATGAGATGTCTTGTAGCTCACTGAATAATGCTGCTCTTGAGCCCACGTGCCCAACAGTACTCTTTGTTTTGCACATCCTCTGCATGCCCATGTGTCATTCAACATTTGTTCAAGCCAAAACAAATACATCCCTGTTGCTTCAAGTTTATGTTCTTTAAAGCAAATTATTTTGAGAAAAGAAGAGAGAAAGAAAGAAAGAAAGAAAGAAAGAAAGAAAGAAAGAAAGAAAGAAAGAAAGAAAGAAAGAGGCACACTCAAGTACTCCTGCACAATCATGGGCTCCTTCTGTGACATTTGCACATGCACCTCCCATGATCACACATATGCTCACACCAAAATATTTGGGAATTTTTACGTTGTGAATATTTGTGTCCCATAAAAATCAAGCACTGAACATTTCTTCACAGTGTGACCAAACACATACACTGGAGAGGACTTTTAGATCTGATTAGGCATGAGAAGCTCTTTTAAGAGATTTAGAGCTTTTATAAAAGAAACTGCAGAATGCTAGCTTCTCACCAGCTGGGCATCAGGTGTTCAAACCCATGAACCTTTTTAGGGGCATTTCACATAAAAACTACAAAATCCAAGAAAAAAGTTGATGCATTTTGCAAAGGTATTCATTAATAAGGATTGAAATGAAAAGGCTTTTCTTCCTAATCAAAAGTTGATTGTTAAGCAAGGATGTTCAGAAGAACTTTGTACCTGCTGGTAGAGGTTTATCCAGAGGAATAGTGACCTTTAAGAAGAGGGTGCCAAGTTTCCAAATCTTTGCTTTTAGAATGCAAAGTACACGATGCTTTTAAACTGTGTTTTCCTCTGTCATCTAGAAATGTTTTTTTGGACTTTTTGTTTTGTTTCGTTTTTATGGTTTGCAAGGAGAGACAGGAACAGCTATAGAATGAAGGACTTTTACAGAAACACTGAAAATTCCATGGGAATTTCTAAAATCTATCTACAACTACTCAAGAGAAAGAAAGAGAAACTTTTTAACTTATTTAAGCTTCAACCTAAGTAATTCTGTCATTAAGCCTTACGGTTCAGCAGATTAGCCATCTCTGTAGCCCCTGTGCTGTGCAAAGATGGTTAAGGAATGAGTCCATGTAGGACTGTAATGAATCTAAGCAGCAAAGCATCAGTTAACAAGGTTGAACATTCAATAGGAGTAATCAGGAGAACAGGAAGAAGAAGATGATGGAGAAGTAGAAGGAAGATCAGACTGCAGTACCAGTTTGGAGCAGGCATCATTGCCATGGATGCTTTTGAGACAAGCTGCCTTCCTTTCCCTGATGCCATTAAATTTTGGCCAAAGTCCTTGAGTCCTCCTCTTCAAAAGGACCCACATACATACACATTGGGACATGTTTGATATTTGGGATCTGGCACCAAGTACTGGCATAGTGTGATATAATCCTAAGCATCTGTTCCAGAGACAAACACATTCAAGCCCCTAGAAAACACCTCTCCTTCTCTCTTGCTCTGTGCCTTTGAAAGAGGAAGGTGACAAGAGCTAATATTGTGAATATCTGTGGGAAGCATCCTTGCCAAAACAAGAGATGGACAGTGCTTCCAGGCATGGAAAGAATTTTTAGCAGCAACTAGATAAATAAAAAGAGAAGAATTAACTTATTGGCCCATCTTAGACACTATCAATCAATATATTCTTCCACAGAGAAATTACACTCCTCATCAATGCTGAGTGGCCCTTTTGATGCTTGGCTTTGTTTTCTGACTTATGTTCCTAGGTACTGTGCTTGTGACTTCATGTGATATTTGCTATAGTTACACATGAAAGTATGGACAATTTTGTCTTATGGATTTATTGTTTTTGTATTTTTATATGTGTTGTTCTACTCAGTCAGTATTGTTTCTAGAAACTGGATGTTGTTGTTCCTTCCAATTCTAATCAAGATTTTATGTACTGGCAGATGAAAAATGCACATAACCAATCACAAGTTGCAAATACTAACTGTAAAGTTAAGTATTTGCATTTTAACTTCAGTAGTAAGAGGTAGCTTTTGATTCAGGCCAATTTCCAATGGCTGAATATTACCCAAATACAGGAAAAAGTCTAGATTCAGGGCAGCCAAAAACAAGTAAGCTGACAAGATGACTCTCCTGTACTCATCTGCACTTTGTTTTTTAAATCGAATCATAAGTAATTGTGAGTTATTGGTTTGTAATTGGGTATTGAATACTTTTAACAGCATCATCAGAAGACTTGAATTTGTTACCATTGAAAGCACAATATTTTATGCATTTTGTGATGTTTTGTTATTTTCTATTCTCAGTACATTTGTTGGTCATATCATTTCCTTATTGTTTTGGGAGTAAATTTTTCTTCCTCTTCTATTAAAAATTATTTTATTACTAGGTATGTGTATTAATATGTGCCTTTGTATGGGTATGTGCACATAAGCATAGGTACCCATGGAGGACAGAGGGGTTGGGTCTTGGAGCTGGTGATTATGAGCCACCAGATGTAGATTTTAGAAAACAAATTTGAGTCCTGTGGAAGCAGAGCAAGTACTCTTAGCCACTGAGCCACCTCTCTCATCCCTTCTTTTCAAAATTCTTTTATTTTCCTTTCCCCTTTTCTTTCCTTCTCTCTCGCTCTTTCATCTCTGCTGTCCTTGTCTCTCTCATTCTAGCCCTCATTTCCTCCCCTCTTTATTTATTGAGTCAGGGTCCAGTCATATACTTTGGAGTGGGTTTGAATTCATTATGTAGACCAGGCTGTTTCTGAGCTCTCAGCATTCCTTCCTCAGTCTTGTAAGTGCCGATATTGCAAGCACATACAAGGAAACTTTGATTTCTTTTCTTTTCTTTCTTTCCTTCTTTTCTTTTTTTTTTTTTTTTACAATTTAAAATCCTACTCATGGGCCAGTGTTGGACATCAGTTTCCTAATACAATGTACAAGGTCATTTTATTTATTTATTTTTTGTTCATTTCCTCCAAGGAGGTGACTGAATGACTGGTTCCTCTCTTCCACATAGTTATTAAAGGTTCAGAAGCCAGATTCCTTCCAAACCCTTTTAAGCCAATTTCTCAGGTCTGGTTTAGAACTCTGGATTTCTAGGAGATTCTTGTACAAATCTTAGGCTGGAGAGGTTCTACTTTTACTTTCTTTAACTTGCTCTTACAACTAGTTTCTTTCAGAGAAAACAGAAGAGAGAAAACATAGGAAATTCACAACATTGAGAATGAAGTAACTAATTAAAAGGATAAAAATTCATCATGCAATAAAGATTCTTGTGGGGTTTTTTCCCCCTAAGACTTGGAACCCGAAGCAACTTTGAAGTGAGCCTAGACACTGCTCCTCTCTAAGGTGTTTCTAAGAAATAAATAAGGCATCAGAGTGGCAGAGGGTGAGCTCTTCTTTCCTTTGAGGTCCTGTGAAATGGGTGCTTGTAGATGCTCCAATATTTATTTACTCTAGAACCTTCACAGAACCCCTTCAGGAACCAGGGCGTTCATTCACTCACATATGGTAAACAAGTGGGCAAAACTATCTCTAAATTACCTTTCAATACTGCTAATCAAAATATTGATTGGGGTTTCTAGTTGAAGAATAAAATTAAATCAGAAGCTTAAGTGAAGATAGACAATCTTAGGGATTTTCTAGAAACAACAATGAAGATATAGCTAATCTCTCTTTTTCAAAACATTCTTTCTTTTTAAAAGTCAATTTGTCCTTTTAAATATGCACCATTTTTATCACTTTGAGAACTACATATGTGCATACAATGGTTTTTGATCATATTCATCCTCTACTCCTCCCTCTAACTCCTCCCAGATGAACTGATCACTCCTCATTCCCTCCCAACATCACATGCTCTTTCTTTATATATTCCATTGATTCCAATTAAATGTTCTTTCTTAAAATAGAAATGTAATAGTACAGTCTGGAAAGATAACTCAGCATGAAAAGCACTGTTTATGAGGTCCAATGACCTGAGTTCAAAACCTAGAATCCACATAAAGTTTCAAAGAGAGACCAACACACACACACACACACACACACACACACACACACACACACATACACATTCACACCAAAATGTTTAAAACACTACATAACAGCATAAAGAAAAAAGCTACACACATCATAGTGGATGTATGTCAAGACACAGGAAATAGTATTGTGTGGGAAAAAAATTCCAGTTATTGCAGAAGAACTGAAGTAGTAGTCCCATTGATATCAACTGAAGACATATGCACCAAACTGCAAGGAAAAGCAAGACGCTAACAGACCACAATTCAGGTCAGTCCTTTCTTCTGTGGAGGAGAGGTATGCCACCTTGCAGAGGCAAGTGATGTCATACCACCACACACATCAAAAAATGTCATAGTTCCCTTCGGTGGTACCAAAACACTTTCTTATCCTGGATGGTAGACACAAGGCTTTCAATCTTCTTGCAATTTATTATACCTTCGACATGTTATAAATATTTCCTCACTTTCATCCAGTTTGCTTGTGTATGCATACAGTTAGTGTTGGTGTGGGCACATGGACATGTGGCTGTGTGGAGTTCAGAGGTTGACATGGGGTGGGAGGCTTTCCTCAGTTACCATTCACATTTATTTTACTGTCTTTCTTTCTTTTCTTCTCTTTTTTTTAGACAAAGTCTCATGTAGTCCATGCTGGCCTCAAGCTCTTTATACAGTTGAAGGTAGCCTTGGAAGCTAGATCCTCTTTATCTTCCAAATGTTGGGGCTATAGGTCTAGCACCTTTAGTTTTGAGTAAGGGTCTCACTGAATCTGAAGCTAATCAGTTCAGCTGGGCTGGTTGGCCGATGAGAGTCAGGGATCCATTTGTGCCTCCCTTCCCCGCACTCTGGTTGCAGGCACCAGCTGCCACTGCCCAGAGCTTTACAAGGTTTCTGGAGATCCCAGCCCAGGTCTTCATGCTTGCACGGCATCTCCCCAGAGCCTCAATCAGTCTTTAATAGATGCTTTAAGAGAAATATGAAGAGAAACTCCTATTTCAGTGGTTCCTCCTTTGCAAAACAACAAAACATGAACAGCACAAGGCAAGAGCATATCACCAAATATGTAAGGGCACCTTTCCTAAAACAAGTTAGAACTATATAAACAACGGTTGTGGAAGGCAGGCATTTATGCAAACAGAGAATGTTAGTGCAAGATTTCTATAGCACCACCTTCAGGAGCTCTTATTAGTTCCTGCATTTGAATGGCACAAATTCTTTTTATTTATGACATTAGAAACAAAGGTTTATTTGTTCTCCTTTCCCTGATAATGAAGGCAATTTTTCATTAAAAAAATATCATTTTCTGGGTTGGGGCATGATAGTGCCTTCTTGCAATTCTAGCACTCAAGAGGAAGGAGACAGGAGGATGCAAATCTGAGGCCAGTGTTGGCTAGATAACAAGTTCAAGGTCAGCCACTCTTAGCTTTATACCATGACTTTATTTCAAAAGTCCAAGTCTTGGATGTAGCTCAGTGGCAGAGCACCTGTTTAACATGTATATGGCCTTGACTTCAACCTTTGGTGTTGAAAATGAAGAAATTATTATCTACAACCTGTTTTTCAAAAACTTTTTCAAAAGTACTCCAGATGGTATAAAAATTAAGACTGGCTTTCATGGTTAGAATGTTGAAACTACCAGTCTCCTGCTAGTGGTTTTGTTGTTTCGAGGTTTTATATAATGATTCCTATACTGAAGCTAGCCAGTTAGTGAGGCTCATGGGAGATAAAATGTCCAGGAATGTGGGAAAATCAAAAAATAAAAACAATGATCTCTGGGATTTTAGAAGTTACAAATCTTCCTCTGACTCTAAGGAGATTTCACCATTAACAATGGTACCATGTTTGTTCATATACAAACATACAATAACTTTCCTTTTCATCAAAGCTCTTCCATGATTGACTGACAGCCTGGGGTCACACAGCTCTGCATATGTGACCAAGTTCCTTCATTACACATAAAACTTCTTTATCTCTAAGATTCTGTAAAATAAATGAACCTCATGACTCATGCTAGCACACAGAAAAAAATTCACCTCCCTAAAATTCAATACCTAGCAGTAATAATTAAAAATACAACACTAAAATAGAAATCATTTACTTGGTTCTGAGAAGTGCTCTATAAACTTTGGGATGTGTCTTCTGAGTGTTACAGAAATGCATGTAAAACACAAGAATCAAAGTATCTCATGGCCAGTTATTCTAGAAAATGCAAAAGAAAGCCGTATCCTCCTTTATATCTTGTTGCTATGGAGCATTTTACAGTTCGTATATGCGCCCTAATCTGTTTTCAAAAATGGAATAGACAATGCAGCGAGAATGAAAATCATTATAATTCTGAACATTTAAAGCACTGGTGGCTTTTGAAAACAGAAAACATAGGATTTCTCCTCTATTGAGATGAAAAGTTCATTGAGTCGTTTGTCATATTTTTTTTTAAATAGGGACAAGATCTCTTTCATAGGTGTTTGGAAATAGAGTGACACAACTAGACCTGAAGGGGTAATGTACACTTGACACCTAAAAATGATTGTGGTCGGAAATATACAGAGATGCAGAGGAGAGGCGTGAGAAAGAGCTACGTACAGAGTATACTGGAGAATCTCCAACAGAGGAAGTCACTGCCAGATACTGACTTGCTGAAGCTGAGACAAAAGCAAGGGAGCCCTTATGATGAGAGAAGGGCACTACCAGCCGGTAAGAAGAGCTCAGCCTCATGCCAAGGCAAATCAAAGAGCTCGGCAGCCAACACATCCCAAAGCAGCCAGCATTTCTCACACTAACCCATTCTGAAGCTTGGTGAAACTGTTTATGCGACCATGCAGGCTCCCAGAGAAAGATCCTATTAAGTCAAACTAAATTGTACCAAGTGCCTTAAAGAGACGCCTGTCTGCTTTAATTTTCCAAACATTCCTCATGGAAACTTGCTCTAATAGTGCTTGTACAGGGTTATTAGGGATGCACGAGAGAGAAAAATGCCCTTGTCAGCTACTCCGTTATAATTTTGATGCCATACAATACTATTTTTCATGACCATTGTCATAGTAAAGGCATATCTTGGCCTAAATAACAAAATTTATACTTACACTGTGTTAAAAGGGTACACATCAAATTTCATCTTCCTACTTTAAGTGTGCTATTGTAGACATAAAGAATTGGACTCTGTAAATTAAATTAGCAATGCAGCACATATTTTAGGGAACCTAATTATTTAAAGTAGTTGGTTTTTTAAAACACTTATTCTCCTTTAATGATACAGGTTTTCCATGTAGCAAGGAGATTTTTTTTTCCAAGCGTCTTTTCTTTTTCATGTGTTACAATGAGTAGAAGGGAAAGGTCAAATTTCATCAATAGTGTGTTTTGATTCTGAAATGGTGAGCCAATCAGTGAAACAATGAACAGGTAAAATCTAACGGAAATGGAGAGTTCTTTAACAAACACATAAACAATTAAAAATTAGCAAGAAAGTCAATGAGGTAAAAATAATTGGGCAGGGAAATACAATGAAACAGAGGATTGATCATCCATATACTGCTTGATTTATTTGCACCTATTTGGACCTCATGACTTTACACTTTTAATGCCAGCTGCTTTTATTTCCATCCTTGCACACTCACAATTTTTTTACGTTCTGGCCCAGACCTTTGTAATCTTCAAATTAAAATTTGAATTATTTATATTTTTGTGTGAGTGCCTGTATGTGTACATTGTGTGTGTGTGTGTGTGTGTGTGTGTGTGTGTGCAAGTGTATATGTACAAGTGTGAATGCAAGTACACATGGGAACCAGAAGAGGGCAGCATGTCTCTAGAACCTGAAGTTTCAAACAGTTGTAAATCCCTCAACCTGGGTTGTGGGATCCAAACTCAGGTTCTTTGAATGAGCGGTATATTCTCTTAATCACAGAGCCCTATCTTCAACCCTCATTGTAATCTTTAAACTGACTGTAGATGCCCAGGTAGTCTGAGCATACTCTGTATCTTTCCTGACCACTCCTTACATCTCAATAGCAATGATCTGATTCTCATCCTAATTCACCAACTACTCTCAAAACAGACCTTCTTTGAAACCTTAAATTGTAAGCAACATGCTCCAGTTTCTCATAAGATTAGTATCTCTTGACCTCAATTAATCAGCAATATTGCCATAGGGTAGTTATGATTATTCTATCTAAAACATTTTCAGACTTAAAAAAAAATTGGAAAGGGTAAAGCTGGAGAGATGGATCAGCAAGTAATAGCACTTGTCACTCCTAGAGCATTTGAATTTGATTCCCAGTACCTATGTCTGGCAGTATATAAACACCTGTACCTCCAGTTTCAAGGGACTCAACACTTTCTGTCCTCTGTGGATACCTGAACATACATATGCACACACCATTTAATTTCCTGGCATATACACTAATATCATTGAGTTATGCTTTAACATGTCAGTTTTGGGGGGGACACCAGAGCTCAGACAATGATATTGGAGTTGTCAGCCATATACTTAAGAAAACAGAAGTGGTTTGTACAAGAACCATCTAAGGGGACCCAATAAGCAGTGTCACTAGCTAGGGAGAAGGCGGATTACCCTTCTGGACATAAGTCCTGAGATACTCAAAAAGTTGAGGGTGTTGCCAGTAGTGTAGGGAGGAGTTTGCCACTCAGTGGAAAGTGGATGGGGCCTTAAGGTTCTAATGGGGGTTGATTTTGCATATTCTTTTCCCCAGAAACAGTTGATAATTACACAGACATCTTTGTCACATCTTTATCATACATAATGTGTGTGGGAAGTAACATCAAGTTGTTAGTGGTTAAGACTTTGGAAATGGCGGTGAACACCCCACTAAGTGTAAGATAGTTCCTCCTCCTAACAACAAGGGGCTCACCAAATCCCAAATATCAATAGTGCTGTGGTTCATAACCTCTGGGCAAGGGACACATTAAGGTATCTAAGTGAGAGACAGTTGGTCCATTCCACTGCATTGATATTTCTTTGTGGGATCAAGGGTCTTTCTTTCTTTCTTTCTTTCTTTATAGATTCTTAATGTGTGTGTGTGTGTGTGTGTGTGTGTGTGTGTGTGTGTGTATGTGAAAGAGAATGTGTGAAAGAGTATGTGTGTGTGTGTGTGTGTGTGTGTGTGTGTGTGTGTGTGTACATATGCTATAGCACTTCAGTGAGTGTGTGGAGCTCACAGGATACTTCTATAGAGTCAGTTCTCTCTTTCCATCTTACTGTAGGCCCAGGCAGCAAAGGTTTCCCTGAGTCTTCATCCCAGCCACCACTAAAGTGCTATTAAAGACTTGCGTTTAAGTTACTATGATGCAAATGGAACAGTTTCCAGCTTATTCGCTTCTGATGGGTCAACAGCTTATCTTCCCTCAGTCTTTCTTGGTCATCATGACTTGGCTGTAAATCCACTTTAAATAGTTAGCCACTTTCTGAGAGAAATAACGTCTGTCTTCGCAGCTTACATTATTTTATTCTATTTATTAAACAAGGGGTTTATGAAGACAACAATCACCTTGCAATCTCTAGAAGCTCCTTCTGTTTCTGTCAGATCCCATAAAAATCTGGGATGCTATGACAGCCTTTAAGAGTGACTACTCAGAGTGGGGTATCACGCTGGTCCATCTTAGACTGAGGACAGTTGCTCTCTACTCTCTGGAGGCTTCTTTTCAAAGCACAACAATGAGATCATTCCTTTTGCCTCCAAGATGGAATCTCAGCTCTGGTGTAGCATTAGCAACTCATATATTCATCAGGCTTTTTTATGTTTTCTACTCTGGAAGATAAGATTTCCTCTGTGTTGGGTGTGAAAGGGGGTTTTAATACTATCTCTCCGACTTATTCTCTTGCACCTTTCCCTTTACATATTCATATTATCTGCAGCAGTGCTCCCCCCTCCCTTCTTTCTTTTTAAGTAGCATGCCTTTTAAGCTGAACAGACCCTGGTGGAAATGATATGAGACATTGCACAGAAATGTTGTTTCTACAACAGGCTTTCGTTTTTCCTCCTAACAGGCTGAGAAAGAGCAGTGTTTGTCTTTGCAGCCCCACCTTAGCAAGAGTGTTTACTGCTCTTCTTTATCACGATCCCCAGCTCTGGGACAGCGCTTCAAAAACAAGTCAGAAATAAACTATTTTTTTTCCATTTCAGTTATTGATAGGCCATTCAGTGATAAGAAATATTGATTGTGATCTTGGTTAGAGAATACAGCTGAGGAGCAGAAGGGAGCAGTCCTCGGCTACATTGCTCATTTTATCTCAGATGAACTGAAGTTTGCACAAAGCAGAGTCCTTTAGTAGCTTCTCACTGGGGACCTCAGTGTCCTCATACGCTGGAAAGATTAATCATTTCCCCTCTGGCCTCTCTTACCTACATGCAAGGAACTCAGTGCTCCATGGAGGACGGTCTGGAGTAGCTACAGGATCATCAGAATACCAACTATTTAACAGATGGTTACCAAGCACTAATTAATAACCAGAATGCTGAGGTCTAAAAACATCTTTTCTCATTTAATGTACTCTGACTTCTTCTGAACACCATGTATCATCATCATCATCCTCATCCTCGTCATCATAGTAATTAAATTCAAAGACATATTCCATCAACAATGTTTGAAAGATTAAAGGTCAAGTGGAAGTCGACTGCACCTCTCATTTCTGGCTAACCGTCTGTATTGGATATAAAGAGCCCAAACTGTCAGCTATGTGCTAGCTTCCTTTTCTGGGTCATCTTTGATAGAAGCCCTCATTCTGCAGTCCTCCTTACTAACCTCCTAATAAAACAATTGAAGAAATGGTACTCTTCCCTCTCGCTCCATGTGCAGCCTCCTCTTTCTTTGATTTCCTTTCATATGTGTGTGTGCAGGTGTATGTGCGCACAGTATATTTGCAGGTAAGGTATGCATATGTGGATGTAAGAACAACCTTGAGTGTCATTCCTCTGGGACTGTACAATTTTTATTTTTCCCTCCAGATTAGGGTCTCTCCTTGGCCCAGAAATCTCCAAATAGATTAGGCTGAGTGGCCTGGGAGCCCCAGGGACCTGGCTGTCTCCACTTCCCCAGCACTGTGCCTGGCTTTAAAATGTGGGGTGTGTGGATGGAACAAGGCAAGCACTTTATCGACTGAGCTATCATTCAAGTTCTGCTTGATTCTTCTTCAGCAATGTCTCAACTTTGTTCTGATACTTATGGAGCACCAAATGCCCTCGAGGCTTAAATACTGCAACGTGTCCAGGAAGAGGAAGCAGATTAGTTCTCATCTCGTGGCTAACGGGCTAAAAGTTGAACAGTTAGCACCCATCCCACCACCCAAGAGTCACCCAGGAAACGAATGACTGGTGCCTCTCTGAGCTGGATGATTTGATTTCAAGCTCAGTGTGATGTGTTGCATCTGACAGACTGACTTACCCTCTCCACCACAGAAATGAATCAGTATCTGGTGAACATGTCGCTCTTTAAACAGTCCCCATCCTGATTGCCATGGCGATCCAGAAATAGTTTCTGCCTTCATGGATATTTGAAAGTCCTCATTCTCCCCATTCTGGTAACTGCCTAGCTCTTTTACTTGTTAGCGAAAAGAACTGAGTCTTGAATTTCTCAGGCAGAGACCAAAGATTATAGGAAACAAACATGAAAACTGGAATCAAAATGAAAATTTTGGGGAAGTGTAAATCTTTTAAAAAGCAAAGTAAATTAGGGACAATTTCATGTATTTATACATTCATACTTACCTTCATATAGCTGGGACATAGTCCCCTGATTTGATTCTGGATTCCTTGTCCTCCCATGACCTAGAGAAGCATGGGGGTGGCTTTGTTGTGTCCTTTCTAAGATATCTTGTGTCCTTTCAAGTGGCCCAAACATTTGATTTTCAGAGACAAACACTGGGTTCGTAATTAACAGCTATTGCTTTTTAACATTTGTTTGCTTTTCATGATGCTTATATGAAATGATTGCTTTTATTTATTTACTTCTTTCAGTTTCCAAATGGCTATTTTATCAGATTATTCAAACATTAAATTTTCATTTGTAATTCAAAGTAGTTACTTGAAATTTACAGTTTTAAGTGTGTATGTGCTTTTTTTGTACATTTCGTTTTTTTTTGTTTTTGTTTTTGTTTGTTTTCAGTTTGTCGAGACAAGGTTTCTCTGTGTAACAGTACTGGCTGTCCTGGACTTGCTTTGATGACCAAGCCAGCCTGAAGCACACAGAGATTTGCCTGCCTCTGCCTCCTGATTGCTGGGATTAAAGGTGTGTGCCATCACCTTGTACGTTTGTTTTCTCAACACTTTGATACAATATTTTGGGGGCCTTCAGACTACCACAGTACAGATTACAAGAGGGCTTTTCTATCGTGATGCCAATTTTCAGCCATTTAAATTTTGCTTTGGGTTGTGCCTTTTTCTGGCTTTGAAGCCTGTCTTTTTTATTTGTAACAACTGTGCTTGTATTTTTCTGTATCCTCTAACTCCTGAGTTTCTGTCTTCCCCCACAGTCACACTCTCACATGAGCTGTACTATCAGGAAGGGGGTCTTGATGAACAGGTCAGGACAGGAGTTCATCAGTGTTTTCCCTAGAATAATTAAAATGAAAGCAAACCAAACCTAAAGTGTGTTCATCCACTATATTTGTTATTATATGTTACTATTAGTGTTTAAAACATGTCTCTCGTGCTGCATTAGTGACCAGAACTTCAGTTGGTTTAGGAAATGAAACATCAAGCCCGTTGTTTTCAGGGGAAAAGAAACTGCAACAGCTTGAAGTTGACAATGCAGGTACCACCTCACTCTCACACACTCATTCTCAGACTGGGAAAACCCCCTATGTGCCTTCTGTGGCACATACACGGTACCAAATGCAACAGGACAGTGAAGGTGAGCTCAAGGCCCTGGCTCCATCTTTCTCTTCAGTAGCAAAGGCCAGACTTTCTATTACAACACTGCCCCACAGCGGTACTCATGTCCTCCAGTTCCAAACCAGCCATTCCTTTCAGGACCAGCCAAGACAGGAAAGATAGTTTTAGCTTCTCATGAAAGAGACAGATGTAAACAACCAAAAACCAGACAAACAAACCAACAAGTAAATCCACTGTTTCTCTTTTCCAGGATGGCTGACATTTTGGTTTTCAACAAAGTCAGCACTTACTTAGCTCACGAATAGTGCTACTACTGTTTTTTCAGTGTGGTATGTTCTGAAAGCTCATTCACTCATTCTCTCATTCCCATTCAGCATCTGTACACACTGTTCACTTCCGCGTTTTTCAGAGATTGGAGATTTCCCCTGGGGGTCCTCAGCATCACAATGCTACCAGACTAATCTTATTTCTCCAGTTTTCTCAGCTCATTAATTGCATGTAGCAAGAGTCTTTGCTTTGTTAGTCTTCCATCCCCACCCTTGAGTTAATCCTACTTAACACCTATTACTTTTTAACATTTGTTTGTTTTTCATGATCCATTATATGAAATGCCTTATTTTATTTAATTTATGTCTTGGTCCTTAGGTAGACCTTCATTTCGTTTAGAGAAAATTGAAGGCTTCTATTGCTAAAATCAAGAAAGATAAATTGACAATTAGATATATTAAATAAAAACATTATGCTAAGCTGCATATGAGAAGAGCAAAACATAAAAAGCACCATCATAATATATTCTACTTCTCTTAATTTGACACTAAACTGCTTGCTTTCTTTCATCCATAGTCAACATCGGCTCACCAGAAGGTTGGTAGTTAAGAAACAAGCTGTTAAATATTAAAGCCATATCCATGTAATTGAATGTTTGTGGTATGGCTGTGTTCTAAATATATGCTATTAAGAAACTGTTCTGCAGAGATATTTAATTACTGACGTCTAATCACATTACTGCTGTTTCTCTAACCAGGCAAAAATACAAAGTACTGGAAAGAAAACAATTTCATTTTGAACAGCAGCATTTTATTAATCTCAGCAATAAAAGCAAACTCAAATCTCCAAATGAAATCATCTTGTTTTTTAAAAGACAGCTCTTCTCAACTTGATAACCCTTGTGTACCACTGAGAAATATGGTCATACTTACAGTAGTAAAACATTCTCACAAATAACGTACACAATAAAAGTTAATTATACTCATTTATTACATCAAAATAAAATCTGAACTCTGAAATGTACAAGGAGAATTTCATAGTCAACCATGGAGCATGACTGTAGATGTTCATGACTATCACATTTTTAACATTATCTACAATTTGGAAAGATGTCAAGACCAAAATCATATAATAGCATTATCTTTTACTGGATTACACCCCAACAAATTCAAAACCTTACCTCATCTCATCAAAATACTTTGCTGTGAGCTGAATGGAGAAGACATTGATGTAATCATTTTACATATGGGAAAACCGAAAGTGTTAAAATACACGACTTGAGTTTATACAGGAAGTTAGTGAGTAAAATTGGGACAGGACACAATACACTCACTCCAGTTTCTCCAAATCAGAAGCCATGTTAAATATCACTAGGTTTAGAATATATTTGTCCCTCTCAGGTCTCTGAGGTGGTTGAAGAATAGATAGCTAGAGTCTCATAGTTAAATTTTGAGTTGTTTGGGAATCAAGAGGGTGTTCTAAGAAGATGCTTTTTAAATTGGGATGAAAGTTGAGTTGGATATAGAACTTTAAACTTATGGAGATAGATCGACAGTAGAATGTTGAAGTCAGGTGCCAAATACATATAGACTGGACATTGGGATTGTATGCCAAGCCATATAACTCTCATAATTTTGGCCTAAGTACCTCTGTTGTTTTGTATTGTATTTATTATTATAAGAGTAAGAGCCATTTGTTGGACTGAAAGGGGGAGCTGTTGGGGGGAAAAGATATATCTTAAACTTAAAAAAAATGGAAGGGAATGGGTGGGTTGAGGCGGAAGAGGGTGGGAGGGTGGGACTGGAGGCGGGGTAGGGAGGGGATTTCAATTGAGATGTAACTTGAAGAAATAAAAAATAAAGTAAAAAAAAAAAAGAATAGTACATTCAATATTATATTTTTCTTTAAAGTGAGAAGGGTCCCAGGTAAAAAGATTTTTCAAAAAAAAGTAGGAGGTAAACTTTCTGAGAAGAGCAAAAGAGGTGTAAGAGAGGGTAATGGGGACTGAATATAATCAAAATAATGTGTGTGTGTGTGTGTGTGTGTGTGTGTGTGTGTGTGTGTGCGCGCGCACGCGTGCGCATGCACACATGCACGAGTGAGAAATTATCAGAGAACAGATAGTAGCCATTTAAAAAATGACTTGAGCAATAAATATTTGATCTCTGTTCAAACATGCTAAAAGTTCTAGCTTTATGTGAACAACACAAAATAGCAAGCTAATTATTTTTGGGGGAGGAAAAAAACTCATGGGTCTTCCCTCATTCATGATGGAATACTGACAGACTCAATCTTGTGCAGATCTTGGGAAGATAACTGCAGCTGCAGCAACAGCTATGCCGTGTTCAGAAGACTTCTTGTTGCACACTTTCCTGTTCTTACTCTTACACTCTTTCTACCCTCCCTTCCTCAATGTTCCCTCAGGCTTAGAGGAGCTGTTACAGATGTTCCAGCTGGAACAGCTATCATCCGTTCATTCTCAAAATCAACACGTGTTGGGGAGAAATGTTGTTCAAGGGTGTAGGCATGTATAAATTGTCCTTTCTTTGCTGCATAGCTCTCTACACATGCTCTGGCAAGAAACTCTAATCAGACTTAGTGGGTTAGGTGCCCACAGAAAAACACATGGAAGGAGGAGGAGGACTTGGTGAGGCAGGGGCCAGGGGCAGGGGTTGAGGAAAGGGAATGGGAAGGAAATGGCTAAAATTAATTACATCTAAGCAGCTGGGTATGGTGGCACTCACTTTTAAGTGTAGTACGCAGGAGGAAGAGACAGACAGATCTCCAAAGTGAGTTCCAGGCTAGCTAGGGTTGCACAGACTGTCTCAGAAAATAAAAAAGTGAAATTATCAATTTAAAAAATGAGAAAACCATAATGAAATCATTAGAAGTTGGTATGGGAGTGTATGTTTATAATCAAAGTACTTGGAGGACTGAGGCAGGAGTATCGCAAGTTCTAAGCCAGCCTTGAATCATCACACAAAAGCAACACAATGAATTAACCAACAAATGACTCCCACATGACAAAATCATCCTTGTCAAAGTGTAATTTTTATCAATGAAGCCTGTTTCCTGTTTTTCCCCCCTCTTCTTCATTTTATTTCCTCTTACAAATCATTAATGTCTATCAGGGAGAACCAAGTGACTATTTTCTCTCTAATATCTATAAATATACAAAGACAAGACAAGTAGGAGGCAGTAGTGACACATCATGAATGCTTAAATAGATTTCTAAAGGTGCTGCCATTCTGTACTGATGAGACAATTTGGTTCATATTTATAATGAAAAGAGTAAGGGAATAGGAAACTTGATCATAGTTTAAGAAATTTACATGCCATTGTGTTATCTGAGCTGGGAAGATATGTAAAGCAACCAAATGATCAGCAATATAATTTCATGACTATGGATTAAAACATTGATCAGCCCACCTATCAAACAGGTAACCAACTGGCCATTCAAAACTGCCATGAGAGCGAACTCTGAATTCAGCTTTCAGAACAGTTAATCCAACCACCTTTAACAAGACACAATCATTTTGAGTATCTAGTCCAATGGTAGGTAGGTTTTTTTGTTTTTTGTTTTTTTTGTTTGTTTGTTTGTTTAGTAAAGTGTCAGATTAGTAAGTTGACCAGGCTTTAGCATATGTAGTCTTTGTCACAACTATTCAACTCTTTGGTTATATGACACAATGGCAGCCACTGTCATATAGATGAATAGAGACAGCTGTTGTCATTAAAGCTGTATTTCTTAAAAACAAGAAGTCAGATTCTCATCTAGATGGGTTGGATGTCATTGTGATGATCTATGAATCATAATTGCAAAAAGACTAATTGCGTTGCATTTTTCAAACAAATTGCTTTAGTATAAATGTAGCTATGAACTTTTATTCTTTATATTTTCTTGTAAAATAATAACATATAACTAAATGCCACTTGCTCTTTTTCCTTTTTGCCAGGCACAAAAAACTTGGTGATTTGGGGGATATTTAGAGAAATTTATTATCTCATGGTTTTTCTTAAGCAGGGCTATGTTGAAGAAGTCTAACAAATTGTATAGAGGAGAGGGGATTATGTTGTAAGTCATTGTGGTGGTTGATCAATACTTCTCATAGAGATAGTACAGCATACCTTCCAAGTGCTCCAATATCACAGGTAGAAAGGCCCAGGGCAGCATCTCTGCTCATCACTGGAGCTGCTCAAGCCTGCACATATGTGCCCCAGTCTTCCACTTCGACCATCTCTTTTCAAGAGCTTGCAGAAGGAATGGAGAGAAATGCCACAAGATGTGCAGTCATGTGCTTGTAGGATGATCAATTTAACAACCTCTCTTGGGCCAAGCACTGGGCAGTCACCCAATGTGGGAACACAGCCACATGACTAGACAGTGCTTACAGAGCTGACTTACCTGTGAAGCTGACCACTGCCCCCTATGCAGAAAAGACAAACAGGAGGTTACTTTTAATGGAGCACATTACTTGAGGTTGACATCAGGTGTCCTTCTCCATGGCTTGCTACCTCATGCTCTGAGTCCAGGTCTTTGAATCTGTAGCTCACCACTTCAGCTAGGCCAACTGGCCAGTGAGCCCCAGTGATCCCCCCCTGTTTTAACAAGCCTAGCACTGGAATGAGAGGTGTGCACTGCTGTGCCTGGCTTCCACGTGGGAGCTTGGGAACTGAACAAAGTCCTCAGATATGCACACATTACAGACAGAGTCATCTTGCCAAACCCACCCCCCTTTTTTGAGACAGAGTTTTTCTCTGCAGCCATTGACTGAAAGTTCATTGTAATCATCCTGCCTCAGCCTCTTGAGTGCACTACCAGGTCTAGCTTCATCAACTGTTTTTTTTTTTTTTAAAGTACCATTTCCTGTACTTCTAAGTTAAGTACATCCTGCCTAAGAAAGGGAATATGAATTTCGTGAGCCATATACGTAGACATCCACTTTCTGAAATGTATGTTACTGGTCACTGGTCATTTCTATTTTTAACAAAAGTAGATCAAAAGCAAAGTCTAATTCCATTTGAGAAAAAGGCTTCACTCTGATTTTATTGTTTCTAAAATGTTCTTCAAATCACAGACCTGGCTCCGTGGAAGACTTTTCACTGGCATCAGGTTTGATGTAGGCAGACACATCAAAAATGGAAGGGTGTGGACCCAGGTCATGTATCAATCAGTGTTTTGCTTGGTCTTAGGCTCACTTTTTCTTTGTAAACTTGGAATTCAGTTTCCCAAGGATTCATCCAGAATAAGTGCTACATTTGAGCAGAAGCTATTTGAAGGTGGAAATCACACCTAGTTTTCATTGTTGCCTCTTCCACAATTCTATACCCAGTATCTTACGTGGTCTAGGATACAAGATAGTAAAGGATAAAGAGATAGATTAAGACCCAAGGAACAAATGGATTGTCTGCCTTTTATGGGGAAAGTTGGAAGCAAGGCAAGAATAGAAATTTTTTTAGCTCTGTTACTTATTGTAATTTACTACTTTTTCTAAATTGCCATTAGATTTCTTTTATCTATTTGTCAACCACTATTTTGTAAGGGAAGCACCTCCCTTTTCTCCTAGGGATTGGTCAAGTAAAAGCTCCTCAGTTTCAATGCAAGTTGGGAGGTCTTTCACCAGGAATTCAACACAGCTCTGGTTAAGTATTGAAATTCTCATCCCTTTGCCCACCCAAGCCTGCAATATCATATTGCAGAGCTTGTAATAAGATTCAGTCATTCTTATAAATATAAATTATTTATCACGTACTCTCCATTTTATGGGCTTCATGGTATTTTGAATTATATTACCCAGCATCATCTCACGTACTTCTCTACTTCTTGCAGTATTGAGACCGTTTGCTAAAGGGACAAATCGGCAAATTCAGCACAGGAATGATAGACTTTCAAACAGGCAGATGAAGTGATTGCATAATTGAATCCTAACCACTTACCAAATTGAAGCCTTTATGAAGGAGAGAATCACAGCAACATATCCTTCAAGGATATATGCAAGGTCTTATTAATCTATAGCTGAGGTACTGATTTGACTGGTTAGCAGGAAAACAGTCAACCTTCACCCAAACAGAAGCACTATATAAACTATTGAAATCTTAGTCTTCTGCAACAACATGATAAAGAATTCTCAGCCAGTTCAAATCAGAGAATATCTGGGAAGAGGTCCCCTGGCAGATAGCTGAGCATCTAATTCCAGGGAGAAAAATATGAGTGTCCTAGGAAACCAAAGATCAATGTGTCGTGACTTACTGAGGTTATCAACACAAACAACCATACAGTTGATCTCCACAGCCCAGCAACTCTGTTTGTGGAGGTGGGTGGAACTAAACATAAAGGCACAGAGGAAGTGAGAGGTTATCTGATTACTGAAGGCCCTTGGAGGTAGAGTCATTCACTGCCAAAGATGCTTATGTGCAATGAAGCCAAAGATGGCTTTGCAAAATATAAATACAAGGTGAGGCGATACGGCAAATGGGACTCAGCAAAGGGTTCACATTTCTCTTAAAGTAAGACCATCAGAAACAAGATTCAAGACCATTGAAGCAGACACTGGGAACACAGCAGCTGCAAGAATCAGGCAGCTGAATTTGTAATTGGGTAGACAGTGTGCTCTTGTGTCTACACTGATAGAATGAGCAATACATTAATTAGAAGGGAGGTTCTGACCAAAAGACAAGAAAGATGAAATAATCAATATGTCAAGGGGTACTTGTTTGCCTTGATGGATGTAACATCTGGTAAGTGGTGACCCTGGAAAGCAATCAATATTGATGGAGTTAGATGGTCATTTGGGGGCACTTAGAAAGGGGATGGGGTAGAAAGGTGCTGCCCTCTGAATGAATAGACTGCCGAGCCTTGGAGAAAGCCAGTGAAACTCTAATGTGGAATAAATTTCACTGATAAGCAGTCTTGGGATGTATTTAGGCTGAATTGCATGCCTTCTAAGAAGTCCTTCTTGGCACAATTATGTTTTTTTTTCTCCCCACATTTCCCCCCTTTATGCTCTGTTCTCCTGGCAGGGATCTCTCATAATGTTTCCCTTCTAGGACATAAGCTGCTCGAAGGTGAAGCTTTCAATGAAGTCCCCCACCTACTGTACCTTCAGTTGCTGCAGCAGAATCTGCCTTTTTGCCCTCATGCATATCTGCTGAGTGTCTACACTACCCTCTTAAGTTTTCTTTCTATTCCTAGTTGCTTTCTGCTTATTCTCTTGCTTAAACTTGGTGTCTGAATCCTGAGATGGTTAAGGTAAAAAAAAGATGGAGGTGCTTCTGTGGTACTGAGAGCATCTCATGTCTTTCTATTCTAGCTTCTACGCAGAAGAAAGATTTCATTCAGTGGCAGCATTGGCTGTATTGCCCCCATTTAATTTCTGCCTGATAACCCCTCCCCAGCTGTCCTTCCCCCAGGAACCCACTTCCATCCAGAATTCTCAGTTGTATTTCTGGAGTGACTTAGCTGTTTCTTCAACCATCTGTCCTTATATTTAACTTAATAAACCTTAGAACTTTCACATGTCAATAATCTTACTAAGCAACACAGAGTAAGCCATTATTGAAGAAAGACAAATCCCTTGCCTCCAAACTAAACAAGGTGATTTCAAAATTTCTTACTTGTAAATCCATTTTGTCTCTCTGGTAATTTGAGGATATGGCTTCTTAAAATGTTATGTTTAGAAATGAATCTGTTAAGGAACATAAAACATTGAATATGGTAGGATTAGCTCATTCCAAAAACCAAGGAAAAAATGTATAAGTGAGAAAGAAGAGTATTTAATTTATGGTATCTCATTGCTTTTAAAGTAAAATTTGTGTTGTTGATATGCTCCTGAGATTTGTCCTGAGATTTTCCCTTCCCATTTGACACCCCCCTTTTGATCTATCCTATGATCTCACTCACTATATCCTAACTTGCAACACATCTAAATGTGGTTCCATGTTTAAGATTTAAATTTAAATGCACACATTTCTAGAAGTTGATTCCTGTGTTTCTGCCCGGAGGTATGGCATGCTTTAGGATAGTTTAAACATTAAACTATAATCAATATTATATGGAAAGCTTTTCTGTAGTTAAAGCCAGATTCAAACATGTAATCTATTAGCTTAGTTTCCTGAAAATAATACTATTTATGGAGGAATTACTCTTTTTTTTTAAATCACTAAACAAGGGCATATGTAGTACTTACATGAACTAAAGTTTATACACACTGAGATTTGTTTAATAAAAAGTAAAAAGCGGTATTAGTACAGGGCCTTGGAAGAGATTCACACAGTGAGCCATCCAAGAGATTAAGCTTCTTATCTCTGCAAGTCTAAGCAGGTCTTTGAAAATTCTAAAAGACAGCTGCGCATTATCTGTGGCATGTTGAAAATTCAGGGACTCCCATAAGTTTCAGCACTTTCTTGGACCAATGCAGTGAGTATGGAAGGACTGGGACCATAACACAGTAATGAGCTTCTTCAAAGGCCCGACTCCAAGATGCTTTTGGTTAATATGGAAGACATGTACATCTGTGCAGAGATATGTAAGTGGTTGCATTCTTCTTTAGTCTCCCTAGGACTCAAAAAAGCAGGAGTCCAGAGGTCTATATACTACTTTTTCTACACTTTAAAAAATAACCTACTGAATAGAACTTTGTGATTTAAGCATATTTAACACAAAGACTTGACAAAAAGATTTTAGTGAATGGGAAGTAAGGGAAGGGGAGGTGCCATTGATTTTTTGGGGGGTGGGTGGGAGAGTATTATGTAGCAAACATGTAATTCCTACCAGAAACCCTTGAAAACAGACACACACACATCTCAATTTTGCAACCGAGGATTGAGGAAGCTGAGACTCACAGAACAAGTATGTAGATTAGATTCATTCAACTATCACATCAAAGAAGCTGCTGCTGTGTATACTTCACATAGCATTGGTTTTCAGCAAAGCACAGCTATGAAAAACCACCCTGTCAGTTGTATCCTTAACTGAGTACAAGTTAACACAACATAACAGAAAGGAAGTCAGAGGTGGGTTGCAGTTTTGAAAATATAAAATATGATCTATCCCACACAGCATAGCATCACTGAATTATTTAATTGCAGTCTATTTAAGGTGATAGTTAGAAAGAGTTGGAAGGACCTATTAACACCCAATACAAAAAAAAAGTGACAGAACAGTAAGAGAACAGACAATTCCAGCTTCTAATTGTGAAGTTGTTCTGTGTTTAGGTTCAGTGCAGCAGTTTCCAGCAAGCTCATTAAAGTCCTGCAAGCGACCATCTTTCTACCCTGAGCTGATTGCAGGAGCCCCCCTGAGAAGTGGTTTGACATCTCTCCTGCCTTATGGGGCTGTATGTCAACCTCTGACCTTACAAGAGGAGGAAGTTTCAATGAGGAATTAGAAAATATTTCGCTCCCTGGATGATCTACAGAGAAGTGTTCCTACATTGTTTTCAGTGGCAAAGGAGAGGAAACCTGTGAATGTGCCTTTGCACTTACAGAATCATGAAGAGAAATGTGTGTTACTCCTTATGACAATAATGAGGATGCACACACTCACAGTGTCCGATCCAGTGTTTTTCACGGAGAACTCTCAGACATCACACACAGAGCAGTAGCAAAAAGGATTCTTGGTCCTGTGTGATACACATTTAGGCTTTATTATAGTGATAAAACAAAAGAAACATGTTTTCTTATACATTTCTCTTGTTTATATGTTGTTTAGTTAGTGATTCTTTGCAGGAAGATACTTCAAATAAAAGTCAACAATTTATTTGTGGTCAGGATAGCAGAAAAAACACTTAAATTAATATAGTTTGCTCTTTAGTAGTTAGAGCATCTCCACAAAAATATTGTAAATATAGTCTCATAATGAGAGTGAGGTTGAGATTTGGACTTTTGTTGGTTTTTCTAACTCCTTTTTGTAGGATCAGCTTGCCTAGATTTTCCTCCTACTGTATTGTCAGTGGAATTGCTGACTGATTGGTATCCAATTGTATCCATCAGGACTCTTTTCTGGGGCGGCATGAATCTTACTCAGTGCTGACCCAGACCACCGCAGCAGAGGCAGCTGGGCAGCCACAGAAGTTGGCATGTTTTCTCAGCTCAGTTTCCAACCATATGTCTCTCTCCACACTTGGGCACGGGTCCTACAGCATGTGTGAGAACAGCCTAATCGGCCGCGGCAGCCTACTCCGAGGAGGCAGCTCTTGAGATAATCAGATATGCCTCTTGGAAGGCTCTGCGGATTTTACCTTGTCCCTCTATAGGACCAGAGCCTCTGATTATTACCATGGTGATCAATTTGTCTCCTGGGAAGTAGCCAGAGACCATCACACTGATTCTATGCAGGCCATTAGGTAATAGTGAGACTCTTGGAAAGAATTGCATTTTTGTATGAAAAGAATCCCTGTGGACGACCAAAGGTAGGGCTTAATTGGCTGGTGTAGTTAATACTGATGGAGAGGCAACAAAAGGGATAGGAAAATAGTCACTCAAGTGAACTGAGTGATGGGCTAGTCATATTTCTTCCGTTGTCCCTTTCTTCCCTTTTTAGGTATTTATCAGGAAGGAGATAAATCTCTCTGTTTCAGGCCCAGAAGCTATAGGCTATTTTCAAGTAATGGATTTGCAGATAACAAATAGTTCAGAAATTTTTAGAGTGCCGCATGCATTTAGGTCTTCATCACCAGACACCTGAAAGGTAACTGTTGCTTCTTAGAGACCAATTACTAGACGTCAGCCCAGCTGGAGACCACATCCATGCTCCCCTCTTCCCCAGCTATGACTGGGATTTTTGTCATAGGCAAACTAACCATTCTTGGGGTCCTTTGTGAACCTTAGGTACTTCAGCCTTATGTTTGCTGGCATTTTCTAATCAGCACTGTTCTGAACCAGGAAGTCTTTGTTGCGTTCAAGTTTTTAGGCTTCTACTTTGGTCTTTAATATTGGCTATTGGATGAATACTCAAATCATTAATGAGAGGTTATGTGGTTCTCTAGGTTTGCCCAGTTGGTTAATTACTCCAACGTTAAATGTAGGCAATGTTATGTTGTTTCTATAAACGCTGAAACAAAAGTGGCCGAGGTATCTAACCCCGAGGTCGTTAGAGGAGGCGGTAAGACTAATGTTAAAATCCTTTGTTAGATCAAACATATATTATGGTTACAGGGTTGGATTTGTTTAGATTGCTGCCTCTTTCTGTTCAGTGTACACTAAAGTCAACATCTAACATTTGAATGCTGTCTTCCTTTCTATGATTTCAGTGCCTAGAAAATAGGAATTCCAGGAAAGCAGCATGTTCTGGAATACTCTAATCTAAAAGCCACAAATCCTTCTCTGCTCTCTTTCAAATGGAGGTTTTCAGAATCAACACAATCTTATTTCTTTGATAATATTCAGGGCCCTTTGTTATTGGCCACATCTTCCCATAAGCTCTTCTATGGTTACACTTATCTTCTGTATGTACAAAGGATGTCACGAAACTAGTGAGGATCTAGCCCAGATCCCTCTACCTTACTTATTTTCTACCCATCACTAGTAGTATACCAACATCCTCTCTTGCTCCCAGCATGCCTTCCTAGAGATGAGGATGGACTTTATTATAAGTCATTTTAACTCTACAGCCACTTTTCTTCATGCTCCCTTCAATAAGAACATCTCAGTCTATTTGAAAAGATATATTCTTTGAATAGGTACTATGTGACAGACTGAAGACCATTTCTGATTGTTGTCCTCATTCATATTCCTATACAAGATGATCTTTGTCTTCCTGGCAAAACTTGTGCACTCAGTGTGTAAGGGAGTGATGTGGCAGGGAGAAAGCAAAAGAATAAAACTATTGCAGAAACCAAAAACTGCAGTGACAGAAACAGGCCGAGCATGCCAGTCATATGAGTTTAACATGTTCTGGATGCTTCTGGAAGGCGATGGTGATGGTTTATGACAGCTGGTTAGCACATCACACTGCTTGAAATGTGACTGAGAAACTACCCAATTTCAGTTGATGTCTTCAAAATCCTTTGAACCTCTGAATTACTATTACTTCCGCATCCGGCAGTAACTTCTCAGTTTATATTACTTGTGTACGGGTTTATTTTTTTTAAAGGTTAGCCTTTCTTCAGTTCCCTTCTTTTTTCATTTTCAAGACAAAGTTTCTATTTCATAATCTTTACCCATACCTTTAGTACTTCCAGGAAAGGGGTTTTGTCAGAATTCAGCCACATCCTTCAATCGGTTCTCTATATCCTGGTTGCCATAGCATCCTCTTTTGGTGCAGAAACTGTAAGTAAACAAGAAAGAAAATTCTTGACTCATTAATCATTTGCTTGGTATCTATGTCAGTTGGACCTGAAGCAGTTAATCATGAGACAGATATCTATTTGTACAGGGCAATGACATGGACAGTGGTCACCAATGAGTCATTTCTAAGTGAAGAACTTCTGTGGATCATTATTTACTTTTCAAATCAAGGTTAACCACTGGGTCTAGGTTAAACTGTTGCTGAGTGAAAGTTCAGAGAGTAACTTTACAGATCAAGTGGTTAATCCATCTAGGAAAAATTAGTTTATGGTGGTTCTTGACCTTGGTACTTATTCAGTCAGTTTTTGTTCTTTTTTTGCATAGCTTTTTGTCTATTTCTTTCCCAAGGAGTTCTGTGATGTAGAGAAGTTTCAAATGACAGAGAAACTTTCATTAAACTGCATTTAAGTCTGTTTTACATCTTATGAGGCTCTACCTTAAGAAAATTTCATCACTTTTTAAAGTTAATCCCATTAATCTTCCAAGTCATCCCTTGATCTTCATAGGAGATATGAACTAATGTTATGAGTTCTCTGTGAAGAAATACATTTCTATCTGCTTAAACTCTTCTAATGAAATGTGCTTAAGTGTTATAACATTGAAAATATCTCGGTGTCTTTTAAAAAATGTATATCAATGTCAAGGCCATATTAGGTTTCAATGGATCTAAACATTGTACATAAGATTAAAAAAAAACTACAAAAAGAGTAACTTGAATATACAGAGTTGAGGTAGGAATGGGGTTAATAGCGGAGATGGCAGCTTAAGACATGCGGCTGCATACAGCCACCAAAAAGTAGGAAGGATGGAGATAATGGTCCTTGATGTCCAACAGTCATGGCCGGATGGTTGAGCATGCCAGTGCCCAGCCATGACCTTGGACAGGTGAGTTAATGGCTTAGAATTGTTAAATCCAAGGATGTGGAGATGTGTTCCAGCTGTCAGTGTATTCTGAAGAACACTTTAACTACATGCTTAGCCCATAGCATGTGCTAAGTGTTCCTGTCCTTTGATGGGATATCACTCATTTTCTGCTTCTGTTTGTGTTTAAAAAAAAAACAGATAAATGACATTTGATTGTTCATATACACTAAGGTGGGAGATGAAGATGTACCTCGGGTGTTCCTGTGCATGGAAATAGTTAAGACAGTACAAAGCAGGCCTGAGCTAGAGAGGAAGCAATATTTTTCCTAGCTTAAGGGAAACTAAAGTCCAATCTTGATTAGTCCTGCATAGAGAAGCTGTAGGGTAAATTAGAAAAGTTTGTCTTTCTCAAGTCAGGAAATGCCACCAGGGTCAATATTAGCAAAAATCAATAACAATTCAAAGAAATATATTAGTTTTTATTTGACTCTTAGCCTGTAATAATAAATATTGTTAAATACCATTTTGTACTGGGTAAATTTAAATGTGAGATTCTGCTTAGAAAACAGACAAATAAATGAGCTAGAATGTTAAATACATATAAAAAAACATGGCTGTAAATCTTTGAGATCTTGGAATAGAACTACTGAGAGATGATAAAATGATAATAACAACCCAAAATCAGACAAACTGGACTTATCAAATTAGGAATCTTTGGAATACCAATGATACTCTATAATAAATGAAATGAAAGTCCACAGATGATAAAAGGAGAAGATATTTTAGTCAGATGATCAGTTGTTTGAAACAAGGTGTCATAAATGGGCACCATTTCTTAGCTGATGACAATGGTCCTGAATTTCAGAGACAACATCTATGAAACTGTAGCAGCACCTGTAGAAATATCCCAGAAAACTCAGATTCAGATAGAATTAGAGAGAGAGAGATTCAGTAAGCAATAAGAGAACACCTCTCTCACAATCCAGCTTCAGGCTTTGGTTTTAGCATGCTTTTAGGTTGGCACATGGACTGCTGGCTATTTCCTGATTACTACCCATCAGCCTGAGGGCTGGGATGGTCAGATGGGTTGCAGAGCAGACTAGTTACAATCTCAAAAGACAGTTCATTATTCAGAAGCCACTGACAATGGATTTGGCTTGAACACTGGGCCTGTTAAGTTCCCAACGTGTCTACAACTGCTTTTAGATTCACATGCCTCCAAGTGGGTGTGGCCTTTACTTCTGTGGATCACTTTCTTGTGTGTGACTCTATGCCAGATCTGCTGGTCAGTGTATGCCGAGCATAAGAGCAATCCTTTACAATGCTGACTAAGGAAACATTCATTTATTTTATGAGTATATTTGAGATTCAATTTTATTTTTAAGCCTCAAATACTTAAAATTTTCAAAAATTAAATAATTTTTAATACTTTTGCTTGAATTTTAAGTAAAATTAAATTAAAATTTTTGGATATGAAATTAATTATGCAATTTACTTTTTGTTTATTTTAATTCATGATTTTATTATTTGAAAAATATTTAAAAGTATATGAAAATATTTTACATTTTACATTTACATGAATTTATATCTCTAATGAAAACATTGTTTTAGGCACAATAAAAAATAAGATAATTACTAAATTAAAAATTCTTTTAGTGAGAACTAGAATTAACAATTACAAAAATTATATGACTATCCCCATTACAACATAATTACCATTTTTGTGGAAAGGAAATAAAAGTTAACTTTTAAAATTACGTATTATCATTATTCTACTGCTCACTTAAATATCATTAGTGTTTTTACAAATGATTTTGATATATAATTATTAATTAGTAATTAAATTCACCCACGTATTGAGCTTAGTGATTTTTCTACTTACATGAGAGGCATTGCTTTATAAACTTTTATGTTTTAATTTTTAAAGATATACACATCAAGATGAGAAACCCACTTAGCTCATAATTTGTAGGTGATTTTTAATGTGGAAGTGCTTACAGAAATATTACTCATCTGCATTTGTCTTTAAGCTCTGCTCCTCAAACACTAGCTGTAGGTCTAGACAGAGGTGGAATGAGACAACCATAAGAAACTATTTCATAGCCCTAGTGAGTCTAGAAGCAATGTCATAGGAACGTCCTTCCCGACATGATGGATTTTTCCTCTGTACTGACTTGAGAACTGAGCCAAGCTTTCACAAATAATTCCACACTCACACTCAAGGCTCCTGGATTCAAGAGCTTCCCTCTGTATTCCGGGAGCCTTTGTCTACAGAAGCATGACTTCTAGAAAAGCTGCATCAAATACTGCTGTATAAAAAAGGCTATTTTAAAAAGTGGAATTAGTAATAATCTTTTTTAAAATGTCAGACTGACATCTTACTTTGGGAAAATCATAACCATTTTAAATATGTCATTTTACTTACGATTATGCTTATATTTTGCATAAGATTTCAGTTCAAAAATGCACCCACCTATTTATTGTGATATTTACATGAGAAAAGAAATTTCTCTATGGGTAACCACACCAAAAAGCTCTTCCCTTCCCAACTCTTCCCTAGGCCAGCTCCATGCTATCTTTGCCACCACTGATTTCTGTTCTAGAATTTTATTAAAATGGAAATGCAGTGTATACTTGTACGTTTGTTTTCCCTCTGACTGTAGTATTTCTGAGATGTGATTTCATCTTTTGTTTACCATTCGTTCTAAGATCATCAGTGTTCTGGTGTATACAAAGACCACATAATTTGCTTATTCATTTATATAAAAATGGACATTTGAGTTAGTTCCATGTTTTTGCTATTATGAATAAAGATGGTACAAATAGTAATGACTACTCTTCCATATATATATATATATATATATATATATATTATTTATTTTTCTTGGCAAATAATCTGAGAGTGGAATTGGTGGATAAGGAGTGTGTATGTTTAGCTTTATTGATTAAAATCATTGTAATGTTGAACTTGTAAACTGTGGTGATTTGAATAAGAATGTCCCTCCATAGGCTCCTAGATTTGAATTCTTAGTCACCAGGGAGTGGCACTATTAGGTGGTGTGACCTTGTTTAGAGGAAGTGTGTCACTTGGGGAGGGGTTTGAGGTTTCAGAAACTCAAGCCAGATGCAGTGGCTCTCTCTTCTTGCTCCCTGCAGATCCACTCTCAGCTTCTCCCGCACCATGTCTGCCTGCAAGCTGCCATGCTTCCCACTCTGATGACAATGGACCTCGGAAACCATAAACCAGCCCCAGTTAAATGCTTTCCTTTTTAAGAGTTACCATTCTCATGGGGTCTCTTCACATCAATAGAACACTGACTAAGATATAAGCCATGAATATATCCATCAAATTATCTATGCTTTAATTCCCCCAATAAAGTTTTACAGATTTTAGTGTATAAATTTTACATAACTGTCCTTAAATTTGTCTCTGATTTATATTTGCTGGTGCTGTTTTACATGGAATATTTTTTGAAACAAAGTTTTTGAGTTTACTAAGTAGTGATAGCACACACTTTAGAGTTAGGTACAGAGATTTAAAGAGACAAAGACTCTTCGACGTATCTTCGCAGTGGCTGTTGTGTCTGTATGTGTGCAGTGTATGATTCTGTGGCTCTTTAAATTACAAAATTATGTTAGTCACAGAATATAATGTCAAACAAACTTTACAGACTATGCAAAGTTTAGAAATCAAGTAAAATTAAAAATTCTAGAGAAATCTGAGCTGATTTACCTTTGAAGAAATTTCTTCAAAATTAAAAAGAAACATTTTTTATTTTAAGTGTTTGAGTATTTTGCCTACATGTGTATATGCGCAACATGAGCACGCCCAGTACTTACTGAGGCCAGAAGAGGGCATCAGAATCCCTGAGACTTACAGAGCTACCTACAGACAATTGTGATCCTCCATGTAGGTACTGGGAACCCATTTCCTCTGCAAGAGCAACACATACTCTTAATCATTCATTGAGTCATCTGTCCAGATCCTTAAAGGATTTTCATTTGTAAATAAAATGGTGAGGTGGGTTTATAAGGCACCATATTTAGATTTAGGATGCGGGAGGCCTGGTAATACAGTTGATGGCAAGGCCTCAAGCACTCTGATGCTGCCTGAGCAGAGGTCGCCATTTGTAACGTCTTGAGGACAAACACCGTGTCCGCTGACTTTGCAGTGGTGTTAACTTTCCAATATGGCAGGTCCTGGGTAGAAGGGTGTTTTCTATTCTCACATCCTCTCCATTTTTTTTCTGATCTTCTATTCTGCCTCACATTATTTGTGAACTTTCTGAATGCAGCTTTTAGTACTTAAAAGTTATCTTATGTGTATGGATGTTTTTCCTCCATATACATCTGTGGACCACTTGAGTTCCTGGTCCCTGATAAGGACATTTGGGTCCCTCAAACTGGAGTTCCAGAAGGTTGTGAGCTACCTACATGGAGCAATTTTTAAGACTAATTTTCTTCCTTGATGCTGATCTTTAGAAGAATAACTGATTTTTATAGCTGAACTTAGAACAAACAACCTGAATAATTTTATAATTGCTTCTAATTCTTGTGCAAAACACCTTATTCTATACTACTTAATTCTTGATTTTGTCCTTAGCCATGAAGGCTAGAACTATATGATATTTAATATAAGTTTTAATGATATCTTTGTCTTTTTTTCAATTTGGTGAAAGTTTGAATATGCTACAATTAAATATTGAATTTCAGTGAGTCATTAGATTGAGAATATACCATCTATTTAAGTTTTGCTGTTTCTTTGTCAATACAAATGAACAATAAATTTCCATAAATACCCTTTGGGGGATTCATTTAAATGATTACCTCACAATTTCTTAATAGATTGTTAATTTAATTTTTAAGGATTCTACTATTGCGATCTGGGGAGATAGCTCAGTTGGTAAAGTACTTGTCACACTAGCAAGAGGACCTAGGTTCAAATCCTCAGCTCCATGTAATAAAAAAAAGCAAAGTGCAACATTGCTCATCTGTACACCCAGTGCTAAGAAGATAGAGACAGGAGGAGCCCTGAGACTTGCTGGAAGCTGGTCTCACTGAATCACTGAGCTCCAGGTTCAGTGAAAGATCCTGTCTCAAAAATTAGGATGGATACTGATTGAAGAAGACAGCCAATGGCGTTCACAACCAAGCCACATGCATACACCTACACTTGACATTCACATGCAAACATGCAAAGCATGTATTTATATACACATACATGCATATATATACACAAGAAATTGTTATTTTATGTTTTACCTTTACTTTGAATAACTATTTAATTTCATAATATCATACTTATTTGCACATTTCCCAAATACTGAAGAAACTTTATTACAGTACTAAATTTAAAAATTGAATGTATGTTTTTCTCAATTCATATCTAATGATTCTTATGAAATTTGGTTAAAATAATTTCAGTTTATATTCTATTTATGAGTATCCTCAAACATGTGCTTTAAAGTTTATACCAACTTATGTTTTTCAACCTATTATAATTTCTGTGAGTTGCTTCATTTCTTTTGAAATTCTGTCACAAAAATTTCACACCTAATTCTAGAACAAATAAAATTTAAAAAATAATAATGTGAAGTGTATATGATTCATCCCAGTGATAAATGGTTGATAAAAATGTTCAGAAAACTACACGTGTATAGTTATTTATTATATGCTCTGCATTCTTTTCTGACTTTCAGGATCAATGTCATGTTTATAATCAGAGGTTACACTGTTTAGAGAACAGGTTCTAGCTGGAGATTAGGTCACAGGAGGTATGACAAAAGTCACAGATGTGAGGAATTGAGGGAACGCAAACTGGAGTCATAGAGGAACACAAATGTAATTCTCTTAAAGCAGAGACCCTAGGATACACACAGAGACTTCTAAAGCTAATCTGGTTTAATATAATCCAACTGTTCCAAGGAGTGAGGACTGAAGTCTTCCTTGGGCTTGCCATAAGATATGGCTTCTCTCAAGACAGGCATATAGCCATCCAGAAAGCCATTCCTGCAATTGGACTGTGTTAGGGCACACACAAGCTGCCAACATTTCCAGCAGCTTAAACAAAACAATTAAACAAACAAAAGAACTGGGACAGCACACTACATTTCCCATCACATTCCAGTGTTTAAAAAGATAAGTGAGCAGGGTGTGGCTCAGTCATAGACAACTTGCATAGGATTCTTTGGTTGGTCCCCAGCATTGCAAGAACCAAAAAACTGATAGGATACTTTACACCAAATAACTTAGTTCTGGTTTAATCCACCTGTCTTGATAGTGATTTGACTTTGTCTATAGAATGCCCTATAATACAGTGTCTACAGTAGTATGACTAGCTAGAATTTGGACTTTCAAAGGTGTTTTATGGCTTCAGTTCTGTTCATTTGTCACTCTCTGTACACTTGTGAATATAATCCTTAAGGAGTTTTCATCCTGACTTCCTAGTCTATTGACTCAAAAGGAAAGCTTATCTTCAAGTTTATCATGTAAGAAATCACAGACTTTAGATCATGCTTTTCTTCTGTAGTGTGATTGAAAAAGTTTCCAACTATCATGTAGGTTATTTATTTTAGATGGTTTGAAACTAAATCTGAAAGACTTAAAACACAACTGCCTCATCTTAGTATCTGGGTGACCAATGATTTGAAGTATTTTGGATATCAAAATTAGTCTCAAGTAGAAGGAAACTTTCCCTACCTCAGACAGAAAATAAAGGGCAATAGATACTACTCAACAGTGAAGAGTTTGGCCTTACAAATAACGTTACGCTTCACTTCAAAAGGAGAGTATTTCTTTTCTGGAAGATCAGATAGACTTCGGAAATTATTGTTAATCCCGTTTAGTGGATTTTCCCCACTCAATTCCAATTAGTAAAGAGAGAGAGAGAGAGGGAGGGAGGGAGAGAGAGAGAAAGAGTAAAACACACCACCACATTTCTAATTTTTAGAAAAGCAGCCTCTAAACATCTCCCTTCTGGCCTCCACAGTCTTTCTCCGGATTCCTTGATGCAGCGATCTTTCTCTTCCAATATGTCATATATGGACACCTTCATGTTTTTCTGTGGTATAGTTGATCAATTCATAAATGATGGCTATCTGTAGTGGAATTCCGAATGAACTAGGTTTGATTCCTCCTCCTCCCCCAAGGTTCATACCTGAAAAGCATCCTATATATTGAGGCATCTAGCACAGAGGGTTATGTTCAGTAGGGAACCACTGGGATTAGATAGCAGTGATGAGTTCCAGCCCCCCAAACTCCATTCCACTTCACTGCCTCCTTTTCTTGCCCCTGAAATGACATCATGTGATTTCCTCTTGTATGCAACTTGGTTAATAGCTATATTCTGTCCAAATCAATTTGTAAATGAATAAAACACTCCTAATAAACGACACACTTTCAAAGCACATGTTCTTTGGATCGATCTAACATTATCCCATAAGTCCTGCCAATATCATTTCAAGTTAACTTCTGTCATGTGTAAATGCAGTTACAGGCTAATGGAGCCGTTTGTAATTTCACTAAACCTACACACTACTCAGACATAGAGAATATAGTAGGTAAATAAGATGTCCAAAAAGGTATCTGCATTGAATGTTCATGAAGGGTTCCCTCTCTTCCTGCCCTCACTTGCAGAAGGCTATCTTGGGAGATGAACGTGCCAGGATAAGTTATCTGAGGCTCATAAAATCTTTTCCAGAGATTGAAATAAAGTCAGTGCTTGCAGAAGACAAATCAATTGTGACATTTCTGAATAGAGTGCGATGCATTTAATTAGCACAAGACATACTGGCAAATGCTGAATTACCCAATAAATCACTGGATGCTGGACCCATACAGAGCGGGAATCAGCTGTCTCGCGAGACGTACAGCAAGTGACAATAGGGAGATCTGGCCATCTCTATTGTAACTTTGACCCATTCTCTGCTGTTACTTTTTTTCCTATTTTGACATTTGCACACAGGACTCTTTTAATTATTTTGAACCACCAGAGATCTCTGTGCCTTCTTACTCAGAGAATATTCAACCAATATTTGCATTTGTAGAGGACATTCAGTTCTGTTGACGCAATATGGGGTGTGGTCCATTGTAGAGGGTGAGTCGGTGCAGATTAAGGTCCTCAGAACAAACCTATCGAAAAAGCGACAAATGGGGTCACTGCTCATTGAAAATATTGAAGGTGTTACTTTAGTCATTTCTGAATCTCACAACACAGTTCAAGCAGAAAAATGGCCTGCTTTAATGTTTGACACTTCTAATTTTTTTTTCTTTAACCCAGAACTCAAATGCTACTTCAGACTGTCTTTGAAATGCTGGAGCTAAAGAGCACCAAGGCTTAAATTCAATGTTTTGGCTTTTGAAAATCTGGGGGAAAAAATTGAAAATGAATTCCAAATGAGTCTTGCTGGCTTTGGAGGACAAAGTAGAGCATTTCCTCCCATGAGGGCTGTTTTATAGATAAATTGGCGATTCCCCTAGCGATTCTTCCAGTGAGTCGCTGTCTCTAACATGAACACTAAGACTGCTCACACCATAAGCACCAGATTATACGAATGAACTCTGCTGCACAGCCCTGCACACCGCCTTTGGTGCCATGTTAAGTGGTAGACAGGGGAAGGTAGGTAGGTGGTCCACAGACACACCCCACACTGTGCAATGTGCGGAAACCGAAGGGGTTTAATTCATAACTCTTGGGTCTGTCAAACCATAGTCTGATTATCATTAGGAGCTGAAACTCTGGAAATGTTATCACTACAGATCTGTAGGCAGGCCAGCTCAGCTGTGTCCAGGGGTTCATCCTCATCACAATACAAAAGGGTAAAGGATCTCAGAGTATCCTGGGAATTCTTTTCAAATTATGCAAATTCTCATTCCTTCTTCTCCCTGGGAAGGGGAGGGCTTTCCTTCTCCAAGGAATGTACAGGGAATAGGAATAGGGTTGCAAACATAAAATAAAGCAGTGTAGTGATGGACATCCAGTACTGTCTACAGAGATTTTTGAGGCCACCAGCAGCACTCCACATTTCTTCCTTGTTGTCTCCTGACCAGGTTAGAGGAAGGTGAGTGCCATAGCTCATGGGCCAAGATTTTCATTAGGAAGACCTTATGTCCTATAAAAGAGACGTTATGTCCGTTTCCTTTCCTTTGCCAGTGACTGGTTGAAAAAGAAGTAATAATAGTGTTGTAGCCAATAGGGTGTACTTGGAAGTATGGTGGACACTATCTAGGACATTTTATGTCTTTTAGATCGAGGCACACAAAGAGAAATGTCCTTTTCTATCTCCAAATACATTTGCATGAGGTCATTTTTAGCAATAAAGAGATAGGCTTGAGGATAAAAGTCCTTGGCACCCAAAGGATGAAAAGGCTCATGTTCATGAACAAACTGTTCAGTTTTGTCTGGTATGTAGGGGGTCCCAGGGCATCACAGTTTGAGTATCAAAACTAAGAAAGCCTCAGTGGGTCACCACAGAAAAGAGAGTGAACTCTTGGGTCAAATAACTATCCTTCTGAAAGGCCAACCCTTGGACTCCAATGTGGTTGGTGGACACTGCCATAATCTATTCCACTTGAAGATGAGTTTTGTTTTATGAAGTTTAAAGTGTCCTCAATGACCAAGATGGAAAGAATATCCTAAGCAAAATTCGACAAAATGGGAGGTGCTGTCAAAAGAAAATCCATACTCCCCAAAATGCCCTTTCTCCCCTTCTTTCCTTCTCATGTATTTGTATGTGTGCAGTATACACACATGTGCATATGTGTATTGGCATTTGTGTGGGCACATGTGTGTAGATGGGAGTCTTAGGCTGATGTCAGGAATCTACTTCCATTGCTTTTTCACCTTATTCTTTGAAGCAAGGTCTTGCACGCAAGCCTAGAGCTCAGTGGTATATCTAGTCTGGCTAGACAGCTAGCTTTAGGGAGAACTGTTTCTGCCCTCTGAGAAAGTTTCATTTTTCTTAGTTGTCTGTCAAGGTAGCACTCATTCTGTGCTTTCTGGATGAAGGTTGTTTTGCAGGACTCTCTCAAGGTTGAAGCCAAGCATTAGACAGTGTTCTTCAACTTGCTGTTTTCTTGACTCCATCACAAATACCACTGGATCTTAGTGGAGTGGTTGTTGAGTACAACTCTTGCTCGTGTAATTACACTCTGTGAACACAAGAAGAACAGCATAACTTTACATCAAAAGCATTACTTAATTGGGGGGTGGGGGAAAGGGTTCAAAGGTAAATAGCATTTGCTTTGCAGCTGAGGGGATAGAAGTTCAGATCCCAGAACCCACATAAGAAGCTAGATGTGCCACCCCAAAATGCCTATAGCTCTGGTGTGGAGGTGAACAGAGACCAGACAGCAGGGTTTCTGTGGCTTGCTGGGTTACATCCTGAGATGGAAAGTATGGGTCCATGAAGGTCTCCCCCTCCAAGGGAAAGGTGGGAAGTGATGCTGGAGGGTACACTTAAGGAACAAGGAAATGCTGCCAATAGCATCGCTTGCATGCTGAGGGTACCATGCTGCCCCCCACCCCCAACCCTGTCAGTGCTGGGTGGTGGATTCATCAACTGAAGGGATGAACCAAGTGCAATTGGTAGGATTTGTGCTGGTGGTCATTGGTGATTTTCACCTGGAGAATAACCGCAGTGGACTTAAAGTCTTGTGCTTGGTGGGGGAATCTATACTTGCACTATGCAAGTTACATACCTTCAGTGGACAGGTCTCTGTTTCTCAAGAAAAGGGAAGAGTTTTGAAAGGAATCCTTACCAAGCCTTTCTATGGCTCCCTATTTTTTAATTCTCAGGCCAAATAAGCCGAACAAGAAACTTAGTGTTCTAGTTTACTTTCTGTTGCTGTGATGAAACATTCTGACCAAATCAACTTAGGAAGGAAACGTTTATTTAGAATGCTTACACTTGCAGGTCACAGCCCATCAGTGATGGACACCGGGAATGGAACTCAAGCAGAAATGTAGTGGAAAACTTGGAGGAACTCTGCTGGCTCTATCCCAGGCTCACACTCAACTTGTTTTGTTTTGTTTGCTTTTATATACACAGCCACTGTCCACTTGCCTATAGATGGTGCTGCTTGTAGCCGGTGGCCCCCCCTGCATTCATCAATAATCAAGACACTCCCTCACAGAGCAACGTGATCTGGGCAATTCTACAACTGAGGCTTTTCTGCAGATGATTTTAGTCGGTGTGTGTGAAGTTTATAGTCAAGGCTTAACCAGAACACCTAGCAGGACATCCATCTCCCACAATGTATGTTTTTCACATGTTACTGACTTGTAACTTTGTAATGATCTAATTCGTGACTTTGATTCTTAAATTTCATTGTCTTTTCAATTTCATTGTCTTACGTCAAGACTTTTCAGGTCTTGAAGTATGGTAGCCATGATTATTTTTTTCTTTCAAGTTTTCTCTCTGGTGGGGTGGCATGGTCACAAACAGTTGTTTGCATACATCTGTTACTCATTTCATTTTTCCAGTCAATCATTTTGTGCCTCTAACTCTTCAATTATCCTTAGGAATGGACCGCTTCAAGCATCTACCACATAAGAAGTTGTTTCTTATGTAAGACAATGGAATTTAAGAACCAAATACCAAATCAAATGTCAATTTAGGAAAGATTCATGAAAATATCACAAATCATTTATAATAACCTCCAAAGAGAAAGGAATTCTAAATTTTCTTTTACAAGTGATATCTGGGGGGATGGAGAACTGGCTTAGTAGTTAAGATCATTGGCTGCTTTTCTAGAGGACCCAAGTTCAGATCTCAGCAACTCAGTCAGGCATCTCACAGCAACCTCGGGGTGGGGGGGCTGATATCCTCTTCTGGCTTCAAAGGGTACTACGCTCATGCACACAAGTCCCCAAACAGACAGACATATACACACATAAAAGAAAAAAAAGTCTGAAAACATTCCTATTAAAACAAATAGAAATGATATATAATTTCTCTTTGTATCTCATAATATAATATTAGAAAACATGGGTTTTAAAATATTGTGAGCTTTGAATTCCAATACACATTTTGCCACTTGCTTGTATGACACACATCAACTTGCTTAAATATTCAAACCTTCAGTGTTTGCATATGCCATCATAATATCATCCATGTGGGTTTGCTTTAAGTTAGATGATGTGCTGGTGGTAGGACGAGATGGTTTAGCAAATAATGGTGCTTGCCACTAAATCTGGCAGTCTGAGTTTCAACTCTGGAACTCACATGGTAAAAAGAGAGAACCAATTCTTTCAAGTTGTCCTCTGGCATTCACACGTAGGCTCCGGCGCATGCCGTTCCTGCAATAAGATTAAAAGAATAAGTGTGGAAGAATAGTTTAGATACTGCAAGATCAGTGGAGTTAATAACTGGCATCAATTATTAGCAGTAATTTAGTGTTGTTTTTGCCTAAGTGAACATTGTCCTCATGAGCTCAGATGTTCATTACCCTGCTAATTTCCTTGTCAAAAAGCTCTCTTTACTTAGTATTTTATGTGTGTGAGTGTTCTGCATACATGAGTGTTAGCACACAATGCATGTTTAGTGAACATCAAGTCCAGAAACTGGAATTACAAAAGATGGTGAGCTACCATGTGGATGCTGGTTACTGAACCTAGGTCCTCCACAACAGCAAGCCAGTGCTCTTAACCACTGAGTCATCTCTCCAGGCCCTTATTTAGTGTCATTAAATGTTTTCTTATTGTCCCCAGATTTCCAGGCAAAGAATTTTGTTATTACCTTTGAGTCCCTTTTATTTATTTACTTATTCAGTTTTGTTTCTATACTTGGAAATGATTCTCTTTTAAAGATATCTGGGATTAAAAAAAAAGCCAGATGCAAATAAACAAGGACTCCTTTGCCCACACAACAAGTCACTATCAATGTCAATATCAGAAAGCTAAAGAAAGAGAATCAATAAGAAAATTTTATTTGTTTCTCTCAAACTGGTTATTTTTAAGAGAAAAGGTAAGCTATTGTGTTAGCTTCCCAGAGTTGCTATAACAATTCCAACAGCCTCCAAATTCCAAGGTGTTCTAAAATAGCATAAATATATTGTCACAATATGGAATGCATGAATTTGATATGGATATGTATGAATTGGTGCCTTCTGGGAGAATCTCTCCCATGCCTCTGTCAGCCTCTAGAAGTTGTCCCTATCCTTGATGTCGTTTAACTATAAAAACATTATTCTAATCTTTACCCAATTTTAAATATTTATAATTTTAATTATATTATTTTATGGGATGTGTGTGTGTGTGTGTGTGTGTGTGTGTGTGTGTGTGTGCATGTGTATGTGTGCAGGTAGACATGCATGTGTGTGCACTTAGAGGCCAGAGTTCACCCTTGGATATTGTTCTGTGGGAGCCATTTACCTTTTCTGCTTTTCTGACAGGATACAGAGCTTGCTAATTATGCTGCAATGTGTGGCCAGTAAGGCTCAAGTATCTGCCTGTCTCTATCACTTAGGCATTGGGGTTATGAACACAATCATCAAACCCAGATTCTATGGGAGTTGGAATTGAACTCAGGTCCTCATGCTCGCAAAACAATTACTTTACCCACTAAGCCATCTGCTCAGCCCTCTGCCCTATCTTTAAATCTTCTTATTTCTCTATGATTCCTTTGTGTTTCCAAATATCTGCAAATCTCATACATCTTCTAAAGATGATAATCTTTGAGAGTAGGGCTGACCATATAAGAGAAGGAGGAGGAATAGAGAGACACAGAGGGGCCAAGAACACAACATGAAGATCAACAGAACCAACGAACCTAAACCCCTAGAGGCTTACCGAGACTGACACACTAACCAAAAGAAGAAGAAAAAAGCTTAGACTACATCTAGAAGCCCTACACAAATATAAATGATAGGCAACTTGGTCTTCATGCAAGATTTTGATTTTATCTTGAGAGCCCTTAAAAAACATTTATTTATTAATTCAAGTTACATCTCCATCACAGCCCCCTCCCTCCTCCAATTCCGGCTTTATCCTCTTACCCTCTACCCCTTCTCCCTTCTATCATTCTCCTCAGATGAGAGGACACATATCATTCTCCCACATATCAGCCCACCTCAGTTCATCAGTCACATGAAGGCTAAGAGTTTCCTCTTGCTCTGGGGCCCAACATGGCAGCTCAGCTAGGATAAAGTGTCTCACTAACAGGTAACAAAGTCCATGTCTGAGACCACCCCTCCCTACTTGCTAAGGGATCTGTATGAAGACCAAGTTGTCTATCATTTATATTTTTTTTCAGTTTCTCACTATTACACATAAAGCTGCTATGAACATAGCTGAGCCAATGTTCTTGGTTTGGTGAAGAATCTTTTGGATTTATGCCCAGGCATTGTATCGCTGGGTCTTGAGGTAGAACTATTCCTGGTTTTCTGAGATATTGCCAGACTGATTTTCAAAGTGGTTGTACAACTTTGCACTCCCACCAGCAATGGAGGAGTGTTTCCTGTTTTCCACATCCTCATCAGCATGTGCTGACACTTGAATTTTGATCTTAGCCATTCTGGCAGGTATGAGTTGGAATCTCAGAGTCGTTTGAGTTGCATTTCCCTGATGACTAAGGATGTAGAACAATTTCTTCAAGTCTCTTGAGAGTCTTCAGTTGTAGTCTGAGTTTCAAATATCTTAGGGAACAATAGACAACTAATCTAGAGAAGTACAAACAAGAGTTGATTTGGGGAGAAGAAAAGAAGAACTAGTTTTGAAAAACTGGTAAAAAAAAAAAAGCCATCATTTGTATTTATTTTCCTCTTTTAGCCACATGCTCAGAGAGCATACACAAACTAAGGCAACTATGAGGTCATAGTCATATATGTGCCCTGTCATTTGCCAAAGTATCCATATATGGCCCCTGCGATTGGCAGTGTGATGTAGTGAAAGAGTCACTTGACTTGAGTATCCTAGATGAGGTCGCATTGTACAGTGCTACTATTTTGAACATGTAATCTGATCTAAGGTGGTTTAAATGTATGAACTTGGCCTTATTGGATGGACATATCCATCTGCTGGGGAAGAGAGCATGGGAAGAGAAGAGAATCACAAGAACCAGCCTTCTTTAAGAAAAACAGACATAACGTAGGCTTTTGATATTCAAATTAGTTCTTTGCAGCCAACACCATTGCATTATAAGTTTATCTATTTGGAGAGGAGGAATTAACTGAGTTCTTGTGGAACCACTGTCTATGTTTAGGGAAAATTTGTAAAGCCAGAGATTTGGGTCTTTGAGTACTCTCAAAATATATAGAAAATGCAATATTCATGACTAGTGTTTCTCTAGGCATTTGGAATTGGAAAAAAAGAGCCATAAAAACACCTCTGCTTTCCATTCACAGGAAGGACATTGAGAGAAAACAGTAAGGCATTAATCAAGAAGGTTTGGCTCACAATTGTATCTGCTAGGATGAAAAAGTTCATGACAGTCCATTCATTGATCCTGCCATGATAAACTGGATAAAGATGCCAGAGTTTCAAATGTCACCAGAGCCATGGCTGCAAAGAAATCTAAAGACACTGCATTCCTGAGAAAGCTGCACCTTTCTAAGGTTAAACAGACACTAGGCAATTTTATCATAGGCAAATGACCAAATTAGAACACAGACAGTTTGCTATAGTGAGAGACTACCCTAGGAAATGAAATATATCAGCTCAAAAAAAAAAAACCCACAGCTCACATCACAAAAGGGTTAAGAAATTATATATTCTGTAGCCAAATATGCATGAACATGACCAAGGAATACTGATTCAGGTTCCCCAAATCCTATACCCCAATGTCACAGCATATTTCATGAAGTTTTTACAATAACAGAACAAAATCATGAATCAACACACTTTTGGATACACTGGTAAAAACTCCAGGAAGGTGAGTTAGAGAAAAGTGGAGGAAATCAGGGAATCCTAGGGTCAGTTTGAGAACAATATACTATGAAATGTATTAGTAACTGTACTACATGCAAAGGGGTTATACACCATTGTCACAAAACTCAAATTTGTGCTCTTACAGGAATTACACTCTTTTTTTTTAACTTAAAAAAACATTTATTTATTAATTCAAGTTACATCTTGATTACATCCTCCTTCCTCTCCCCTCCTGGTCCCACTCTCCCATCCCCTCCCTCCTCTCCTTCTCCGCAGGCAAGGGGGGGGGCCCACACATATCAAGCTCCCTCAACATGAGGGCTAAGAGCTTTCTCTCGCACTAGGGCTCAACATGGCAGCCCAGGTATGGTAATGTGTTCCACTAACAGGCAACAGAGTCCATGACAGACTTCCCCTTCCCCACAACTTGCTAAAAGACCTGTATGAAGACCAACTTGCCTTTTTTTTCTATATATGTATAGAGGGACATAGGTCTGCTCTATATCCTTTTTTTTTTTTTTTCTTGGTTGGTGTTTCAATCTCTGTAAGCCTCTAGGGGCCTAGATTGGTTAGTTCTGTTGTTCTTGTCCCCTCCAGATCTCTCTATTCCTCCTCTCTTTCTTTTTTTTAATAATTTATTTTTTATTTCTTCAAGTTACATCTCAATCACAATCCCCTCCCTACTCCCCCCTCCAGTCCCACCCTTCCACCCTCCTCCCCCTAAGCCCCCCCCATCCTCTTCCCTTCTTTTTTTTTTTTTTTTTTTAGTTTAAGGTATTTCTTTTTCCCCCCCAACAGCTCTCCCTTTCAATCCAAAAAATGGTTCTTTTTCTTATAACTATAAATACAATACAAAACAACAGATAAGTCGACAGCCTAGCTCTGCCAAGACAGGGTAGGCAAGTCCTTCATAATTCCTGCTCTGCAATCAATGTCTGTAAGAGAAATGGGGCCAAATGGCTGAAGATTGATGCTGTAATGTATGGAAAGAAAATGGGACAGCCGGGCATTGGTGGCGCATGCCTTTAATCCCAGCACTTGGGAGGCAGAGGTAGGCGGATCTCTGTGAGTTCGAGGCCAGCCTGGTCTACAAAGTGAGTCTAGGACAGCCAGAGCTGTTATACAGAGAAACCCTGTCTCGAAAAACCAAAAAAAAAAAAAAGAAAATGGGAACTGTCCAGGCAGCCACTGGTATGTCATTTCTTAGTTTTGGAAGTTGCAGGCCCTGCACTTCCTATATAATCAGATATATTTATCCCTCTCAGGTCTCTGAGGTGGTTGAAGAATAGATAGCTAGAGTCTCATAGTTAAATTTTGAGTTGTTTAGGAATCAAGAGGGTGTTCTGGATCTAAGAAGATATTTTTAAAATTGTGAGGCAAGTTAGTATGAAAGCTGAGTTAGATATAGAACTTTAAACTCATGGAGATGGTTAGATAGTAGAATGTTAAAGTCAGGTGCCAAATACATATGGACTGGACATTGGGAATGTATGCTAAGCCATATAACTCACATAATTGTGGCCTATTTGTTTCTGTTGTTTTGTATTGTATTTATAGGAATTACACTCTTAACATGAAGATGATGTATAAAGGGAATAAGGATAAAAACTGTATGGTCTGCAAATAGTAACTCTGGTAAAGCTAGCGTGCTATGTCAGACAACATCTTTCAAGACGGGAACCATTTTCTTAAAGCAAAAACAAGGGGGGGTAGTTTAAAATAGTAAAATAAGTAGATGACAGCAGTGAATACATATTGTCTCAGCTCTTTAGGAGTCAAAGGAGAAAAAAATCTCTTGATCCTCAGAATTTGAAGCACTCTTGGGTAGCATATGAGATCCTGGCAAAAACTGGACTAGGAAAAGAGGAAGAGTAAGAAAGTTCATTATTCTAACAACATTGAAATGACTTATACCTGTGCCATTGATCTAAAGGATGCAATATTTTAATTTATTAAGTGCTACACTTCTTTGAGACATTGGTTGCTTCAACTAGCAAAGGAGGAAGTAGCTATGGACGGTTACTTAAATTCATCCAAATAGGGGATGAAGGAGAATTTGAACATGTACATAGAATAGGTCACATTAAAGTCAACAGACTAACAAACTAAAATAGATAGTGCAGATGTTAGACTCCAACAGAGACCACAGGGCCAGATATTTCCACACCAGCAGGAGGATGCAGGGGAAGTAGCAATAGCTGAGCAAATGTATACTTGCTGTTTGTTGTTACATTTGGTCCTGCAGTTACACTGGCCATGGAAGTCACTATGTGTAGCTGAGACAGTTTCCAGATGGCTGTGTGTCAAGTTTTCCATAATTCCATCTTACTCCTGTGAAATGAGTGGTCCCATCTTGTTGTTGGTTGAAAGTTAACGAGACAGACCTACAAAAGAGCCCAGTGATTTTGTGACATGTGACTGAGGTGAATCTTGAAGTTGAGAAACAGGAACAAAGCCAAATGTGGTTGCCCCATGACCTACATCACAACATTACCATTCTGGCCACATCCTGAAGCTGAGGATGTCTGCAGGATTTTCAAGCTGAAAGGATGCAGCAATAATGAGAACTTGACACAAGAACAATAGAAATGAAATGTGTAGAGTTACACACCACAGGCTCTTTTTTTGTGTTAGAGTTCATGTTATTATGCTTGTTTGAGATAAGATGTTAAAGATTGTGAAGGTGCCAGACAATTACGTTGCTGTTAAAATGACACCAGTTTCTTAGGAAGAAGCCTGGCAGAAGGGATGGCTCAGTGGTTATGAACACTGACTGCCCTTCTAGAGGACCCTGGTTCAATTCCCAGCACCCACATAGTCCTCAAAAACACCTGTAACTCCAGTGTCAGGGGATCTTCTGGCTTCTGAAGGCATCAGGCATGAGGATGGAGCACAGATGTGCATGGAAGCATACACATAAAATTAAAAAAATAAAATGTAAAATAATAATTAGAAAAAAAGAGGGTGGGTTTCTAGCATCTTCTGTGTTGCTGAGGATTTCTCTGAGCCCACCCTCAATCTTCATGCCTTAAGCATCCATGTAATTCAAGCCTGTTGGGGCTCTAAAGCCTCATACCAAGCATGAGAAGATACAGTACTATCTGATTCTGAGGGAATTGCTCAACAAGGAGGAAGTGAAGCTCAGTTTAGTGTTTTTAGCTCCTTTGGGGTCCCACGGAGGTATAGGAATGCAAGAGCATGCCTTCCCACCCAAAATATTTAGGAGCCATGCTTCCTATTATTTTTCTTTCCTGCTTCCTCCCACCCCATTTCTCTCTGCCAGAATCTCATATGTTACCCAAGGCTGCTTCAAACTCTGGGGCTCAGGGAAGCTTCCTGCCTCAGTCTGTGCTGAGTCTACCTGACACTATACACATCCACACACTTTAAGATGCTTTTTCTATCAATGAATCTTTAGGTCAGGCAAGTCCAGTTAGTTATACATGCAACCGTGATGTAAAATCAGCTACTACTGTAAGGCACAACCCCCAGAGGGGCTATTGACCTATCTTTCTGCCAACCGTCAATGAGAAACAGATATCCAATCGATGCAAAAAGCAAGAGGAATTTATTGTTCCAATGCCTGTGGCCGAGAGAGTGGCGACCCCGAACTTTGCAAAGCTTTCGGTTATATATGTTTTGGGGAGGACGGTTTAGTCATTGGTGTGCATTCCTGCTGAAGGGGTTTTGCTTTGAGAATTAAGAACTTTGGCCTGGCTGTTTGTCCAAGGACAGGACTGGGTAGCTTCCTATCTCTGGGTAGGCTGGTGTTTGCTCAGGGAGACTTCAAGGAGATCCTGGGGCTGGGCGGTTGTGTTAGTCATTTCCTAGCAAGAGCAGTGGGGTTGGGGTGGTGTTGAAGAATGATGGCAGGTCAGAGCATTGGAATTTTACAAACTTTTGCTTAGCCTGAGATGAGGGCTTGGGTCTAAAGCCATCTTTTCATTTCAGGGCGCTGAGTCTAAAGGTTCATCTTTTCACTACAAAGAGAGTATGCTATGTGAATCTATATTATTACTCAAACAATGGCAGCAGAAAATTACACTAAATACTGATCAGTCTTTTTGACCTCTTCAGGACTTCTATTAAAAGCTGGGGAAGAACAAGGTCATCATGGAATCGAACCATTCTTGGAAAAACTCGGGAGACAATTTCAAAAGCAAATCTAAATTAACAGTGGAATATTGGACAGAAGGAAGGGTGAAAGAGACACACAAACCAACTTATTCAATGATTCTTTCACTCACGCAGTGTGCATATATATTATCCCCCCCCCCCAGACTGAAGTTCCAGAGGCAAGGCTCCCGTTTATGCAATGGCTATTGTGCCCTGAACGGATTAGTGATTAGACATTGCACATGGCCCATGCAGGTGGCACTCATTGAGTAGGTACAGTGGTTATGCCCTGAACAAGATGTCCTGTTGGCTGACAATTGGACCAAGCTGCTGCACTACAGCTTGGCCATCTCACTTACGGGCCTCAGCTAAAGGATTCCCAGCTAACTTTACTGGTTGCATGGAACCTTCTATTTCATAAAAGTGATTTTTTTTTTTTTGGATGCTGAAGAGAAAGTTATCTTTAATTCTGTGTGGATGTGCTAAATGTTTGGACAAAACTCAGGGCCAATGTTCACTTTGCAATGTTTTGATTCCTGTACCTTGGCAAAGCAAGGGATTTCTGTGGGTGATTGTTCTTCTGAACATTTTTTTTCCTGGATTAGCCACCCCACCTACACTGTCCTTTTATTAACATGGCACTGTCCTATTAATTTTTGTTTTGAAGATGTTAATATTTTCCCTGTTAACTTATGAACTTATCTGTCATATGCCTCATTAATTATAAGAGCATGATGTTCTATATTGCTCTCTTTAAAGCACCCAATCTTCCTAAACAGTATTTAGATTTGATAAATTGAAATCTTTTGGCGTGAGGTAAAGGGTCTTTATTAGACAGGTAGCATTTAAACCATTTCACATTGGTCCAGGAAGCTTGTTGGGACTTTACAAACACAAGTTGAATGATAGTTTGCTTTGTCAAACTGGGACCAGGAGAATTACTAATTGGAACCATGACTCAAAGCTGTAAAAGTAGTTATGGACTCAGACCTGGGGATCGGTGGGATGCAGAGCAAACACCCAACCTCCTCTTCGTCCTGGCTCACGGAGTTGAGTGGAGTTTGTCTCTAACCCTCTACCTGAACTCCACTGTTGCAGCCTAGAGGATAATCATCATCTCTCTGACCATTCCCTCCCTGTTAGGCTGCAGCACATTCATTAGTGAAATCTGTCACTTAACAGTGCTGGGTGACACGCAGGGCTTGTTTCTCACCTCTCCTTCCCTGTTTGAACACATTGTCATGTTAAAGGATATGTCTGCAACTCTGAGATGGATCTTCCATTCCTGATTCAACTGCATGAACGATTGGAATTTCTGAGGTTTAAATCAAGGACAGATGTGGCACAAACATAGTGCTTTCGGTCATTTGCTATTTTAATTGTATCAAATGATATCACACAACCTTACGCGTGGATCAACTACCTGGCATTTAGTACATCTTGAGGCTTAAGAGAGCCGAATAACTACTTTAAAGCACACAGCTGTAGTTGGGACTGGAGTGCAGCTTGTAACTTAGACAGTAAAATCTCTGAAATCTGTACCAAAAAAAAAAAAAAAACTTCTATGCTAGATGGCCTTGCAGGAATGCAGAAATGTTACAGAATAATCAGAGTTGTGGTTAAATATTTATGTACCATGTTAATGTTAGTTATTTTACCATTATTTAAAAAGGTGACAAATTAGAAACAGTATAAATTCCCAACAGTTGAAAACTAGCTAAATTATTTATGGTACCAAGGAACATTACTCCATCATTAAAATAATTTTTGTGTTTTCAAAAACACAGCCATTTGTAGATACTTTATATTTTGTGAAGCAGAGAAATAAGTCAGCTTGTGAGTCAGCAGAGGGTCATGAGCTCACTCTTTACAAAAACCTACCTGTATACACCTACATTGAAAAGTACATTCTAATTTCAAAAATAAAGAAAAAAAATATGTGAAGAAACAAAATTGCAAGTAAATAGATGAAAATGTGACTGACACCTTCTGCTTTGCTTGATTTTAGGATGCTGGGAATCAAATCCGGGACCTCACTCATGCTAGACAAGCATCCCACAGTGGACATAGATTCCCAGCCCAGATACTCTTCCTTGATTTGATCTCATAAATGATTTTAATTCCCTTTGGCATAATTTTACTGTATCAGAATGAGGTGTCCATTGCAATGCTGTGACTCACCCAGTGAGATGAGCATTACAGGAGAGCAATTCAACACCTTCGTTGTCTTCCATGATACCTCATGGTATCATGACATCATAATTATCATATATGATTATGTATGTGGGAAATAGACCTGAAATCTACTCTCAGCAGCTTCCAATCTATGATCCAGCACCATAAAGCATAACTCTTTTGCTGCATGCTATGTCTCAGGACTTATTTATTAGGTTATGTAACTACAAAGTCATACCTATTCATCTATATCTTCTCATTTCCTCTCCCTTCACTAATAACAAGAATTATACTCTTAGTAATGAGTACACCTTTTAAAAAATGAAAAAGGACGATACAATTTTTATTTTCCTGTGATTGGTTTATTTTATTTGAAATAATTCCCCTATTCATCCATTCATGTGCTGTTGTATTATAATTTCTTTCTGTCTCTCTTGCATTTAAAAAAATCTTTTCTCTCTCTCTCTCTCTCTCTCTCTCTCTCTCTCTCTCTTTCTAGGGCTTTAGTTGAACCTGGGGCCTTGTGCATGATAGGCAAGTGATTATTGACTACTGATATTGATCCTTAGATTTCCATTTATTTTAAAGACTTAGTAATACTATTCACATACACATACCTTAAATTCTATATTCATTTACTCACTGATAGTCATCGAGATTAGATTAGAGACCTGCACCACCACACCCATTGTTGAAGCACTGTTTTTCATAGCCAAGATCCAAGATGGGAAAATTCTAAAAAAACATTTGAAGAGTTAACCCTGATCACTTCAACTTTTCCAGAGAATGAAAAGCAGAGAGCACTTCCAAGCTTATTCTATGAGGATTTCATTATCCTCATAGCAAATGTAGAGGAAGTTGTTAGAGAAAAAGAAAATCAAGATTAGTGTGCCTCATAAACTAGATGCAAAAAGTCTCAAAAAAAAAAACAAAAATAAACTAAATTCAACAGTACATTAAGTGGATCCTGTGTCATGACCAGCAAGAATTGACCCCCAGCATACAAGGATGGTTCAACATAGCAAATCAATAGACGTTAAGGATGGAAAAAAAAAAAAGAATGGAAATCACATGGTTATCTCATGAGAAGCAGAAAGTCTTTGACAAGAGTCAATAGCATATCATGCTGAAAATTCTCAACAAACTGGCTGTTTTGGCCATATACTTCAAGGAAACAGAAGTCACACAGAAAAATCTACAGAAAATATATTCCTAGGTCATTGTTAATCACAATATTCTGCCACAGTTTTGTGTGTGTGAGCGTTGGTGGTGGTGATGATGGTGGTGTGGCACACTCCACAACTATTTTTTTTGTTGTTGTTTATAAATGACTATCTTTCTTCAATAGCACAAATGTTTTATCTGTCTCATTCACTTCCATAAGGCTAGCACTTTTGGGAGTGGGTATTTCTATTAATTTCTGGGGCAGACATTTAGAGGAAGAAGGTCATAAGAAAATCATTTCTTCATGACTTATAGAACTATATGATTATCTTGCATATTTGTTAAATGAAGTAATGAGCTCTTCAAATTTAGTCTCTACTAATATATTTTCATGTTTCTTCAAGTTAATTGCTCTATTTTCAAAGGAGACAAAGAACCTTCTTTGTTTTCATGAATTTAACATCTGTGGCCATCTCTTTGCAGGTGATGAAAAAGTTCACGACATGAAATAATTAGCAATTTAGTTGAAATGAATTTGAATTCTACGTGCAGGTGAACAGAGCTGAATCTGTTGGAGATTAATATGACCTACAGCCATGTGTACTCTAAGGTATATACATTTGGGGGAGAGCTGGGGCTCAACTTAGGATCTTATGCATATAAAAAGATTTTGTTCCCACAGAAAACAATAATTTAAATCAAGTCAGCCTCAGGTACTGATGTTGACACAAGGGAGAAAAAAAAAAGGCTTAGTCTTAGCAGGAAAATAGACCTTTTGGATAAAGAGTAAAATGTTACATTCTATGCTATAACAGGCCAGCCATATGTTCTTTATGTAAATTTTTTTAAAGCAGAAATTTTAAAATGGGTTTAGTAAGTGTTTCTTACAGGACAGAACTGATCACCAAGTGAGAGTTGAATAATTTACATAAATATATTAAGTTATATTACACTCTGTCTTATAAGGAAACTGAAATGATCTCTGCAAATTTGGTGATTTTTTTTAAGAGTTTCAAAAGACGTGCTCTCTGGAGTTAAACCAAGTCCATTGTTCTTTAATGAGCTAATAGGGAGTTGGCATCTTTACAAATAGGAGATGGAGATTAACCTATAAAAGGAGTTAATTATGTAGAATACAAATATTGGCAGGCTTTGTGGAGAATGCTATGTTCCTAGTGTTGATGCTTCCGTTCCTCCTTCTTTTCTCAGAAGCCCCTTGCGCACCTTATTCCCATCACTGTATACTCTTGTTTCTCTCTCTCTAATTCCCCCACTAGCCATTTTCCCCCAAAATTGTCTTACCACCAACAGACCTCTTGCTGCTTAATTCTCTTCCTGAAAACAACAGAGACAGTGTCTAATTATTAGTTTGCACCACAGGGCCAGTGAAGACCTTGTTGCATTTTATATACTTTCATGGGCAGAAGCTGTTTTACTTAAATATCATCAGATGAATTTGGTCTGGACCAACGAGCAGGCTAGTGACAATCCTAAAATGATTGTGTAGACCCAGTCAAGTTTATTTCATCCTGAATTACCAAGAAGTAAGAGCACAAGGACTTGTTGTGTTTAACAGTGCTGATGTTCTCTTGGGTCTCTTACCTTCCCTTTGCCTACTAAATCAGGCAAATATCATATCAAATATTATCTAGTCACATTTGGATCCATTGGTACAAACAGGTATATTATCCTCAACTTGGATACCTTGAAAGTTGAAAAGCAAATATTAACTCTCATGATTCGGTAGAATTATGCAGCTGGGTGGGTTTTCATATTTCTGCAAACAGACAACAATTGCATGGAATAGGAGATGGGAGAGAATACCCGGAAAGGAGGTAACAAAAGCCAAACTCTGCATTTCTGCAAACTGACCCACTGCTGCATCCTCAAGCCAGGCTGAAAATGCTTCTATGGGGATAAATAGGGTGCAAGAAATTCCGATATTTTTGTGAAATCTGAAATCATAGAGAAGTTTAGCCCTGTGCTCTATGGAGCTCAGGAGGACCATTAGACCTCAGGTTCTCTGCCTTGTGCGGGTTGGTTTTGATCATTCATTCACGTATTCATTTTTCCATTGAGTGCATAGTTTCTGCCTGGCAGGAGGGAGGAACTAAGCACTGTGGGGGGAATGAGCAGACACGCGCCCCGGAGAGTGTAAAGCTGATCCTTCTCAGAAACTTGTTTGTTCACATCTGTATCTCCATCAGTGATCAAAACTAGACCCTGACATCACTTGCCCCCCTTTTCTCCCACACGTTGCAACTGATACATCTGTAAGAGCATCTGCTGGCTTTATTTTCAAAATGCATTAAGAATCCAAGCACTTCATCTCTAGGACTGCCAAACATTTCCTGACTTTTCCCCATATGACGGCCTCAACATAGTCTCTGGAGCAATCTCTTTGACAAATGTCAAATCATATGTTTTGCTAAACTATTCAAGAGTTTTTTCCATTTCATTCAAAATAGGATCCCACACCACTCTGGGTCCCTCTATTGCTGCTCTGGATGTATCTCTTGCTTGCCACAACCTTTCTCTCTCCATTCACCTACCTCAGACTTCCACTTTTCCTTGAGCAATCCCCATTTGTCTTCTCTTCTGGCCTTTGCATTTGCTCTTCCATCTGCCTGGAATGTTCTTTTCCAAACTTCCCTTTTGCTAGTGAGAAAGTGTTCAAAGAGAGAGATTGTGGGGCTAGAGCAGGGACATGATAGGAAAGAAAAATGTGAATAAGTGATTGGGCCTGTTTCCACAATAAAAGTTTCTTAGTTGAAAGCAGGACAGACAACTGGCTACTGTATCAGACAGGGTTCTCTAGAGAAATAGAATGCATGCATACTAAGAAAGAGGATGTATCAGAATGGCTTACATGATAGAAGCTAACCTATCCTGATCTGCTACAGTGTCTGTGGTACTGTCTATGCTGAAAGCTCTGAAGCTGAGTTTGCTGTCAGGGACGCTAACCGTTACAGTAGCAACCACAGACACACTTGCTCAGTGAGAAGTGAAGTTATGCAGGTGTTCACTGCTCCTCTCATGGACATTTTGGGGCACCCACTGGATGATGCCCCCTACTTTAAGGACAGGGGTTGCCCTCTCAGTCAATCTTTGGAAATGCCCTCTCAGACGCACTCAGAAGTATGTTTCCTAGGTGATTCTAAATCTATCAAGTTGGCATTCAAGACTGTCACAGCCACCAACAACCATGTGATACTGGTATTTATTTACATATTTCTGACTTTAGTAATTCATAAACAACTCCTTAATGTTGATCTATAAATCTTCAGTGTGCAACACAATTTATTGGCACTTAAATAAATGTTTTTCTTAAAACATTTAAAAATGTTTTTAAAAGCACCATACTTCTTTATTATATCCAGGGAGCCTGACCTACAGCAATCTTTCAGCTTCCCTGTAGTACAAAGTTTTCAGTTTATTGTAAACTCCTAGGCAATGACACACTCAGACAGGGATAACTAGACTGCAAGCCTCCCACTAACATTCTCTGAAGGAAATATGACCTACAGCTAGTGCACAGCACATGCCATTAGGTTCACACAAAGAAACTGACTTGTCCAGGCCGTGAAGGCATCTATTCAAAGGCTGCCACAGTTTTTCTGTAAAATCACAGATAGTCAATATGTTGGGCTTTCAGGTATTTAGGTTCTGTGTTTGTGACATACATATATACATACACACACATATACATACATATATGTATATACAATCTGTGAACAATCCACAGATACATGAATATGCAGTGTTCTGATAAAACTATATTTAAAGTGCACACAGTATTTACATTTTATTTATAATGTATTTATGCAATACAAATTTGGCATATGTGCTATAGCCTTTTCACCCCAGACTTTGTCAGTTCTCCCAGTATTTAATTATTGCCAAGGATCTAGCATTTGAGAAAGGATATATATTGATAATTACTATGTATACTGGGCTAGTTACATGACATTATTTTATCTATCTTTTGAAACAAGAAACAGGGCATATATGGGGTAAATGTTTAATATTAGTCAACTTGGCAGAAGAGAAAGATGTCACTGAAATTATCGAAGTAGCTTGAAAATATTACATATGCAATAAAGATGATTCCTTTTAATTTAAACAAGATTGGAAGTCGTTAGACAGCTCACATTAAAAATGTTATCTAGAGTTCAATGTCAACTGATGAAAGCATGCAAATGGTGTCAAATATCAATTTTAGCAGTTTGAGATCAGTCTGGAGATGTATGGGCTGTAGCATTAAGTCTAGTTATAAAAAACACCTTTCATGGCAGTACAGGCTGGGGGGGAAAACAAATAATATGAGAGTAGTTTAAATTTCAGAGCTTATGATTCTAGTGCAGTTTAGTTTATTTTCCCCAAGGAGAAAAATCCAAGAGGAGACTAAATTTTCAATTCAACTAACTGTTCATCCCAGATTGCCAAGGTTTGCTTCATGCTATTCTTATTCTGAGACTTAAGCTAAAACTCTCAGCCACTGGGGTGTTCCTGTGGGCCTTCGTTTCTTTCTCTGCTGCTATGATAAAATGCCATAACACAAGAAACTTAAGGGGAAAGGAGTTTATTGTGTCTCCCAGTTCAAAATGACATTCCTTCATAGTCAAAGAAGTCACAGTAACAGAGCCTTGCCATTGGCTTTTCCAGAGAACACTGAGCCACTGAGGAAGGCACGCACTGTAGTACTCAGCACAAGTTCTCTGTTTCACGCAGTGAAGGAAGGGCCCCACCCACAATTAATATGGATCTTCACACATCAGTTACATAATTAAGTTAATCCATCACAGGCATGCTCAGAGGCCCATTTCCCAGATGATTCTAGGATCTGTCAAGTTGACAGTTAACATGGCTATCACATGCTAATAACCATGGCTGATGAGAAGAGAGAAAGGAAGATCATGTGCCATTCTTTCTAAGGCGTTGGCTCAGAACAAAAGCACTTCCTTTCTTTTCACCTTTCACCTGATAAAGTAAATCAGAAGGTTGTTTTGTTTTATTTTTTAAACTATATTCAAGTAGGGGATATAGCTTTCCACGTATTTTCGATGTACTGAACAGTAATGACAACCGATACATTAATGGGGAAATTAACATTTTTGGCTAATTAGATTAGATGTAGATTAAATGTCAAAAGTTTTAATGTCTGAAATCATGCCAGTGTGTGCGGGAGAAGCGGGGGTCTAGATGCCTTCAGAACTTATTAATGTTAATATCACCTTATGTGTTAATTATGAAAACATTCTTTCTGGATCATTTATTTGCTAGATATTTGGGTAGTAAGCACTTTCTCTAAACAGTCTGGCAATGGGAAACAGAGGCATCCCACAAAGTATTGGGCAAACACTTACGAAACTATTGTCAGCTTATGGTTTAATGGACATTTAGTAATATTAGAAGCATTTATATGATGAGGTTTTTCTACAAAAGGGCAAAATGAACCAAGTAGAGTCAAGTGGCAGTAAAAGTAAATTAGGGAACTGAGTAAGGGTAAACTTGGTTCTTTAGCTGCCTGTGAGTCAAATTATCCTTAATTCACCATAAATAATTTCTCACCATCAGAACCAGGTCCTTTGTTACTATATATCAATGCCACTTCAGTCACATACCCCCATGTTCATGGACAAGAGAAGCTTGTAGGATAATTTGTAAGAGCTCTGAAAAGGTCTTTCCCGAGCAATTAAAGTGATTGAAACAAGTATGTCCCACAAATCTTATAATATTTACTACTAGAACCTTAACATAAAGAAGAAGCCAAAAGAGTCTCAGGTCAAATGCCAAAAAACACTCTTGACTGAATATACACTTAGTATATTACTTTCTAATGAACTACAAAATAAAGTACTTTCTATCAACAAAGGCTTATGCATAAGAAAAGTAGAAACTAAATCTCAATGAGCTGCACTCCTTTGGGAGTCCTGGGGAGATGCAGCTTCCTTGCCTCTTTGAACTTCTAGAACATTCCTTGGTTCCCATTCTCTTCATCTTCAAAGAAGGTGGGGGTCTTCCTCATATCAAACCACTCGTTCCAATGTCCATTTTCTAATTTTAGGAGTATAGTTCAGGAAAGTCCTTAAAGTTTAAGCTCAGTTAATTAACAACCTTAATTATATTTATGACTTTAAGTTTTTTTTTCCATCGAGTATAGCATATTTGCAGGTTTTGGGCACTAAGATTTTTAATATCTTTTGGTAAGGGAAGGACATCATTCTGCCTTCCAGACAAAACTTGACAATGTAGAAGAATACGTGATTCTATAAATGAGAATGTGGACATACTATATTAGCTGGAGATTTAAGAATATAAAATTAGAAGGCATGAGCTTTGAGAACTGCTCCATTATCAACTAACCATAAGATCTCAGACAGAAAATTTTGTAGCTAGCAAACTAAACTGTCCTCTAATCCAACAGATAGGGTTCATCTCAATAGGTAAAGATAATGCATTTCAAATTCCAGCAGTTAGAAAGAGGAGTAGAATTTGTTCCATACCTATGAGTTCAGTGGTAAACTCTAGACTCATGAATTTGTATACCAATGCTCTTCCAATACATACAAAGCTAAGTATTATGGGACCAAAACTAACAGGAGAATTGACTTTGGTTTATGTATCTTCCCTCTACTGATCCTCATTAACTTTGTAAGAAATTTGATCTTTAACCAAACAATGAGATCACTGCCTTTACTTGAAATCCAGACATATCATTACAGTAAGGATTGACCTTACTGTACTGTAGCATAAGTCTATATGCCATAATCAAAGATTTTGTAAAAGTTTAGGAATCAGCTTTTATTTCTAGCTTCCCAAATGGGAATAAAAATTTTGAAAGAGATAAAATGATACAAACTAAAATAATCCTGAGGCTAATGAATAGGCTAAATAATTTTCCAGTTTCAACAGATGCATGTGATTGGACCAAGTGGCCATAAGACTGAAGATGCCATGTGCTGGGTCATTGTTCATAATGCATTGATATTCAGAATCGTGTTTTCTGTAATAAGATAACTATTGCAAATCTGGAACACAAGTATTTTTAAGAAAAAGTGTTATCAGACCTATTTCTCCAACCATTTAGTTTTTCCTTCCAAAAACCATAGTAATAACCTTTTCTAACTACATGAAAACTGCATTTCTGCCAACAAATTGCAAGAGCATATGCTAATCCAGTGCTATGACTCAATATTGCCTTAGATATAAAAAGAGCCCTAAAACATAATTTGAAAATGACCCTCAGAACAAGCTTCACTGGGAATGAAAAACATGTTGCCCATGAAAGGACAAGGATCCAGGTCCTAGCAATGGATGAATAAGATCTCTTTGAAGCACAACTCAAGGGAAGAAAGAGGCTACAGAGACCACAGAAGATGAGAGGATGGACTCATCCCATCTAAAACATGGATATATCATTCTAGTATATAATCATATGCAAGCGAGTCATGACTGATGACTAAACTCATTACAATTTGGGGCCAGTGGGATGACTCCAATGTGAACACCCTGAGCATATTGTAGGGTTTTCTTTCCTGGGTCTGGAAAAATAACAATTATTATCTTTGTATGTTCTTTGGACTAGGATCATCTTGATGGGAATGCATATGGAGAAGGTAGGATTCCAGATATAGACTTGAATCAAACATCTTGCCAATTATTGAGAGCCATTGGTTATACACAATTCAGACACAATAATTGACCATTCTCCATATGTATATTAAGCCAATGATATTAGAGTAATAGGGACAACAATACATAGTCCTCATGGTTGTCAAGGAAGTAAGAAGTTGGATGGGGAGATGAGATATGAACATTAGTAGATAGTAAACAACACAAGATGATACTTAAAAAGTGTCTGCTGAGACCAAAAGATCCTGCATTTATTATTTCCTATTTTGTGCCACTGTTTATATCTCATTCACTTCATAAACATATCCCAAGAACCCTTCTCTGAACAGTCTTTTCTCTTGTGTTTATCTGCATGACACCATTTAACATTTTTATGGAACTAAGGCATTGCCATGTGTGTATATATTATGTCCACACTCAATGGGAACAATGCTAGAGGACAGAAAGTGCAATTATCTGTTTATTAGACAGAGTTTCTGATGTAGAGGATTTGACATATCATGTAGAACAAAGATACAACAGTGAATAAGTGATTGGAAAGCACCAATGAGGACACTTTTTCAAATATGCCTTACTGATCAACAATTCTTCTTGTTGGGAGGATTATATGAAGATGCATTGAGACTTTTGTACCACACCACTTTAAAATTTCATCCTTGCAATAAAACCATTCAGCTGGCTTTATTGCTATCATTTTTGAAGGTAAAATCTAAGGATCCATGAGGAGTTCATAATTTTTCCAGTTCACTTTGTCAATAAAGGAGTAGAGAGTTTAGTTATAATCTTTCCATTACCAAGAAGATAGGGAGAAAGCATATGACATCAGTATCTTTCCTTGCCTATTTGGTTCATATTCTAAAATAGTGTCATTATTCTTTTTTTTAACCTTGCCTTCCATGAGGCAAAAAGTTCTCCAGCATCATCTTTAGTAGTGAGTGTGACCTTTCTTTAGAAAGTGCTTAAGTCTGCTGTTTCACCCAACGACTTTGGGCTTAGAACCGTGCTCAGAAACTCTTCCTGTCTTTCCCAATGCATTATTTCTAACTTTGTTTCATTTTTACATTAACACATCCTCTGGTATTATATATATATATATATATATATATATATATATATATATATATATATTATATATATAAAATAAACTAAATTCAGTGTTTCTTATGCATTCTGATTGGCCGGACCAGATGGAGTGATTTCTGAACCAGAATTGAAAATCAAAACACAAGTGCTTTTTAAAGAGGCGGAAGTTTAGAAGCAACTGTTCACGGCAGACTTAACTTGAATTCTGAGCTGGCTTGGGTGGTTTTCAGCTGTGTTCAACTGTGGAACATTGGAACCTCTACTCTTGAACTACTATAAATGTACCTCATGTGGATATGGCCCCTGACAGCGAAGACAGAGTGGTTGAAGCAGAACTGTAGAGTTTTGCAGGAGAATGTGGCTGTAATTATCATCATCACTGTGGAAGTGACAGCTGTTTGTTTTGCTTTTTGCTTGGATTTTTAGGAGCATGTGTACAGAAACCAAGTGATAAAATGTCTTTTTTTGCAGAACAGGTTCTGGGAAGTCTTTGGGAAACTGAACTGGAGAGAGAAAGACATGATTATTTCCAAGTTTTTGATCTGAAGGAGACATCGTTCACTTGCCACCTTATGAATCACTCAGGAGGATCCTTGAGATCAGAAAAGTAATTCCTACTATGTAGATTGTACCAAGGGTATCAGAACTTCACCATCAAAATGGACAGTCAATGATTTAATAACCAAGCATGAGTCCAAAGCTCTCAATCTACTGTGTTGGCACCAGTGAACCCACTCTCAGGAGTTTTGATTGACTAAAACACAGGTTCCCTTTACCCCACTGAGCAGAGAAGGAAAGATATAGGCTACACTTCTTAGTAAGGTGAACAATGCTCCATGGTACAGCAAATGCAAACAAAGAAATGACAGACAATGCTATACTTTAGAATGACTCTAATGATGTTGGGATGTGAGAAAGATCCAAGGATTCACTTCTATCTTTCCCTGAAACTGTGGTAACTTAAATGAATTATTTACCATTTCTACCTCTGTTTCTTCATCCAGAAAATAAGGAGAAGTCAGTCAGTCCTCATTGTTTACAGATTCCATATTGATAAATTCGCCTTCAGCTAAAAATTATTCATGTTTCCAAATATCAATGCTTATAAGATTTTGTGGTCATTTGTAGCCATGCCTAAAGCAGAGAATAACCAAAGTTGATGTGTGTGTGTGTGTGTGTGTGTGTGTGTGTGTGTGTGTGTGTGTATTCCCAGAGTTTAAATGAGGTGACAGTTGACCTTATTGTTCCAGCTCTCATAATTTAAGTGTCATTTTCAAGGTTCATTTAGTGTCATATTTCAATGTTTTTTGTGCTTTCTGGAATGTATTGGCTATATAAAACGTTCCTCAATATAGTTCTGACATGCTGCATGGAGTTTCTGAAAGTAAAAAGGCTAGTGTGCCTCCTATGTGTTAGGTAAGTTTTATTCTGACATGAGTTTTATCTCTGATGGCCCTGAGTTCAGCATTAATGAATCAACAGTGAGGTACAATCAGTAAAGGAAAGAGGAATCATATATTTGTGTGTGAGGCTGCTCTGGAGAATGCAACAAAATGATGACAAAATGGAAGCATGACTGAGTTTGTGGTCTCATGAGAAGTTAAAAAAAAATCTCCATTAATAGTTACAGGATGTTTTTCTCAATTAAAGTTATTCCCTCAGATCATAGCATTTTTCTCTACAAGTCATTAACACAGGTTGATTTATTGGACTCTATATTCAACATCCAAGAGAGAAGGGTCATTGAGGAATAAAGTACCATTGGGCAAACATCTGGGTCACTGTCCTGTTCTGGAGAGCACTACATTCGTGATAGACAGTGTTGAGTATGAAGATAGATTGTGCAGTTGGCAGATGGGGTCAGTTTAGACACCCACAAGGAGAAGGGGGTGCTTCAAGTTCCTATTGTGGGTTGGGGACACAGTTCTGGAGGTGAGGAGAGGGGACATAGATGAGCATAGACTTTGAAATGACAAACTTTCTTACTTGCTTTATTTCACAAGTTTTCTTAGAGAAAACTCATAAGAAATTGTTTCATTAAAATGCCCAGCAGAATGAAAATTTAGCCTATTTGGCTGAGCATAACAGTCATGAGTGTTCAGAACTTGTGCTGTACATTATTTGTGTTTTCCATTGTCAAGTTGCATTGTAGTCATTAATTAAGCAATTGCTAAGACTGAAAACATGTCTCTTAAACTGTTAATGGAATAATCACAAGGAACATAAGCCCTATTAAGAACTATTAGTCCACATGTGACATGCTTCATTTTGTCTTAGAGAAAACATACGTACAACTCAGTATTTGGTTAAAATAAATGGTTTATGACACATTTATCCTATGAAACATTCTGAAGCTGGGAGAATGAAAAGGAGATGTGCAGGTGGTATGAAAAGGCATCTAAGGAACCTAGCGTTGCTATGTAGCAACAGCATCAGCAGCATACTCACTGGAATAAATTATCTGAGTTCTTCCCTTTCTCTAAAGTCTCAGGCAGTAATATTTTTGTAGTGGTGTCACTAATTATTAAAAACAAACAAAGACATGAAAATAGGACTTTTTAGCAAAGATAAGATCTGAAATGATTAAATATGAGAGCAGCAGATGGAATTGTGTAGTCAGAACTTGTCAGGATGGGAATGAGGATTGCCCAGACAATAGTAACTCGCTGGTCACACCCTCCATGGAGTATATTAGTAAACCTCAAAGGATGTCTACCTGCACTACTGTGGATATTGCTGGAGTGAGTCATGAGAGGGAATTTCCTTCTAGTTTTGACTGGAGTTGCTAAAACAGTTTAGTGAAAATATATGTTATTTTTCTAGCAGTTTTTCTAGTGTCTTTTCCCACATGAGCATCAATTCTTTAGGGGCTAGGAAATGTAGGAATGGCCCTGTCTGAAGATAGTGGACTGACTGATATTTTGATGTCCATCTTAATAATATTCATTGATGTAGTCACTGTTGGTGCTGGATGCTATATGAGCCCACTACTATTCTAAGATTGCAAGCCTTTATTCTTCTTATAAAAGGGATCTCAAATTAGAGGTTGAAAATGTGAAAATCACTAGTGCCTCTGAGTGATCCTCTCCCAGGAATTCTTCATGCATATCCATTTTCTTTTCCTCTTGTTCATTATTGACAAAAGCAATTTTATTCTTTGCTCATCCCCTGGTCCATCCTCCCCCTTCTTACCTTAATATAACCCATATAGAATGGGTACTCAAGGAAGTGATTTTTTCTGAATAAAGATCGTATCCTTTGCTTAAGATCTTTGGTTTGTGATTATAGATTAAAGCTTTCATTTCAAAAGATGGAGCAATATACTGCCATAAAAATAGCAATAGCAGTATTATTTTAATTACATCATGTAGAAACATAAAGATTCAAGACAAATACAGCACTGAAGGTTTTGGGTTCAAGAGCTGTATTCCAAATGTGCTGATGCACGTGTTGGTGTTGAGCAGCCACCTCCTGGGACTATCCTTGCCAATCTTTCAGTCTTGCCCATTTACTAAGCTCAGTTGTTCTTCACAGCCCTTATCACCTTGTGAAACATATATGTTTACTGTCTCTTCCTACTAGTATGCAAGGGTCATGAAACTAAGAGACTTTTGAACCTGACTGCTGAATGTATGTAAGACTGCCTGAGATATTAAACATTTATGAAGTATATAAAATACAATGAGTCAGTCCAAGATTTAGAATTGGGAAAATGATGGATATCCAGGTTAGTGTCTAGGTTGATCTGCTCTAGTATCTTACCATAAGAATGCATCTGGCTTGGGGGGGGATCCAAGATGGTGGCAGCCCACAAGGACGCATTTTGAATGTGGGGAAAACAGCTATAACACCACAGATTGTAAGACGCTGAGCAATAATCTAAGTGGTGTGAACCCAGGAACTAATAAAAGTCCCTGGGCAAGACTCTCCTCTCTCAGACACTCAGAAAAACAGACCAGCAGAAACTGCAGAAGCCGCTGACTCCGAGAAACAGGAAAATCATCACCAGGAGAGGGACCTGGGTATGAGCCACTCAAATACTCAGCTAGCAGCTCTAAACCCCAGACAGGGTTACTCACCAGCCTCCTGGGCTCCCAGATTCCATGCAGGCATTCAAACACCAAGGGGGAAGATCAGTGGAGGTGCAGGAACAGATATATTCTCAGTAGAACCATTGTGGCCACAAACCACAACACATTCTAAGCTGCGGGACAACAGCAGAACCACAGAGGGGCAGTGATCTGGGAGACACAAGCATATTTGGGCTTTCCCAGAAAGGTGATGGACATACAGGCCCCGCTATTGGATTTACAATCACTAGGAAGAAAACTGCAGCTAGACAGAGCAGCGAGATACATATCTGGTAGCGTGCTATGCTACCTGCACCAGTGCAGTGTCCTGGGATTTGTAGGACAGTGGCCCCAATTGCCAGTATCCATAGGACAGCTCCCACACCCAAATTGCGGCCAGCACAGACACAGGAGTGTTGAGATCAGAGCAGGCTGAAAGACAGGTGGCAGGGTTGGAAGGCTACTTGGATCTCCACGGGGTCCAAGCCCTGGACAGGTTGTGGGGCTAATATTAGACCCCTTTGCTAGTGCTGGGCTCCTCTGGTGGGAAACCAGATCTTCAGTATATATATTTACACCCCTGGATCAGCGAGTTCTTAGCCTGTGTGCACTACCTGAATGACTCAGACTACAAGGGCTTAGTGCTTAGGGCCTAGAGGCACAGAGGTACCCTGGGGACCATCTAGACAGATTGGACAACAGTAGAGGTATAAGGGTGCTGAAAGGCAGTGAGTGAGGCACAAGTCCATCTGGGACTGCCCAGCAGGGACAACAAAGAACTTGGTACTGGAAATATAGACACTGAAGGATCAGAGTCACCAGACAGGAACAATGAGAGCCTCCCCCCAGGAAACTGTACTCCCTCCCTGTCGGATCCTTTCAGGTCTCCAACTGGCAGATTCAACCCCCAAAATTAGGACCTCCAGAGTCCACAGCATCTGTGCTTGGACACCCAGGGGCATACCAGCAGAGCCACTACACGCTGAATACCCAGGCTACAACACATAGAGCTTTGACTCAGGAGCAGTGAAACAATCCGGGGCCATTGCTCATTGGCTGGGAGACATGGGATGTACCAGATCACAGTGTTTCTGGCTATTAGACCCACATTGATCCTGAGAACTCCCTGAGAGTCCTTGGGAGGACCAGGAATACAGTCTGACTCGTAAGCTGCAGGGTAGCTACAGCCCCAGCCAACAGTCTGTGGCCTGCCAACCTGTACTGTCACCGTTCTGAAGACCAGTTGGATCTCAGGAACCTACAGGAACACATCCCACCACAACCTCTGATGTGAGACCCCAATTAGGACACAACAGGAAGGGGTGAGTTCTGAGAGACACACTGAGAAGAAACCTCCACACAAGGCCCCATCCAGCCTGTGGAGAGCTACAGATCACCAAACTATATGACTTCTACACCAAAGTGCCCTTCTTGGCACCAAACCCACAAGGAACCAGGAACAAACAGATAAGAACATCCAGATGACTAAAGGTCAGCAAAATAACAGATTGAGCAAAAGTCAGGGAAATATGACTCCAACAAAGTGCAGCTATGCTAGTGCAGCAAGCCCTGACCACTCCACCACAGCTGAAACACATGAAAATGATGACAAATCTATACTCTGGAAAGTGATAGAGTCCTTTCAAGAAGAAATTAAATCTCTGAAGGAATTCAAAGATTCCACAATTTTACAAACGAAAACAACAGAGAATACCATTAGAGATCCCCAAGCCAACGTGGCTCAACTTGAACAAGAAAGAGAAAAGGCAACAAGTGATTTGGAGCAGGAAACATCGAAAACAAATAAAATTATTCAAGACTTGAAATTGGAAGTGGAAGAAATAAAGAAAACACACGCAGAAATAATCCGGAAGATGGAAAATCAAGGGAAGAGAATAGGAACTACAGACATCAAAAATAGGATACAAGAGATGAAAGAGTCTCGGGTGTGGAAGATTTGATGGAAAAAAATCAGTACAACAACCAAAGAAAATGAGAAATCTAAAAAAGGTCTCACTCATAACGTTCAAGAAATCAAGGATTCTATGAAAAGACAGAACCTAAGAATTATAGGCATAGAGGAAAGACAAGACTCCCGACTTCAAGGTCCAGGAAACATTTTCAACAAAGTCATAGAAGAAAACTTCCCAAACCTAAAGAAAGAGATGCCAATAAAATTCCAAGAAGCATACAGAACACCTAAAAGATTAAATCAGAAAAGAATCTCCTCTTGGCACATAATAATTGAAACTCCAAATGTACAGAACAAAGAAAGAATATTAAAAGCTGTAAGAGAAAAAAGTCAAGTAACATATAATGGGAGACCCATCATAATTACACTTGACTTCTCCTCAGAAACTTTAAAAGCCAGAAGGGCCTGGGCAGATGTCCTACAAGCACCGAGAAATGATAGGTGCCCAGCCAGACTACTATACCCAGCAAAAATTTCTATCAACATAGATGGAGAAAACAAGATATTCCATGACAAAATCAAATTTAAACAGTATCTACCCACAAATCCAGCCCTACAGAGATCCTAGAAGGAAAATTCCAACCCAGAGAAGATAACTACACCCAAGAAAACAGAGGAAACAAAAAAGCTCCAAGGCAGCTACACCAAAAGAAAAACACAACCACCACCTACAACAAAATAATAGAAAATATCAACCTTTGGTCATAGCCATCAACATCAATGGACTCAACTCCCCAATAAAAAGACACAAGCTTACAGAATGGATCCTTAAATAAGACCCATCTTTTTGCTGCATACAAGAAACACATCTCACTAACAAAGATAGATGCTACCTCAGAGTAAAGGGCTGGGAAAAGGTTTTCCAAGCAAATGGGCCCAGGAAGCAAGCTGGAGTTGCTATCCTAATATCAAATAAAATAGAATTTCAACTGAAGTTCATCAAAAAAGACAGGGAAGGACACTACATGCTTGTTAAAGGAAATATTCATGAAGATAACATCTCAATATTGAATAACTATGCCGCAAATACAAGGGCACTTACATTTGCAAAAGAAACTCTTCTAAAGCATAAATCACATATTGATTGTAGTGGGAAACTTCAACAGCCCACTCACAACAATGGACATAGCATAAAGGTAGAAACCAAACAGAGAAATAATGAGTATAACAGAGGTCAAGAACCAAATGGACAAAACAGATATCTACAGAACATTTCACACAAACAAAAAAGAATACACCTTCTTCTTAGCACTGCACAGAATCTTCTCTAAAATCGACCATATAGTCGGACACAAAGGAAGATTCAACAGATAAAAGAAAATTGAAATAACCCCTTATATCCTATCAGACCACCATGGAATAAGGTTGGATTCAACAACAACAGAAATAACAGAAAGCTTACACACTCATGGAAACTGAACAACTCTTTACTGAATGACTACTGGGTCAGGGAAGAAATAAAGAAGGAAATCAAAGACTTCTTAAAATCCAACGAAGATGAAGGCACAACATACCCAAACAATGAAAGCAGTACTACAAGGAAAGATCATTGCACTAAGTGCCTTCAAAAAGAAAATTGTGACAGCTCATATTAGTGAATTAACAGCTGAACTGGAAGAACTGGAAAAAAAAAGAAGCAAACACTCCCAAGAGGAGCAGAAGGCAGGAGATCATCAAACTTAGGGCTAAAATCAACAACTTAGAAAGAAAAAGAATGATACAAAGAATCAATGAAACCAAGAGTTAGTTCATTGAGAAAATCAACAAAATAGACAAACCCTTAGTCAAATTAACTAAAAGGTAGAGGGAAAAACCCAAATGAACAAAATCAGAAATGAAAAGGGAGAAATAACAACAGACATTGAGGAAATCCAGAGAATCTTTAGATTGTACTTTAAAAATCTATACTCCACTAAATTTGAAAACCTAAGTGAAATGGACAATTTTCTTGATATATTCCAACTTCTGAAGTTAAATCAAGCTCAGGTTAACAGATTAAACAGCCCTATAACCCCTAAGGAAAAAAAAAAAGGTCATTAAAAATATCCCAACCAAAAAAAGCCCAGGGCCAGATGGCTTCAGCACAGAATTCTACCAGACCTTGAAAGAAGAGCTAATATCAATACTCTTCAAACTCTTCCACAAAATAGAATCAGAAGGAACACTGCCAAACTCATTCTATGAGGCCACAGTCACCCTGATTCCTAAACCACACAAAGACCCAACAAAGAGAGTTTCAGACCCATCTTCCTCATGAACATAGATGCAAAAATACTTATAATACTAGCAAACCGAATCCAAGAACACATCAAAAGTATCATAGAGCATGATCAAGTAGGCTTCAACCCAAGAATGCAGGGATGGTTCAACATATGAAAATCCATGGGGGATCCAAGATGGCGGCAGCCTGTGCAGACATATTTTGATTTCGAGGTTAACAGTCACAAGGCGGCAAGTGTTGCTGGATGCTGTACAAGGGGCACGACCCCTTCTAAATCTCACCCAGCTACCCAGGGACCACGGAAGATCCCTGGGCAGGATTCTCCTTCCAACGCTCGGACATGCAAGGAAGCCGCTGGACCCGGGAATTGGGATCACCCATCCCCCAACAGGAGAGACTCCCGGTAAGTTCCAACCTAATACCCAGCAGGCAGATTCAGAACTCATGCAGAGATAATCCCCACCCTGCTGGGCACTCCCAAGTCTCACACAGATGATCCAACTATCTGGCGAAAGGTTGCGACCCTTGGAAGTGAGCGCAGCTCCACTGCAAAGTGCCTTCAGACCGCACATCGCGGTCTGTGACGAAACTGACCAGTTTACAAGACGCGGGAGTGGCAAGGCTATTGGAGCTGAACGGCAGATTTACCCACCACAGGAACCAACCCTAGGCAAATGGCGAGACACCTGAAACTGTCATATATCGGACTTTTGTACTAGTATGGGCCCTTCAGGCAGGGAACCAGAGCTTACTTGTACACAGCTCCGCCACCTGGATTAGCTAGGTCTCCACTTGGGAGAAAGGGCTGAATGACTCACCTTATAGGGGTAGAGTAAGGCAACTCGAATCCTATACCAAAGCTCCCCCTTTGGACCCAAATCCAGAAGACAGTAAAAAAATTCCACATGGCCAGAGGCACCAGACCCCTGAAAAAAAAAAAAAAGAGTGCAATGTCTCCAACAAAAGAAAGCAATGCTATTCCGTCCAGCCCGAACCACCTCACCACAACTGAAACACATGAAAACAATGACAATTCTACATTGTGGAAAGTGATAGAGTCCCTTCAAGAAGAACTTAAAACTATGAAGGAATTCAAAGAAGCCACAATTTTACAAGTCAAAACAACGAATAACACCATTAAAGAGCTCAAAGCCAAGGTGAGTCAGCTTGAATAGGAAAAGGACAAAACAATGAAAGATCTCCAGGCAAAAACAAGCAAACTGGAAAAGGAAATGTACAAAATGAACAATATCATTCAAGACATGAAAATAGAAATGGAAACAATAAAGAAAACACAGTCAGAGTTAAAAGAGGAAATGGAGAATCAAGAGAAGAGAACAGGAACTACGGATGTGAGTATGAAAAATAGGATGCAAGAGATGGAAGACAGGATCTCAGGCATGGAAGATTCGATGGAAGAAATCAGTACAACATCCAAAGAAAATGAGAAAGCTAAAAAATCTCTGACCCACAACATCCAAGAAATCAAGGACTCAATGAAAAGATGGAAACTAAGTATTATAGGCATAGAGGAAAGAGAAGACTCACGAATCCATGGTCCAGGAAATATCTTCAACAAAATCATAGAAGAAAACTTCCCAAACCTAAAGAAAGAGATGCCAGTAAAAACCCAAGAGGCTTACAGAACACAAAACAGATTAGATCAGAAAAAAACTCCTCTCGCCACATAATAATAGAAACTCCAAATGTAGAGAACAAAGAAAGGATATTAAAAGCTGTAAGAGAAAAAGGCCAAGTCACATACAATGGCAGACCCATCAGAATCACACCTGACTTCTCCTCAGAAACTTTAAAAGCTAGAAGGGCCTGGACGGAGGTCCTACAAGCCCTGAGAGAACATAGGTGCCCAGCCAGACTACTATACCCAGCAAAATTCTCTATCAACATAGAAGGAGAAAACAAGATATTCCATGAGAAAATAAAATTCAAACAATATCTCCTCACAAACCCAGCCCTACAGAAGATCTTAGAAGGAAAATTCCAACACAGAGAAGATAACTACATCCAAGAAAATAGAGGAAATAGAAACCTCCACAGCAACTAAACCAAAAGAAACACAAGACAGCCAGCTATACCAAAATATTGGGAAATAACAACCCCTGGTCACTAATATCCATCAACATCAATGGTCTCAACTCCCCAATAAAAAGACATGGGTTTACAGAGTGGATCCAAAAGCAAGACCCATCTTTTTGCTGTATACAAGAAACACATCTCACTATTGAAGATAAACACTATCTCAGAGGAAAGGGCTGGGAAAAGGTTTTCCAAGCAATTGGACCCAGGAAACAAGCTGGAGTAGCCACCCTAATATAAAAAAAAATAGACTTCCAATTGAAGTTAATAAAAAAAAAAAGAGAAGGGCATTACATACTCAGTAAAGTAAATATCCACCAAGAAGACATCTCAATATTGAACATCAATGCCCCAAATAGAAAGGCACCTACATTTATAAAAGAAACGCTTCTAAAACCTAAATCGCACATCGATCCAAACACTTTAATAGTGGGAGACTTCAACACCCCACTCAGAACTATGGACAGATCATCAAGACAGAAGACAAACAGAGAAATAATGAGTCTAACAGAGATCGTGAACCAAATGGACCTAACAGATATCTACAGAACGTTTAACCTAAACACAAAAGAATACACCTTCTTCTCAGCACCTCACAGAACCTTCTCTAAAATCGACCATATAGTTGGACACAAAGATAGCCTCAACAGATACAAGATAATTGAAATAACCCCTTGTATCTTATCAGACCACCATGGAATAAAGCTGGACTTCAATAGCAAAAGAATCAACAGAAAGTCTACACTAACATGGAAATTGAACAACTCTTTACTAGAGGACCACTAGGACAGGGAAAAAATAAAGAAGGAAATCAAAGACTTCTTAAAATCAAACGAAAATGAAGGCAAAACATACCAAAACCTATGGGACACAGTGAAAGCTGTGCTATGAGTAAAGTTCATAGCAGTAAGTGCCTTCAAAAAGAAAATTTTGACCACTCATATTAGTGAATTAACAGCTAAAATGGGTGAATTGGAAAAAAAGAAGCAAACACTCCCAAGAGGAGCAGAAGGCAGGAGATCATCAAACTTAGGGCTGAAATCAACAACGTAGAAACAAAAAGAACTATACAAAGAATCGATGAAACCAAGAGTTGGTTCATTGAGAAAATGAACAAAATAGACAGACCCTTAGCCAAATTAACTAAAAGGCAGAGGGAGGAAACACAAATCAACAAAATCAGAAATGAAAAGGGAGAAATAAAAAGACATTGAGGAAATCCAGAGAATATTTGCATCCTACTTTAAAAATCTATACTCCACCAAATTTGAAAACTTAAGTGAAATGGACAATTTTCTTGATAGATTCCACCTACCAAAGCTAAATCACGATCAGATAAACAGATTAAACAGCCCTATAACCCATAAGGAAATAGAAACAGTCATTAAAAATCTCCCAACCAAAAAAAGCCCAGGGCCAGATGGCTTTAGCACGGAATTCTACCGGACCTTCAAAGAAGCTAACACCAATACTTTTAAAACTCTTTCACAATATAGAATCTGAAAGAACATTGCCAAACTCATTCTATGAGGCCACAGTCACCCTGATTCCAAAACCACACAAAGACCCAACAAAGAAAGAGAGCTTCAGACGAATCTCCCTCAAGAACATAGATGCAAAAATACTTAATAAAATACTAGCGAACCGAATTCAAGAACACATCAAAAGTATCATACACCATGATCAAGTAGGCTTCATCCCAGGAATGCAGGGATGGTTCAACATACGAAAGTCTATCAACGTGATTCACCATATAAACAAGATGAAAGAAAAAAACCACATGATAATCTCGCTAGATGCAGAAAAAGCATTTGACAAAATCCAACACCCCTTCATGCTAAAAGTTCTGGAGAGAACGGGCATACAAGGGCCATACCTAGAAATAATAAAGGCAATATACAACAGGCCAGTGGCCAACATCAAATTAAATGGAGAGAAACTTGAAGCATTTCCTCTAAACTCAGGGACAAGACAAGGATGCCCACTTTCACCATATCTCTTCAATATAGTACTTGAAGTTTTTGCTAGAGCAATAAGACAACTAAAGGAGATCAAGGGGATAAACATCGGAAACGAAGAAGTCAAATTATCCCTATTTTCAGATGATATGATAGTATACATAAGCAATCCCGAAAATTCCACCAGAGAATTCTTAGAGCTGATAAACACCTTCAGCAAAGTGGCTGGATACAAAATTAAATCAAAAAAAAAATCAGAAGCCCTTCTTTATACAACAAACAAATGGGCTGAGAAAGAAATAAGGGAAACAACCCCCTTCACAATAGCCACAAACAGTATAAAATACCTGGGGGTAACTCCAACCAAGCAAGTAAAGGACCTGTACAACAAGAACTTCAAGCCCTTGAAGAAAGAAATGGAAGAGGCCTTTAGAAGATGGAAAGATCTCCCATGCTCATGGATAGGTAAGATCAACATAATAAAAATGGCCATCCTACCAAAAGCAATATATAGATTCAATGCAATTCCTATCAAATTACCAACACAATTTTTTATAGACTTGGAAAGAGCTATTCTCAATGTCATATGGAAAACAAAAAGCCCAAAATAGCTAAATCAATCCTGTACAATAAAAAAAAAAATATCAGGAGGTATCACTATCCCAGATTTCAAGCTGTACTACAGAGCAATAGCTGTAAAAACAGCATGGTATTGGTATAGAAACAGACCAGTAGAACAATGGAATGGAATTGAGGATCCAGAAATAGACCCACACACTTATGGCCACCTAATTTTTGACAAAGAAGCCAAAACGGCACAATAGAAGGACAGCATCTTCAACAAATGGTGCTGGTCCAACTGGATGTCCACTTGTAAAAGAATGAAATTAGACCCATACTTATCACCTTGTACAAAACCTAAGTCCAAATGGATCAAAGACCTTAACATAAGGCCAGTCACACTAAATCTACTAGAAGAAAAAGTGGGAGAAAACTCAAATTAATTGGCACAGGCGACAACTTCCTGAACAGAACACCAACAGCTCAGGACCTGAGATCAACAATCAATAAATGGGACCTCATGAAACTGAAAAGCTTCTGTAAGGCAAAAGACACTGTCATTCGAACAAAACGGCAGCCTACAGACTGGGAGAAAAACTTCACCAACCCCACATCTGATAGAGGGCTAATATCCAAAATCTACAAAGAACTCAAGAAATTAAATGCCAAGAAACCAAATAATCCAATTAAAAAGTGGGGGACAGAGCTAAATAGAGAATTCACAAAAGAGGAATCCCTAATGGCTGAGAGACACTTGAAGAAATGCTCAACATCCTTAATCATCAGAGAAATGCAACTCAAGACAACTCTGAGATTCCATCTCACACCTGTCAGAATGGCTAAGATCAAAAACTCAAATGACAGCACATGCAGGCGAGGGTGTGGAGAAAGGGGAACCCTACTCCATTGCTGGTGGGAATGCAGGCTTGTGCAACCACTATGGAGGTCAGTCTGGCGATATCTTAGAAAACTTGGAATAGCTTTGCCTCAGGACCCAGCCATACCACTTCTGGGTATACACCCAAATGCCTCTTCACGGAATCATAAGGAAGTTTCCTCATCTATGTTTATAGCAGGCTTATTTGTAATAGCTAGAAACTGGAAACAACCCAGATGTCCCTCAACCAAAGAATGGGTTAAAAAACTGTGGTACATCTACACAATGGAATACTATTCAGCTATCAGGAACAATGAAATTATGCAATTTGCAGCCAAATGGATGGAACTAGAAAATCTCATCCTGAGTGAGCTAACTCAGACTCAGAAGGATGCATATGGCATCTATTCACTTATAGTAGGATTTTAGCTATATAATAGAAGGTATCAATACTACAACTAACACACCAAAGGGAACTTGGACATAGACTTTTGTTTTTTATTTTTACTTTTTACTTATTTTTTGTATTTTTTTCTATTTTTTTAGTCTTTTTTATCTATTGTCTGCTTATTGGTTTGTTTGTTTAATAGTTCTCTCTCCCGGGCAATGAGACACTTTTCATTGATGGTACTTCTTCGTAGACCCCCAATGAATGAGGAGGCTCTTGAGCCTCATACGACCACTCAACTGAGATGAGGGACTCTTATATAAGGACACCCCACCCCAGAGAAATGGGATGGAAGGGTTAGGATGTAAAGAAAAAAAATGAAATGTGATGTTTCGGCCTTTTACTACTAATTGTCATAAACTGTTTAGGATAATTAAGAAATGCAAACTAATGGCTATGCAATCCGGACATTCTGTCAGGTACTATGACAGCCTATTATAGCTACTTTCTAAGCTAATCAGAAATAAACCTGCCACAAGACAAGCAACATCTGCTTACCCTAATATAAGAGATAGGGTAAAACCTCAAAAACCTCAAGAGATCTGCAGAATATGGCATTCAAAGATGTTTTCGTAACTTTAGATTTTTTTATGTCAAGACATATCAACTCCTGACAGCACCCCCTATTCTCCTCCAAGTAGAAGATGAGCATCGAAGAATCTCCAGTGGGAGATGATTGAATTAGTCGCAAGCCTATCTCTTGGTAGGAAAAGCCCCTTGCTCCACCTGTAGACAGAATGCTGTCCAAAAAGGACAAAACCTGGAAGCAGGTAAGTCGACAGCCTAGCTCTGCCAAGACAGGGTAGGTAAGTCCTTCATAACCCCTGCTCTACAACCAATGTCTGTCAGAGAAATGGGGCCAAATGACTGAAGACCGATGCTGTAATGTATGGAGAGAAAATGGGAACTGTCCAGGCAGCCACTGGTGTGTCATTTCTTAGTTTTGGAAGCTGCAGGCCCTGCACTTCCTATAAAATCAGATATATTTATCCCTCTCAGGTCTCTGAGGTGGTTGAAGAACAGATAGCTAGAGTCTCATAATTAAAATTTGAGTTGTTTAGGAGTCAAGAGAGTGTTATAGATCTAAGAAGATACTTTTAAAATTGTGTTGCAAGTTAGTATGAATGTTGAGTCAGATATAGAACTTTAAACTCATGGAGATGGCTAGATAGTAGAATGTTAAAGTCAAGTACCAAATACATATGGACTGGACATTGGGAATGTACGCTAAGCCATATAACCCTCATAACTGTGGCCTAATTACCTCTGTTGTTTTGTGTTATATTTATTATTATAAGAGAAAGAGCCATTTGTTGGACTGAAAGGGGAAACTGTAGGAGGAAATAAGATATACCTTAAACTTAAAAGAAAAAAAAAAGGGAAGAGGATGGGGGGGTTGAGGGTTGGAGGGTGAGGTTGGAGGGGGAATAGGGAGGGGACTGCGATTGAGATATAACTTGAAGAAATAAAAAATAAAGAAAAAAAAAGAAAATCCATTAACATAATTTACCATATGAACAAGTTGAAAGAAAAAAGCTACATGCTCATCTTGCTAGATGCTAAAAAAGTACTTGACAAAATCCAGCAAACCTTAATGCTAAAGGTCTTGGAGAGAACAGGTATACAAGGACCATACCTAGAAATAATAAAGGTGATATACAGCAAGCCAGTATCCAACATCAAATTAAATGGAGAGAAACTTGAAGCATTTCCTCTAACTCAGGGACAAAACAAGTATGTCCACTTTTGCCATATTTCTTCAACATAGTACTTGAAATTCTTGTTAGAGCAATAAGATAGCTAAAGGAGATCAAGGGGATACAAATTGGAAATGAAGAAGTCAAATTATCCCTATTTGCAGATGATATGATAGCATACATAAGCGACCCCAAATTCCACCAGAGAACTCTTACAGCTCATAAAAACCTTCAGCAAGTTGGCTAGGTACAAAATTAATTCAAAAAAAATTAGAAGCCCTTCTTTATACAACAAATAAATGGGCTGAGAAAGAAATCAGGGAAACAACTCCTTTCACAATAGCTACAAACAATATAAAATACCTGGGGGTAACTCTAAGCAAGTGAAAGACCTATATGACAAGAACTTCAAGTCCTTGAAGAAAGAAATTGAAGAGACCACCAGAAGATGGAAAGATCTCCCATGCTCATGGATAGGTAGGATCAACATAATAAATATGGCCATCCTACCAAAAGCAATATATAGATTCAATACAATTCCTATCAAAATACCAACACTATTCTTTATAGACCTGGAAGAAGCAATTCTCAACTTCATACGGGACAAGAAAAAAGCCATAATAGCTAAATCAATCCTGTACAATAAAAAAAAACAAAACATCTGGAGGTATCACCATCCCAGATTTCAAGCTGTACCACAGAGCAATAGTAATAAAAACAGCATGGTACTGGTATAGAAACAGACCAGTGGATGAATGGAATTGAATTGAAGACCCAGAAATGAACCCACACATCTATGGTCACTTAATTTTTGACAAAGAAGCCAAAACCATACAATAGAAAAAGGACAGCATGTTCAAAAAATGGTGCTGGTCCAAATGGATGTCCACATGTAAAAGAATTTCATTAGACTCATACTGATCACCTTGTACAAAAACTTAAGTCCAAGTGGATCAAAGACTTTAACATAAGGCCGGACACACTAAATCTATTAGAAGAGAAAGTGGGGAAAACTCTCAAACTCATTGGCACAGGAGACAACTACCTGAACATAATTCCAACAGCTCAGGATCTAAGAACAACAATCAATAAATGGGATCTCATGAAACTGAAAAGCTTCTGTAAGACATAAGACATTGCATTCGAACAAAATGGGAGCCTACAGATTGGGAAAAAATCTTCACCAATCCCACATCTGACAGAGGGGAAATATCCAAAATTTACAAAGAACTCGAGAAATTAAATGCCAAGAAACCAAATAATCCAATCAAAAAATGAGAAACAGAGCTAAACAGAGAATTCACAAAGGAGGAATCCCTAAGGGCTGAGAGACAGTTGAAGAAATGCTCAGCATCCTTAATCACCAGAGAAATGCAACTCACGACAACTCTGAGATTCCATCTCACACCTGTCAGAATGGCCAAGATCAAAAACGCGAATGAGAGCACATGCTAGCGAGGTTGTGGAAAAGGGGGAACTCTCCTCCATTGCTGGTGGGAGTGCAGGCTTGTGCAACCACTATGGAGGTCAGTCTGGCGATATCTTAGAAAATTGGAATAGCTCTGCGTCGGGACCAGGCCATATCACTTCTGGGTATACATTCAAATGATTCCTCACCAAATCACAAGGATGTCTCCTCATCTATGTTCATAGCAATCTTATTTGTAATAGCTAGTAATTGGAAACAACCCAGATGTACCTCAACTGAAGAATGGATTAAAAAACTGTGGTACATGTACACAATGGAATACTACTCAGCCATCAGTATCAACAAAATCCTGCAATTTGCAGCCAAATGAATGGAACTAGAGAAGCTCATCCTGAGTGAGCTAACCCAGACTCAGAAGGATGGACATGGCATCTATTCACTTATAGTCGCATTTTAGCTATATAGCACAGGATAACTATACTACAACAAATGCACCAAAGGGAACATGAACATAGACTTTGTTTCCTGTCAATGAGACACTTTGCCCTAGTGGTACTGCCTTGTATGCCCCCAGTGTATGAGGAGGCTCTTGGCCCTCATATGACTGCTGAAATGGGGCGGGGGACTGTTATGTAGGAGCACTGAACTCCAGAGGAGTGGGATGGAAGGGATAGGGGGTAGAGGGTGGGAGGGAGGGATTGGGAGGAGTGGAAAGAGGACACTGTGATGGAGATGTAATGTGAAGTAATAAATAAATATTTAAAAAAAAAGAAAGCAAGTAAAAAAAAGAATGCTTCTGGCGGACTTGCTGGGGAGGGAAGGAGAATCCATTGCTATAGCTGGTCTTAATATGAAGACCAGGGCTGCACTGTTCCCAGAAATAAGCATTAAATGGTCATGAAAGAGATATTCACAGGTGGGGACTGCGTGAGGAGAAGGCCTCCACAACATGTCTGTGACCCTTTTTAGACTTTCTGCGTCATATGACCCTTGCCCTCCTTCCCTTTATTGTTGTATCTTGATCATTTTAAAAATATGATCCTGAATATGTAATATCTCATGATTCCAGTCATCCTTCAAATTTGGAGGTAAAAGCATTTTCCATAAAGTATAATAATGTATGTAATAGAAGGAGAAGAGAAAAAGAATGGTGAAGCAAATATGATAAAGTGTGATGTTTAGGAAATCTGGATGAGGAGCTATGGAAATGTTTGTATACTAAAGTTTGCAACATTGTATAAGCCTGAAATCATGCTTCTAGTTAAAAATTCAAGACAACAACCCCAGGCTCCAGCTCTTCTACCTATCTTCTAATTTCCACAGCCAACTGGTTCTCTCTCTCTTGCTTAAGATTTACTGTCTACCATTGTTGCCTCATTTCCACATCCTGGGTTACTGTTACCTTTGCTCTCATCTCTTATCTAGAATTTTGCAACAAGGTCCTTTGAGGCACTTACTGCTGTCACCTCACATTGCCTGACTGCTTGGCCAGAAAGATAGCTAATAATCCTGTCCTGTTCCCTTGAAGCTTCAGCAGTCCTTAACCTGAGATTTGACAGCTACACATAATCATCCTGAAACAGACTGGCCAGACCTGTGGCTCTGGGTTCATCGCACTTAATTTGCAAGCGTGTGTGTAGGTCAGAGGCGGGTATTCTCTTCAATCACTCCCTGCCTTGTATTTTGAAACAGTTTCTCCCTCAGTCTGGAACTCATCAACTTGGACAGACTATCTGGCCAATGAAGCCCAAGGATCTATCTGTCTTTACTCACCCATTGCTGCAGTTAGAGACACATGTCACATGAGTGCTGGACATCCAAACCCATGTCTTCATGCTTGCACGGTAGGCACTGTGCTGAAATAACTACTTCCTTGGCCCTGGATACACACATTTCTTTCTCTTCCTTTTGCTCTTTGTCTATATCTTCGCTCTAAAGGTCTACTCCAGGTGCTGCCACCTTTGGAGACCTCCTCCTTTGATCCCCCAGCCAATAACACCCTTCTTTTCTTAAAAATATTTATTACTTCAGGTTACATCTCCATCACAGTGTCCTCTTTTGAGCCCTCCCAGTCCCACCCTCCCACCCTCTACCCCATCTTTTCCATCCCACACCTCTGCAGTTGAATGTCTCTATATAACAGCTCCCCCACCCCAGTTCAGCAGTCATATGAGGGCCAAGAGCCTCCTCATACACTGGGGGCCTACAAGGCAGCACCACCAGGGCAAAGTGTCTCATTGATAGGAAACAAAGTCTATGTTCATATTCCCTTGGTGCATTGGTTGTAGTATAGTTATCCTGTACTATATGGCTAAAATCCGATTATAAGTGAATAGATGCCATGTCCGTCCTTCTGAGTCAGAGTTAGCTCACTCAGGATGATGTTACCGAACTTTTTAATTATTATTCAATATTTATTTATTACAATATTCACTTAAAACAAATACCAATAATTTCTTAACTATTATCCCTACTAATTCTTATAACCCCTTTATCCTAACCACTAACCTATTGGTAATTATTTTCCTAACCTTTTAGAAGGATACAGTCTCTAGTGCAGGTCCTCAGTCGTCAGGAACACAGTGTTTGTTGTAGATTCTTTTTTTAAAATATATAACTTATTTTTTATTTCTTCAAGTTACATCTCAATCACAATCCCCTCCCTACTCCCCCCTCCTGTCCCACCCTTCCACCCTCTTCCCCCTCAACCCCCCCATCCTCTACCCCCCTTTTTTAGTTTAAGGTATATCTTCCCCCCCACAACAGCTCCCCCTTTCAGTCCAACAAATGGTTCTTTCTCTTATAACAATAATTACAATACAAAACAACAGAAATAAATAGGCCACAATTATGAGAGTTATATGGCTTAACATACATTCCCAATGTCCAGTCCATATATATTTTGTACATGACTTTAACATTCTACTATCTAACCATCTCCATGAGTTTAAAGTGTTGTAGATTCTTTAACGCACTTAGCAGCACTTTTTATAGATCTCAGATGTAGGTTCGTCAGGGTAACTTGGCTATCAGCCTCACCTTAAATAAGGCTTAATGCTTCTTCTCTCTGGGAGACCCCAGCCCCTTCACATCAGCAACTCTGCCGCTCTGCCTCAGAGTCCTTAAAGCCAGCCACAGTTTCGTTTAGGCCACTGTTCGGACAGATCATACAAACCCCTCTAGGCAAAAGTTGAGTCACAGGGTTTAAGTCCTTGGCCTTTTTTTGTCTGGCTGAGGCTTTCTTTGCTCACTAGCATCTTTCTTCCTCAGGGAGATGGCCATCAATTCAACAGCACTTTCTCCAGCTGACTCTCTGAGCTTTCTTGCATCAGGGGCCTCTTGGACGGGGCTCCATGAACTGTCCTTATATAGGAGGAACCCTGTTTCAGCTTAATTTGGGCTCTGCCAACTTAGCAGCTGAAAACAATGTCAAGCCAAATACTTTGTTTTATTAGTCCATTAAGTCTTTACTGTTTTCCTTACTTCAACCTTATTTTCAGTCCATTAAGTCTTTCCTGTTTTTCCTGACTTCAACTTTGTTTTTCCACAAGCTGATAAGCTAAATTGCTCACAGCCAAGTTGATCTTCATGCCTCAAATTGAGAGACTGTATCAGAAACCCCTATATATTTTCTAAATCTAATTTAATTTATCTAACTCCCTATAGGATGAGCTTCTCTAGTTGCATCCATTTGGCTGCAAATTGCATGATTACATTGTTTCTGATAGCTGAGTAGTATTCCATCATGTAGATATACTACAGATTGTTAATCCATTCTTTGGTTGAGGGACATCTGGGTTGCTTCCAGTTTCTAGCTATTACAATATGAGGAAAATTCCTTGTGATTTGGTGAGGAATCATTTGGATGTATACCCAGAAGTGGTATGGCTGGGTCCCGAGGCAGAGCTATTCCAAGTTTTCTAAGATATCTCCAGACTGATTTCCATAGTGGTTGCACAAGCCTGCATTCCCACCAGCAATGGAGTAGAGTTCCCCTTTCTCCACACCCTCACCAGCAAGTGCTATCATTTGTGCTTTTGATCTTAACTATTCTGACAGGTGTGAGATGGAATCTCAGAGTTGTGTTAAGTTGCATTTCTCTGATGATTAAGGATGCTGAGCATTTCTTCAAGTGTCTCTCAGCCATTAGGGATTCCTCCTTTGTGAACTCTCTGTTTAGCTCTGTTCTCCATTTTTTGATTGGATTATTTGGTTTCTTGGCATTTGAAATTAGGGAAACAACACCCTTCACAATAGCTACAAACAATATAAAATACCTGGGGGTAACTCTAACTAAGCAAGTGAAAGACCTGCATGACAAGAACTTCAAGTCCTTGAAGAAAGAAATTGAAGAGACCACCAGAAGATGGAAAGATCTCCCATGCTCATGGATAGGTAGGTTCAACATAATAAAAATGGCCATCCTACCAAAAGCAATATATAGATTCAATGCAATTCCTATCAAAATACCAACACAATTCTTTATAGACCTGGAAGAAGCAATTCTCAACTTCATATGGGAAAAGAAAAAAGCCAGAATAGCTAAATCAATCCTGTACAATAAAAAAAAACAAAAAACATCTGGAGGTATCACCATCCCAGATTTCAAGCTATACTACAGAGCAATAGTAATAAAAACAGCATGGTACTGGTATAGAAACAGACCAGTGGATGAATGGAATCGAATTGAAGACCCAGAAATGAACCCACACACCTATGGTCACTTAATTTTTGACAAAGAAGCCAAAAACATACAATAGAAAAAGGACAGCATGTTCAACAAATGGTGCTGGTCCAACTGGATGTCCACATGTGAAAGAATGAAATTAGACTCATACTTATCACCTTTTACAAAAATTAAGTCCAAGTGGATCAAAGACCTTAACATAAGGCCGGACACACTAAATCTATTAGAAGAGAAAGTGGGGAAAACCCTCAAACTCATTGGCACAGGTGACAACTTCCTGAACAGAACGCCAACAGCTCAAGATCTAAAACCAACAATCAATAACTGGACCTCATGAAACTGAAAAGCTTCTGTAAGGCAAAAGACACTGTCAGTTGAACAAATCAGCAGCCTACAGATGGGGAAAAATCTTCACCAACCTCACATCTTACAGAGAGCTAATATCCCAAATTTACAATAAACCTTTTTTATGAGGGTTGAAAATGTCTAACATTGTGATTTCTGTGATTTTCACTTTTGTTATAGAGTTTGTATCCCAGGCTTCACCTGGATGCTGTGAGGATTTTGAGAGAAAGATGTGTGTTTTGTTCAATTTTATATCTCCCCAAACTCAGAACCCCTCCACAGGCTGAGGTATAAAGCTAATAGATGTTTGCTGAACTGAATGGATTTAAGTTTCCATTCTGTTATCACCACTCACAATGCCCTTGTTCATCACACTGTTGCATCTGAATCGGTCACTCTTTTTTTTTATATATATAAGTACTTTATTTTTTTTTCTTCAAGTTACATCTCAGTCACAAACCCTTCCCTATTCCCCCTTCCTGTCCCACCCTTCCACCCTCTTCCCCCCAACAGCTTCCCTTTTCAATCCAACAAATGGTTCTTTCTCTTATAACAGTAAATTCTATACAAAACAGCAGAATTAAATATGCCACATTTATGAGAGTTAAATGGCCCAGTATACCTTCCCAATGTCCAGTTCATACATATTTGGCCCCTGACTTTAACGTTCTACCTTCTAACCATCTCCATGAGTTTAAAGTTCTATAACTGACTTAGCTTTCATACTAACTTGCATCACTATTATAACCATCTTATCAGATCTAGAATGCCCTCTTGATTCCTAAACAACTCAAAATTTAACTATGAGACTCAAGCTGTCTATTCTTCAACCACCTCAGAGAGCTGAGAAGGATAAATATATCTGATTATATAGGAAGTGCAGGGCCTGCAGCTTCCAATACTAAGAAATGACAAACCAGTGACTACCTGGACAGTTCCCATTTTCTCTCCATACATTCCAGCATCAGTCTTCAGCCTTTTGGTCCTGTTTCTCTGACAGACATTTGTTGTAGAGCAGGGATTATGAAGGACTTACCTACCCTGTCTTGGCAGAGTTAGGCTGTCGACTTCCCTGCTACCAAGTTTTGTCCTTTTTGGACAGCAGTCTGTCTGCAGTTGAAGAAAGGAGTTTTTACATGCCAAGAGATAGGCTTGCCACTAATTCAACCATCTCACACTGGAGAGTCTATGAATCAGTCACTCTTAACCCAACTTTCAGAAGATTCCATCAGTTAAATTCTTCTTTGTTGGTATTCTGATTATCAGTGGCAGAAATGTCCCAGTGCTTTGGCCTCTCAAAGAAAACCAAGTGGAGGTTCTCCTCAGTCAGCAGTTATGTTTAGAGTTATTTAGAAAGGGTTCTCTACTGTGGAAATCATGGGTTGTTTGTTTTTTTTTCCCCTTGTATCTTTAAGTAGACACTCTTATTCAGGTTTCTGTCTTTAAAAGTTCTTCTACAAAGTATCATGGGGTCTTCATTTCGATGTAAATGAGTCACATTCTGCACAGTTAAGTCTGGCTTATTTCAAAGCTTAAGGAAAGCCTTATATGAAATTTTAGTTACTTGACTCAGTGTGGCATTTTTTGTTGTAATTTGTATGGTTTCTTTTTGGCATAAATCTCAAAAACTGGCTTCAGAGGAGAGTTATGCCTGCTGATAGAATGTGTAATTATTAAATGTCTGAAAAAGGGTGGGATGCTAACTAAAATATTGTAATCAATATCATTAGTGTGGTTTTCTGTTCCATGAAATATGTCTACACTATATTAATTTAAGGAGATTCAAAGCAATTTGACATAGTAATTGCTGACGTTTGTGCTCTCTGTAAGCACTATGACATTTAAGGAATGAAATATCCTGGAGTGTTGTTCTAGATCAGCAGTCCTCAACCTGTGGGCCATATCATAGCCTGCACATTAGATCTTCACAATATGATTCATAACAGTAGCAAATTACAGTTCGGAAGTAGCAACTAAATAATTTTATGGTTGGGGGCAGGTCCCTACCACATGAGGAGCTGTACTAAAGGGTCATAGTATTAGGAAGGGTGAGAAGCACTGCTCTAGAAGAACATGGCAGGGTTTGATTTTGTGAATTCTTACGCTGCAAGCACAAGGTGGAGTTTTCTTCATTTTTCTTCCTCTGTCTCTTTAACCTACTTCACTATGTCCAACCTTGATGGATTGAAAACGTCACTGACTAAAATGCACTGAGATACCAAGAGTAAATTTTTTGGCCTCTTCTTCCTTGAGGTTCTGTTTTATTATGGAATTATTGATGATATTTTCCTAACATGTGTCTGAGCTGGGTATTAAATTTCAGGAGAAATCGACATTATTATGTTTATTTTATGTCAAGAAACCCAAGATTTATTTTTTACCCGTCTTTTCAACTAGTTTATTTTTCAAACTACTAAACTGTATTTCTTTCGATTTCGCTTTTGGATTTGTCACAGACAGCTGCATTCACGTTAACTAGTTCCCATTCATACTCTTGTGTTTCCTCTCAAGTGAGTAGTTATTTCCGTCTGCTGTCTGTTGCCTTACAGAAGGGGTCAGCATAGCTCCATCAATAGGGTAAATGCTGTTCGGAGGGCAGCTGAGGCATTTTAGCCCTGTCCCTACCTAGGAGCCAAGACAGCTGCAGATCAGCCCTCCTTGTATACTATACAAACATCTAGCTGCTGCCGACAGCTACACTGATTTCCTCTATCCAGGAGACTCTTGCATTCAAGTCTTTGAATTGCCCAGACACCTCTCAAGGAAGCTTTGGATCTTATACATAGTCTAAGACAGCTACCTTGACTATGTCCCAAAAATCTATTCGTCAACCTTTCTTCTAATTGTCCTCCAATGATTAACTTGCCCTCTCCCCACCTCCTCTTATCAATTTTGCACTTAGCCATTTACTTTTTTTCTCCCAGGGGAAGTTCAATCATTGTGATAGAAACTGCACAGTATAGGAACAGGGCCTTGTGTGTGTTCAAGCCATGCCAGATCTCATCTGTTTGTTCTTCCAGGATCATATCCTACCTGCCAATTTCAACTTGTTCTCACTCTGCTTCTTGGGGTATGGTCACACCGTGTTTCTTCTAATGAGCCAATAGCATGGTTTGATAACAATGAGTTTATTTATTTGTGCCAAATTGCCACATGATTCCTTCATCTTCAGAAATTATAGAAAACTATTTATTATTGTATGTGCAAACAGACTCTCTCTCTCTCATACTCACACACACACACAAGGTTCTCTTGTTCTGTTTATTTTTCATGCTTTGCTCTTTATAACCCAAGCTAATCAATCATTCTTATGTATCATTTCTGTACTAGACTTACTGGACAGCATACCAACAATCCCTCCACCCTGATTTGTAGATACTTAAGCCAGCTTCATTTTCTAAGAATAGCTTGCCCCAGGCACAGGCAAACCCCTCTCTAAGATCTGAGCTTGCCTGCTCCCCAGTAGGAGCTAAGCCTTACCATCAAGGAAATTTAGCAGAGCCTACCTCTGTACATCCCTTTTTACATCAGCAGTACCATTGTTCTTCTAGCCTCAGAACGCAGGGCCACCTTTGATTCTTCCTTTTCAGACTCACATCTAGTCACTCACTAAGTACAGCTTCAGGTGTGTGGCAAAAAGAACATCAACAAGGATATTGGGGCCTTTACTTCTAATTGACTAAGGATCTATATTGGGCTCAAGTTTATCTTCCCATTTCCTTGTAAACATGTTTTCCTCTTGTTTTGATCTTGGGTTCCCAGGCTCCTTTTCATGTCCTCTGCCCCTGCTCACCCCTCCCTCCTGATAAACCAGAACATGCTTATAACACACAGGGGAATGAGACTCTAGTGTGGGCAGCACCTACACTAGACACTGTATACTCATTACAAGCCACAGCTTCAGTTTCAGTGATAACTGATTTGGATCCTGACATACTGCATAGTAAAAACCAAAGTCTCTATGAAAGAAATTGCAACAAGTTCCCTGCTATGTTTAGAGATGAGAAAACATTACAACCTGCTGAACTTGCAGCTGAGCAGGGAATTAGTAGGAAACAAAGTTTTGGATTTGTTGCTCCTTCTTTTCCATCTACTGTAGAATTGGCGTTCATGATGTACTCATGTGTTTTCTTCAGGTATTTTTGGTTTGGGCACTGAAATGTCAATGGAAAGGATATTCCTCTTCTTCACAGGTATAAGCTCTTTTGCTCATATAAATATATTACACAATTGTTAGGGAGATCATGAATATCTATCTTTGGTTTTTATTGAGCTTATGATCAAAGTATACCAGATGAGTGGAAACTAAATATTAATAACATACAACTTTATACATATGTAGAGCTAGATGTAACACATATACTTGTATACATATATAGAACGTCATCCATAATGTAGAACTTTCTAAGTTCTAAAATTAATGAGTTGTGAGAGACTTAACAAGATGTGTGACTTTCTGTGTGGATCAGTTATTCCTGTTCATCTGGTTTTTGCTAAACACTGATATTGACGCATTTTCAACTTTGACAGAGAAAAAGTGGGTGATATGACTTATTCTGCTTAAAGCATGTTTAAACAGAAGACTTTATTAAAGTGTGTTTCTGTTCCTGGCAGAGCATGGAGATATGCCTTGCTCTCTGTCGTGATCTAGTCTTGAAATCGAGTTTGCAGAATGACTTCTTTAAAACACACTAAATACCAAATGGCACTGTCAACTGGCCAGCCATTTGGAGATATGCATGGCCTGTATCTCGTCGATGCCTGTTCTACAAACTACAAAGATGGTTTCATGCTTCTTTCTACATCAGCTGAGCAGGCAAAGATGCTTTTCCTAACAGCCAAGGTAAAGACCTTATGAAGTCAACTATATTGAGGGTTGTTATTTATTCCAGTGACTTCAGAGTTGAAAGCCTACCTAATATTATAGTAGCTATCTTGGAAAACTCATAGGTTGACTGTCAGACATCCTGGTAGATTTCTAAGCATTTACATTAAGAATTTGACTTCTTATTTTACACACACACACACACACACACACACACACACACACACACACACTTTTAGAAGTCTCAATATAGTATATGAATGTTCTAACTTGATGCTAGAATACAAAGGTTATAGGCTCATCCTGACTTTAATATCAGTGGCATTTAACCTTTAAGAATTTGCTGCTTTAAGGTACTATGTAATAATTTAATAACTACAGTGCATTGGGATAGTTTTAATAAAAATTTAATAGAGAATATGTAGTTTCTTAGTCAAAGAATAAAAATCAAGCTTAAATAAATGGGACCATTACTCAACTGACTCCAGGCAAGTAAAAATAGAAGTTATCTTCAAATTAATATGTATTTTGTTTAGACAAATTACAGTATAACTTTAGTCTGTCATATCTCAAAAAATATAAAGTGTGGAATTATTTTTAAGTATTCAAAGGAAAGAGGGCTGAAAAGTGAATAATTCAACCAGATATTATTAAAATTTGCTCTGAGGTTGTGATAATTAAAGTTCAATATTAATTCAAACACAGCCCAAGGTCCTTCTTGTTAAATTCTAGGCTAGTGACTCAAGCTTGTCCTTCATCTTGCTCCCTTATCTCTTCTGCTTCCTTTTCATTTCTACGTATTCCTTCTTCTATTCTTGTCCCCCACCACTGAGTTATCTGATCATGCATATTCTATCTTCTGTCATCTTTTTTTTTTTCTTAGAGGCACACATAAAATATTCTTTGCTCCTAATTCATAGCACAAATATAGTTTTTGGTGTATATTTTCCCTTTTTCTTTCAGTACAGTGTTTTAGTTCTTTGGTAATGCAGATGTTTCCCTTTTAATTTCACAAATTCTGTCTGTTTCCTGTTTGCTAAAACTTCAGTGGAAGAATGTGAACGCCCATAGTGCTTCTGCTCAAGATATGTCTTACTGTTAGCTCCTCCCATAATACTTGAAACTTGATGACTTATTGAGGCATATTTCGGTCTCAAAAAAAAAAAAGTCAGGGAGCAAACTCAGAGTCATGAGAATGCTGTACAAGGATGGGATCTGAATGGTTTGCTCTGTTTACTACTAGAGATCTCCTTTTCTTGGTCAGTGTTTAGCCTCCCTCCCAACCAGGTGTGAAGTATGACCAGCTAAGTACTGTTGAACCCTGAGACACTTTATCCTGCTGATATTCTATATTTTATTTTTCTAAGACCAACATGATTAATGCATTAACATCAGAGCCAAGGAAATAGCAGCTGACAATTACTTTATTTTCTATTTTTAAAATAATTTTGTTTTTATGAATTTTAGTGTGTATATGTATATGTCTCTGTGTGTGTTTGCACATGAATGCATGTGCCCACAGAAGCCAGAGGAGTCAGATTGCCCTGGAGTTATTGGCAGTTGTGTGCTACTTGGAGTAGGAGTTGGGAATTTAACTGAGATCTTCTGCAAGAACAGTATATGCTCTTAGTCACAGAAACATCTCTTGAGGGCTTATTCTTATTTTTATTAAAACTTTTGTTTTATTTTAATCATTATTTAAAATATTTTATTAAAATTTGTTATTATATTGTATTGCATGTTTGTGAACAAAGTCCATGTGCGTGTGCATGCATGTGTGCATGTATGCAAACATGCGTGCCATAGTTTACATGGAGGTCAGAAGAAAACTTTTGGGAGTCAGTTTTCCCTTCATTGTGGGTTCCAGGAATAGAACTCAGATTGTCAGGTCTTCATAGCAAGTGTGTTTTCCCACAGAGTCACCTTACGGCCAAGTCACAGTTATTGATAAGGGGTGAAGGGTGACTTCAGTAAGTAAGCACATTCTCTTTGGTTTATGTAACACCAGTAATAAAAAAAATATGCTCCTATTTTACAGCTAAGAAAGAGGAATTTTCAGGAAGTCAAGAGAGTAAGTATCTAACAAATTATCTTACCTACAGTCAATCAGTGAAAGCAGAGGTGAATATTCTACAATAAGACTGTAATTATAGACATTCTCACTTAAGTCGTTTGATTTTGTCACAGATCACATCTCCTTAACATCATCCAGGCAGTAATTTTCATTGAATGCAGAGCTTCCCACAGGCAGGGTTTGTTTTTATCTTCTGTGACACACCACTCATCCATAAGCTGCCTGGAATCAGAACTCTCAGTTGTATGGCGTCCAAGTTCCACTTTCATAGATGTTGGAAGTCAGGGCCAAACTTTCAAATATTTGAAATTATTAATTTGATTATTTATTTGAAATTATTCATTTGAACAATTATATCCCTTCCATCTCCAGAAGCCCATTTACTACGGCTGCTTTGTGTATGTGAGGTGGTCACAAAGGAAGAAGGGAAGTTGCTGACAGCTTTGAGAGATTATGAGTATAGGGGCTCCTAGAAGCCAGTCATGATCAGAGTTTCTCCTTGGGAAACCTCTGAAGGATTTGAAAAGGAACACTGAAGGGATACAGTGTGTCTGGGGTTTGCAAGTGGAATTCCTCAGAACCTTCTCACTGTGATTATAGAATCCTCCATTCTGTCCTAGGTCCTGGGACTTCTTACTGTGGGCTTTGTATATGTGGATCTGTCTTCTTCATCACTCAGATATGGCTTGGAGTTGAGGGATTTTTCTTTAAAACATACATTTTCTTCATAGTATCCTGTTTGGATTCATGTCCTCCATTTCTTTTTAATCCTCAATGATTTTGTTTAGAGACTTAAATACATATTTAAGTCTTATTAGTATTATTAGTGAAATTCTGTTTGCCACAATAAGCCTCCTCTGTCTTAAATATTTTAACATACATAAGACACATTAGATAAAAATCTCAGGATACTTGTTTAATCAGATCTTCAATATCAAACTTTTTCAGAGAAGTCAAATTTGGCCTGTGACTTCATGATCCCTAAAGAGGCAGGCAGTTCCTTGATGGTTGATATTATGACTGATAACTCTTGTTCCCAAAGATGGAGCTAGTTCTGTCTATCAGAACATGTTAGTAAATAAAAAGAATGTTTTAGCCTCATCTGTATAATAATATTTGAACTATAGCTAGGTGGTTTGATTTTAATGAGGTGATAAATGAACAATTTGTCTTGTAACAATAGTGAAATTAGTTGTTGACAGGAAAAAGAGGAAACATGGATATATCCTAGGATAGGGATGCCTTAAAATCTAGCATGCCAGTAGAGAGCTAATTAGGAGCAAGAATGAAGGACCTATAAGACTCATGTTGGGATAGTAAATATTACTGATTAGCAAAGAAGAGAGCATGGAAAAATGTGATAACAGCCACATGTGTGGGGGAAGTATGGGAACAGAAAGACAAGGGCAAGTAGAGGGTAGTGAAATGAAGCAATGGAATCTAAATAGGACTTAACATACCCAAAGTATGAGAAAGATTGTGTGGTATGAAAGGATGTCAAGTAGATAGAGATGATGAAGTAGAAATCCATAGCTTTGGCAACTGGACAAACCCTACAAGTAAATACTCAAAAAGGAAACAGAGGAATCAGGACTGAGGAGAGAGCTCTGTGAGCAAGAGGATTTGCTACACTAGGATGAGGACCTGTGTTCTGATCTCAGCAACGTTGTAAAATATAGACTTGGGTGCATGTGCCTTTAACCTCAGGCTGTTGTGGGTGGAGAGAGAAGGGTCACTAGGAGTGGCTGATTGTTAGCCTAGCTCCAGGTTCAGTGAGAGACCCCACCTCAAAGGAATGAGATGGAGAAGGAGATTCATATCAGACATACTCCTATGGCCGCTATGTATACATAGACACCTACACACACAGCTAAACTCTCTCTCTCTCTCTCTCTCTCACACACACACACACACACACACACACACACATTTTTATGCCACACATATACATAGAGAAATAATCAAGGAATGGAAAAGGGAATGTCTTAGGTGAAGACAAAGTACAAAAGAGAATTGACCAGTGTTCGTTAATGAAGACATACATATAAGTAATGTAATATAGGCTGAGCAGGGTACATTTAGCAATACATATGCATGTAATTGTATGTAATTATACTTATATACATGTAACAACAATTAATGAAAAAAAGAGGCCATGAATTTGAAAGAGAGCAAGGAGAGGCATGTGGGAAGGTTTGGAGGGAGAAGAAGGAAGGAGGAAACGATGTAATTGTGTTATAATTCCAAAAATAGTAGAAATTGAAAATAAAACTTTAGAGGAAAATACAAAACATAAAGATGATACAGAAAAGAAGAACTGGAAATAAATCTAGAAGTGAGGAAAATACAGAAACACACTGATAATTGGCGAAAAAAAGCTATGGAAGGATCCCCTAATCTTGATCACTTAGCTCTGTTTAGAAATCATCTGAATGTGATTATGCATAATTCACCTGCTTTGGATTGAAAGGTACAGCAAAAACTGGGGTCTTGGAGGAGATCTGGAAGGATTTGGGTGAGAAGAATATGTTTAAAATATATTTAACACTAACTATTGTTTTAAATATAATAAAAATAATGGTGGGTAGCTCTATGGAAATAGCAATGTATTTTTTAAAAACAAAAATCAGGAAATTTCTTTTTTTTATTATTAAATACTTTATTTTTTTCTTCAAGTTACATCTCAGTCACAAACCCTTCCCTATTCCCCCTTCCTGTCCTACCCTTCCACCCTCTTCCCCCCAACAGCTTCCCCTTTCAGTCCAACAAATGGCTCCTTCTCTAATAACAGTAAATACTATACAAAACAACAGAAATAAATATGCTACATTTATGAGAGTTAAATGGCCCAGTATACCTTCCCAATGTCTAGTTCATACATATTTGGCCCCTGACTTTAACTTTCTACCATCTAACCATCTCCATGAATTTAAAGTTCTATAACTGACTTAGCTTTCATACTAACTTGCATCACTATTATAACCATCTTCTTAGATCTAGAATGCCCTCTTGATTCCTAAACAACTCAAATTTAACTATGAGACTCTAGCTGTCTATTCTTCAACCACCTCAGAGACCTGAGAGGGATAAATATATCTGATTATATAGGAAGTGCAGGGCCTGCAGCTTTCAATACTAAGAAATGACAAACCAGTGACTGCCTGGACAGTTCCCATTTTCTCTCCACACATTCCAGCATCAGTCTTCAGCCTTTTGGTCCTGTTTCTCTGACAGACATTGATTGTAGAGCAGGAATTATGAAGGACTTACCTAACCTGTCTTGGCAGAGCTAGGCTGTCGACTTCCCTGCTACCAAGTTTTGTCCTTTTTGGACAGAAGTCTGTCTGCAGTTGAAGCAAGGAGTTTTTTCATGCCAAGAGATAGGCTTGCCACTAATTCAACCACCTCACACTGGAGATTCTTCGATGCTTATCTTCTACTTGGAGTAGAATAGGGGGTGCTGTCAGGAGCTGATATGTCTCGATATCAAAAAAATCTTAATTTAAGATAACATCTTTGAATGCCATAAAATCAGGAAATTTCAAGCCAGCAGGCAAGTTTTTCTGAAGACATAAAATGGCAACACGAATTAACTGTGGTCTTTTCTCAAAACATGCATCCAGAGCACAGCAGAGTCTTCATCAGACCTACCACATCATTCTCACAGGGTTTCTGATGGAATTTATTGGCAGTAAGCTCATTTCCAGGGTCTTGGGAACAAACCAAAGATTTTTGTTTAAGGTTATCTAGACATGGCAGAGGTATGACTCAATGGTAGAACACTTAGCTGGCTTCAATCTCTAGTATCAAAGAAGAAAAAGAAAGATTATCTGAAACAGAATAATCTTGTGTGTCTGTTTGTGTTTTTAATTGAAATAGAATTACATATCACCCTTCTTTCTTTCTCTAGTTCCTCTCAGCTACCCTCCCTCATGCCTCTCCAATACACCTCACTCTCAAGCTGATAGCATCTTTTCAATTACCATTGTTATACACATACATGCATATATGTGAATATGTAAATACAACTTCCTGTCATTTTTATTGTTTGCATATATATGGTTTCAGTTTGGTTATATATGGTTGACCACTTTGCATTGCGCAAGCAATAAAAGGGATTGTCCCTGAGAGAGGCAAATTCTCTTCCCAGCAGTCATTATTTACCTGTAGTTCTTTGTCCAGAATGGGACTCCACAAACTTCTCCCTCTTCCATGTTAACATACCCAATGATATTGCCATTGTTCTGGTTTTGTTTATGTAGTCATTTCTAGCGGGGATAGTTTCACAGCAGACTTCCTGGTATTTTGGCTCTTACATTCTTTTCACCACCACTTCTGCTATGTTCCCTGAACCATAGATGCAGGAGCTGTGATGTAGATGTATCCATGGACTGGGCTCCACCCAATCTGTTGATCTCTGAACTGAGTCCAGTTTGTGATTTTTTTTAATGTTTATTTATTACTTAAGGTTACATCTCCATCACAGTGCCCTCTTTCTACCCCTCCCAGTCCTGCCCTCCCACCCTCTACCCCCTATTCCTTCCAACCCACTCCTCTGGAATGGAGTGTCCCTACATATCAGTCCCCTGCCCCAGTTCAGCAGTCATATGAGGACCAAGAGCCTCCTCATACACTGGGGGCCTATAAGACAGCACCATTAGAACAAAGTGTCTCATTTATAGGAAACAAAGTCTATATTCCTGTTCCCTTTGGTGCGTTGGTTATAGTATAGGTATCCTGTACTATATGGCTAAAATCCTATTATAAGTGAATAGATGCCATGTGCATCCTTCTGAGTCTGGGTTAGCTCACTCAGGATGAGCTTCTCTAGTTCCATCCATTTGGCTGAAAATTGCATGATTTTGTTGTTTCTGATAGCTGAGTAGTATTCCATTGTGTAGATGTACCACAGTTTTTTTTTAATCCATTCCTCAGTTGAGGGACATCTGGGTTATTTCCAGTTTCTAGCTATTACAAATAAGGCTGCTATGAACATAGATGAGGAAACACATTGCACCCAGACAGGGCAGAGGGCTGCTCTTCCTGCACCGGTACAGTCTCCCACAGGTCTGATCACTGCAGGGTCTTGGGAGGCAGCCCCAGCTTCCAGATAGAGGTACCTCCCAGCTACATGAGCACCCAATATTCACACGGTCACTGCAACATCCTAAAGAGGACCAACAGTACCACTGAAACAGTCCAGAAGACATCAGGAACAATCAGCTTAGGGCAACCAGATGGCTAAAGGTAGCAAAAGAACAAAACTGACAAAAATCAGGGAAATATGACTCCAACAAAATTCAACAAGGTTTACACAGCAAGCCCTGAACATCCTACCACAGCTGAAACACATGAAAATGATGACAAATATATACTTAGGAAAATGATGGAGTCCTTTCAAGAAGTTAAATCACTGAAAGAACACAAAGAATCCTCATTTCTACAAATAAAAGCAATGGAGAATATCAATAGAGAATTCTAAGCCAACGCAGCCCAACATGAGTGGGAAACAGACAAGACAATGAAAGATTTGAAAGACTTGCAGACAAAGACAAGCAAATTGGAACAGGAAACATATAAAACACATAAAATTGTTCAAGACTTGAAATTGGAAGTATAAGCAATAAAGAAAACACAATCAGAGATAATCCTGGAGGTGGAAAATCAAGGGAAGAGAACAGGAACTACAGACATGAGTATCAAAAATAGGATAAAAGAGATGAAAGACAGAGGGCTCGGAAGATGGCGGCGACCTACACTGACGCATTCTGAACGCGGGAAAAAAGAGCCATAAAAAACACAGAGATATTGGGCACTGTGCAAAAACCGGAGGGGCTAGACCCCCCCCGGAACACTCACAGCTCCCAAGGGACTGTTAAAAGTCCCAGGGCAAGGCTCTCCCCATCTCTCACAGACACGGAGGCCACTAAACGCGGGATTCGGGAACTCCCATTTGGAGAGGCGCCTGGTAAGATCGATCCCAACTTACAGCAGGCAGAATCAGGGTCCATTTGGCCATAGATCGCTGTCCTATTGGGCTCCCCACACACCAGGTTGAACTTATACCCACTTAGGAAAGGTTGCGAGATAGTGGAAGCCTTAGCAAGGAACAAACAGGGGGCTCAGCGGGTGGCCCGCAGCGGCTCGTGAAGCAGGAGGGCGGGAGGTTTCGAGAGAGCGCAGGAAGCAGGGAACACAAAGGCAGGCGGGAGGGGCCAAATCTCGCACACACACTATAGCTGGGGAGAGAGTACGGCAGGCA
>CAJQZJ010009351.1:7570010-7607939 GCA_907164525.1 Lophiomys imhausi | reverse complement strand
AGGAGGTAAAGAAAAAAAATGAAATGTAATGTTTCAGCCTTTTACTACTAACTGTCATAAACTGTTTAGGATAATTAAGAAATGCAAACTAATGGTTATGCAAGCCGGTCATTCTGTTAGGTACGATGACAGCCTATTATAGTTACTTGCTAAGCTAATCAGAAATAAACCTGCTAAGAGACAAGCAACATCTGCTTACCCTAATATAAGAGATAGGTAGGGCCTCTTCAAAAACCTCAAGAGATCTGCAGAATATGGCATTCAAAGATATTTTCGTGACTTTAGATTTTTTTATATAAAGACATATCAACTCCTGACAGCACCCCCTATTCTCCTCCAAGTAGAAGATAAGCATCGAAGAATCTCCAGTGGGAGATGATTGAATTAGTCGCTAGCCTATCTTTTGGTAGGAAAAGCCCCTTGCTCCAACTGTAGACAGAATGCTGTCCAAAAAGGACAAAACCTGGAAGCAGGTAAGTCGACAGCCTAGCTCTGCCAAGACAGGGTAGGTAAGTCCTTCATAACCCCTGCTCTACAATCAATGTCTGTCAGAAAAGTGGGGCCAAATGACTGAAGAGCGATGCTGTAATGTATGGAGAGATAATGGGTACTGTCCAGGCAAACACTGATATGTCATTTCTTAGTTGGGGAAGCAGCAGACCCTGTATTTCCTAAAAATCAGATATATTTGTCCCTCTCAGGTCTCTGAGGTGATTTAAGAACAGCTAGATAGAGTCTCATAATTAAATTTTGAGTTGTTTAGGAGTCAAGAGAGTGTTATACATCTAAGAAGATACTTTTAAAATTGTGTTGCAAGTTAGTATGAAGGTTGAGTCAGATATAGATCTTTAAACTTATGGAGATGGTTAGATAGTAGAATGTTAAAGTCAGGTCACAAATATATATGGAGTGGTCATTGGGAATGTATGCTAAGCCATATAACCCTGATAACTGTGGCCTAATTACCTCTGTTGTACTGTATTGTATTTATTATTATAAGAGAACGAGCCATTTGTTGGACTGAAAGGGGAAACTGTAGGGGGAAATAAGATATACCTAAACTTAAAAGTAAAAAAAAAAGGGAAGAGGATGGGGGGTTGAGGGTGGGAGGATGGGACTGGAGGGGGAATAGGGAGGGGACTGCGATTGAGATGTAACTTGAAGAAATAAAAAATAAAGGAAAAAAAGATTTTTCACACACACACACACACACACACACACACACAATGTGGATTCCTGGCTATTCATTTTAAACTCAGAATCTGTATTATTCCATGACTGACCTCTCTCATGATGGGAAATGATGTCAGTAAGTGTCTTCTGTAAAGGCACTCGGGCATCCCTAGTTCACCATTACTCCTTCCCAGGAGTTTCACTTAAGAGGGCTGTTTCTGATTACCGTATATATGTGATATATGGATTCAGAATTAGCAGATTCTTTTTTTTTTAATACTTTATTTTTTTTCTTCAAGTTACATCTCAGTAACAAGCCCCTCCCTATTCCCCCTTCCTATCCCGCCCATCCACCCCCTTCCCCCCAGAAGTTTCCCCTTTCAGTCCAACAGATGGTTCCTTCTCTTATAACAGTAAGTATTATACAAAACAATAGATATAAATATGCCACATTTATGAGAGTAAATTGGCCCAGTATACCTTCCCAATGTCCAGTTTATACATATTTGGCCCCTGACTTTAACATTCTACTATCAAACCAACTCCATGAGTTTAAAGGTCTATATGTGACTCAACATTCATACTAACTTGCAACACACTTTTAAGAGTATCTTCTTAGTTCTATAACACCCTCTTGATTCCTAAACAACTCAAAATTTAACTATGAGACTCTAGCTGTCTATTCTTCAACCACCTCAGAGACCTGAGAGGGATAAATATATTTGCTTATATAGGAAGTGCAGGGCCTGCAGCTTCCAAAACTAAGAAAGGACATACCAATGACTGCCTGGACAGTTCCCATTTTCTCTCCATACATACCTGCATCAGTCTTCAGCCTTTGGGTCCTGTTTCTCTGACAGACATCTGTTGTAGAGCAGGGATTATGAAGGACTTACCTACCCTGTCTTGGCAGAGTTAGGCTCTCGACTTCCCTGCTACCAAGTTTTGTCCTTTTTGGACAGCAGTCTGTCTGCAGTTGGTGCAAGGGGTTTTTTCATGCCAAGAGAAAGGCTTGCCACTAATTCAACCCTCTTACAGTGGAGGTTCTTCGATGCTTACCTTCTACTTGGAGTAGAATAGGGGGTGCTGTCAGGTGTTGATATGTCTCGATATCAAAAAAAATCTTGATTTAAGATACCATCTTTGAATGCCATATTCTGCAGATCTCTAGGGGTTTTTGAAGATGCCCTATCCATCTCTTGTATTTAGATAAGCAAATGTTGCTTGTCTCTTAGCAACTTGATTACTGGGTAGTTTAGAGAATATCTGTGATAGACTGTCATAGTAGCTAACAAAGTGACATGTTTGCATGACTAGGAGTTTGTTTTAACTATCCTAGACCGTTTTAGACGGTTGGTATCAAGAGGTCAGAGCTTCACATTTTATTTTTAAGTATCTCTAGGTATGATACCATTGGAAAGCATTACCTTTAAATTTGTATCATTATACAAAGATCTATTCAATTATGGTTAAATATACTCTTAATTATGTATCAATATACCAAGATCAATGCCTATGTAGCCCAATATAATCTTAATATTACATCCATATGCAAGGGTCAATACTATTGTGGCCAACTATAATCTTAATTTTGTATCAATATACAAAGATCAATACCGATGTAATCCAATACAATGTTATTTTTGCACAATAAACAATGGTCAATACCACTTTAGCCAAATAAACTACTAATTTCGTATCAATATACAAAGGTATAAGGGCATATTCAATAATCTGCCCCTTCTTCTTGGACCTTCCTGTGATATGTCTATATCTCATTTTTCTCAAGCCCATGCACTCCTACACAGGAGAGGAAGAAGGATACAGAAAAGGAAAAGTAGGAATTCCCTGGGGCTAACCTCCAAAACCCATTAAGACAGGATCATTTATCAGCTTGTAGTCTCTTCCCCTACATAACAGAGTTTTCAGTTATCCTTCAAATAACCAAAAAGAAGGACAGAGAAACACCCTCCCCACCCTCTGGGCATGGGACGTCACTCTCTTAAAGTGACTTCCTGCTGATTTGGGTCGTAGTAGACCTGTTTGGGGCCCCAACCCAAATGGGAAAATGATTAAAAATGTTAGTACACTCCTTTTATGTTCAGTCCTTCTGTTCTCAGCTGTTTAGATGACCTAAGGGGTTTGTAGGCAGAAGCTGATCTTGCAGGTTTCACTGAGGTTCCTGTCGGGGCATTGTGTAGAGCTGAACAGTCCCAGTGACATTGGATTGCTGTGGTGGTTGCAGGCCCCCGATGGAGACAGCTATTGAGGAAGTCTGCCAGGCAGAATCAACTGGGTCACTCGTCCTCCTTGGTGCCTGATTCTGCTCTCTGCTGAGGATTCCGCTGTCCAGCTGTCCCCGGGCTCCCCTAATGGACGCTTCGATTCTCCTGAAATGATAAGAACAGAGCCCTGCCCCAATCCCAACCCTAGGACAATTGCCCTCTTTTTTTTCCCCCCCTCGGGGAGGGATGGGGGGGGGCTAGGTAGTACTTCTCCTGAAGCAAATTTGGCCTTCTGACAACATACAAAGCGTTACCTTTCAATCCGGGTTAAAGAAGAAATCATTCTGTCACCTTGGAGCTAAACCAGCTCTAGTGTATATATTTTGAGATCCCAAAGGACAATCTGCCTGCATCGAGAAGGCCTTTTGTAAGTAGCCGCCAAACCTAGGTCCCTCCAAATCCCATGTGTGTGTCTCTGAACTCTAATTATTGGGATCAGGGACCTGTGTTTCCCTTCTGAAGGGATCAAAGATGTGTTCCACCACTCCTGGATCGAAGTCTTCCTCTATTTAGAGTTTGCCCTGCATCAGGCTGACCCTGAGCTCCGGGATCTGCCCGTTTCTGTCTCCAGTGTGCTGGGTGCTGGGACCAAGCGTGTACTCTTCTTGAATGGTGGGACCAAGAGTATGCACCCTCACCACCCCACTCCGTATGACTCCAGAATACATAAGACCACCAACTCTACGGTGCCCCCCCCCTCCCCGTCTCCACTGAAGTCAAAGGCATGGGCCAATTCCACAATTCTCTTGTATTTTACCTTAGCTCCACGTCTTCTCAACACCTGGAAGTCTGCAAAACCAGGCCGAATGGCTGTATCCTCTATCCCATTCACAGTGTTTCAGCCCTGCCCCCTGCCTTTTTTTTTTTTTTTTTCTTTTTTTTTTTTTTTACTTAATATTTTTTTTTTTTTGTTGCTTCAGGTTACATCCTTATCATATTGTCCTCTTTTCCCGCTTCCCAGCCCCACCCTCCCATGCTCTACCCCCTGACCCTTCCATCTTGTTCCTCTGGGGTGGAGTGTCCCTGCCTAGCATTCTCTCACCACAGATCAGGAGTCATATGAGGGCCAAGAGCCTCTTCATTCACTGGGGGCCTACGAGGCAGTACTGCCCCTGAATGGTGTCTCATTGCTACTGGGGGAATACTAAAAAAAAGACCAACAAACACACTAACCCACAAAACAAAGAATATCAACAAAAAAAGAGAGGAAAAGAGAAGGGAAAAGGAAAGAGAAAAAAAGAAAAAAAGAAGGAAAAAGAAAAAGATAAAAAAAAAATTATGTCCTTGTTCCTTTTGATGTGTTGGTTGTACTACAGATATCCTGTACGATATAGTTAAAATCCTACTATAAGTGAATAGATGCCATGTGCATCCTTCTGAGACTGGGTTAGCTCACTCAGGATGAGCTCCTCTAGATCCATCTATTTGGTTGCAAATTGCATGATTTCATTGTTTCTGATAGCTGAGTAATATTCCATTGTATAGATGTACCACAATTTTTTAATCCATTCTTCAGTTGAGGGACATCTGGGTTGTTTCCAATTTCTGGCTATTACAAAAAAGGCTGCTATGAGCATAGATGAGGAGACTTCCCTATGTCTCCGTTGAGGTCCTTTGGGTGTATACCCAGAAGTGGTATGGCTGTGTCCTGAGGCAAGGTTATTCCTAGATTTCTAAGATATCGCCAGACAGACCTCCATAGTGGTTGCACAAGCCTGCACTCCCACCAGCAATGGAGTAGGGTACCCCTTTCTCCACACCCTCGCCAGCATGCGCTATCATTTGAGCACTTTATTTTAGCCATTCTAACAGGTGTTAGGTGGAATCTCAGGGTCGTCTTGAGTTGCATTTCTCTGATGATTAAGGATGTTGAACATTTCTTCAGGTGTCTCTCAGCCCTTAGGGATTCCTCCTTTGTGAATTCTCTATTTAGCTCCATCTCCCATTTTTTCATTGGATTATTTGGTTTCTTGGCATTTAGTTTCTTGATTTCTTTGTAGATTTTAGATAATAGCCCTCTATCAGATGTGGGGTTGGTGAAGATTTTCTCCCAGTCTGTTGGTTGCCGTTTTGTTCGAATTACAGTGTCCTTTGCTTTACAGAAGCTTTTCAGTTTCATGAGGTCCCATTTATTGATTGTTGATCTAAGGTCCTGAGCTGTTGGTGTTCTGTTCAGGAAGTTGTCATCTGTGCCAATGAGTTCAAGGGTTTCTCCTACTTTTTCTTCTAGTATCTTTAGTGTGGCTGGCCTTATGTTAAGGTCTTTGATCCATTTGGAATTAAGTTTTGTACAAGGTGATAGGTATGGGTCTAATTTCATTCTTTTGCAAGTGGACATCCAGTTGGACCAGCACCATTTGTTGAAGATGCTGTCCTTCTTCCATTGTGCGTTTTTGGCTTCTTTGTCAAAGATTAGTTGGCCATAGGTGTGTGGGTCCATGTTTGGGTCTTCAGTTCGATTCCATTGATCCACTGGTCTGTTTCTATACCAGTACCATGCTTTTTTTATTACTGTTGCTCTGTAGTACTGCTTGAAATCTGGGATGGTGATACCTCCAGATGTTTTTTCATTGAACAAGATTGATTTAGCTATTCTGGGCTTTTTGTTGTTCCATATGAAGTTGAGAATAGCTTTTTCCAGGTCTATAAAGAATTGTGTTGGTATTTTGATAGGAATTGCATTAAATCTATATATTGCTTTTGGTAGGATAGCCATTTTTATTATGTTGATCTTACCTATCCATGAGCATGGGAGATCTTTCCATCTTCTAAAGGCCTCTTCCATTTCTTTCTTCAGGGGCTTGAAGTTCTTGTTATATAGGTCCTTTACATGCTTGGTTAGAGTTACCCCCAGGTATTTTATGTTGTTTGTGGCTATTGTGAAGGGGGTTGTTTCCCTTATTTCTTTCTTGGTATACTTGTTTGTTGTATAAAGAAGGGCTTCTGATTTTTTTTTTGAGTTAATTTTGTATACAGCCACCTTGCTGAAGTTGTTTATCAGCTGTAAGAGTTCTTTGGTGGAGTTTTTGGGGTCGCTTATGTATACTAACATATCATCTGCGAATAGGGATAATTTGATTTCTTCATTTCCAATTTTTATCCCTTTGATCTCCTTTAGTTGTCTTATTGCTCTAGCAAGAACTTCAAGTACTATATTGAAGAGATATGGTGAAAGTGGACATCCTTGTCTTGTCCCTGAGTTTAGAGGAAATGCTTCAAGCTTCTCTCCATTAATTTGATGTTGGCTACTGGCTTGCTGTATATTGCCTTTATTATTTCTAGGTATGGTCCTTGTATGCCCGTTCTCTCCAGAACTTTTAGCATGAAGGGGTGTTGGATTTTGTCAAATGCCTTTTCTGCATCTAGCGAGATTATCATGAGGTTTTTTTCTTTCATCTTGTTTATGTGGTGAATTACATTGATAGACTTTCGTATATTGAACCATCCCTGCATTCCAGGGATGAAGCCTACTTGATCATGGTGTATGATACTTTTGATGTGTTCTTGAATTCGGTTTGTTAGTATTTTATTAAGTATTTTTGCATCTATGTTCATGAGGGAGATTGGTCTGAAGTTCTCTTTCTTTGTTGGGTCTTTGTGTGGTTTAGGAATCAGAATGACAGTGGCCTCATAGAATGAGTTTGTCAGTGATCTTTCTGTTTCTATGTGGTGGAAGAGTTTGAAAAGTAATGGTGTTAGTTCCTCTTTGAAGGTCCCTTAGAATTCCGTGCTAAAGCCATCTGGCCCTGGGCTTTTTTTGGTTGGGAGATTATTAATGACGGTTTCTATTTCCTTAGGTGTTATTGGGCTGTTTAAGCTGTTAATCTGATTTTGATTTAGTTTTGGTAGGTGGAATTTATCGAGGAAATTGTCCATTTCGCTTAGGTTTTCAAATTTAGTGGAATATAGATTTTTAAAGTAATGCCCGAATATTTTCTGGATCTCCTCAATGTCTGTTGTTATTTCTCCCTTTTCATTTCTGATTTTGTTGATTTGGGTTCTTTCCCTTTGCCTTTTAGTTAATTTGGCTAGGGGTCTGTCTATTTTGTTGATTTTCTCAAAGAACCAATTCTTGGTCATTGATTCTTTGTATAGTTCTTTTTGATTCTAAGTTGTTGATTTCAGCTCTAAGTTTGATGATTTCCTGTCTTCTGCTCTTCTTGGGAGTGTTTGTTTCTTTTTTTTTCCAATTCACCCAGCTTAGCTGTTAGTTCACTAATATGAGCTGTCACAATTTTCTTTTTGAAAGCACTTAGTGCTATGAACTTTCCTCGTAGCACAGCTTTCAATGTATCCCATAGGTTTGGGTATGTTGTGTCTTTATTGTCGTTGGATTTTAAGTAGTCTTTGATTTCCTTCCTTATTTCTTCCCTGACCCAGTGGTCATCCAGTAAGGAGCTGTTCAATTTCCATGTGTGTGTAGGCTTTCTGTTGATTCTTTTACTGTTGAAGACCAGCTTTATTCCGTGGTGGTCTGATAAGATACAAGGTGTTATTTCAATTTTCTTGTATCTACTGAGACTATCTTTGTGACCAATTATGTGGTCGATTTTGGAGAAGGTTCCGTGGGGTGCTGAGAAAAAGGTGTATTCCTTTGTGTTTGGGTGAAACGTTCTGTAGATATCTGTTAGGTCCATTTGTTTCATGATCTTTGTTAGACTCAATATTTCTCTGTTTGTCTTCTGTCTTGATGATCTGTCCTTTGTTGTGAGTGGGGTGTTGAAGTCTCCCACTACTAATGTGTTGTGATCGACGTGCGCTTTAAGTTTTAGAAGTGTTTCTTTTACGAAAGTAGGTGCCTTTGTATTTGGGGCATAGATGTTCAGTATTGAAATTTCCTCTTGATGAATATTCCCTTTAATGAGTATATAGTGCCCTTCTTTGTCTTTCTTCATTAACTTCAGTTGGAAGTCTGTTTTGTTTGATATTAGGATGGCTACTCCAGCTTGCTTCCTGGGTCCATTTGCTTGGAAAACCTTTTCCCAGCCCTTTACTCTGAGGCAGTGTCTATCTTTTGTAGTTAGATGTGTCTCTTGTATACAGCATATGGAAGGGTCTTGCTTGCGGATCCACTCTGTAAACCTATGTCTTTTTATTGGGGAGTTGAGTCCATTGATGTTGATGGATATTAGTGACCTGGGGTTGTTATTTCCCATTAGTTTGGTATAGGCGGTGGTTCTGTTCCTCTTTTGATTTAGTTGCTGATGGGTTTTCTATTCCCTTTGTTTTCTTGGGTGGAGTTTTCTTCTCTGGGTTGGGATTTTCCTTCTAGGATTTTCTGTAGGGCTGGGTTTGTGGGTAGATATTGTTTAAATTTAATTTTGTCATGGAATATCTTGTTTTCTCCATCTATGTTGATAGAGAGTTTTGCTGGGTAAAGTAGTCTGGCTGGGCATCTATGATCTCTTAGGACTTGTAGTATATCTGACCAGGCCCTTCTAGCTTTTATCGTTTCTGGGGAGAAGTCAGGTGTAATTCTGATGGGTCTGCCATTGTATGTGACTTGACCTTTTTCTCTTACAGCTTTTAATATTCTTTCTTTGTTCTGTACATTTGGGGTTTCAATTATTATGTGGCGAGAGGAGTTTCTTTTCTGGTCTAATCTGTTTGCTGTTTTGTAAGCTTCTTGGATTTTTATTGGCATCTCTTTTTTCAGGTTTGGGAAGTTTTCCTCTATGATTTTGTTGAAGATATTTCCTGGACCTTGGAGTCGGGAGTCTTCTCTTTCCTCTATACCTATAATTCTTAGGTTCCGTCTTTTCATTGAGTCCTTGATTTCTTGGATGTTGTGGGTGAGAGATTTTTTATCCTTCTCATTTTCTTTGGATGTTGTACTGATTTCTTCCACTGAATCTTCCATGCCTGAGATCCTGTCTTCCATCTCTTGCATCCTATTGTTGATACTCACATCCATAGTTCCTGTTCTCTTCCCTTGATTCTCCACTTCCTCTTTTAACTCTGACTGTGTTTTCTTTATTGTTTCTATTTCTATTTTCATGTCTTGTATGGTTTTGTTCATTTTGTACATTTCCTTCTCCAGCTTGCTTGTTTTTGTATGAAAATCTTTCATGGCTTTTTCCTTTTCCTGTTCAAGCTCTGTCACCTTGGCTTGGAGCTCTTTAATGGTGTTGTTCCTTGTTTTGATTTGTAGAATTGTGGCTTCTTTGAATTCCTTCATAGATTTAAGTTCTTCTTGCAGGGACTCTATCACTTTCCATAATGCAGAATTGTCAATGTTTTCATGTGTTTCTGTTGGTGTGTGGTCATCCGAATTGGATGAGCTAGGATGGTTCTGCTTTGTTGGAGTCATAATTCCTTGATTTCTATTTTTTTTTTTGACCTTTCGCCATTAGATGCATTTAGCTGTCTGTTTTCTGTGCTTGGAACCACAGTGGATGATTTGGTGCAGGGGACGAGTTACTTGGCTATCTGTCGTTGCTTACAGGGGGATTTCAAGGTCACTGTGGTTTTAATCGCCAGAGGCACTGTGTTCTGGTGCAGCCTATTCCCAGGTTGTGAGTAATGGACCAGGATTGTTTCACTGCTCCCAATTCAGACTTCCCTATGTTGCACTCTAAGTTATCAGCCTGTAATGGTTCTGATGGTATGGGCCTGTTTGCCCAGGCACAGATTCTGTGGGCTTTGTTTGTCGTCACGGAGGCTGACAGGGTCTGGCTCCACACCTGATATGTCTGGATTTTCCAGGATACAGCTATGGTCCTGATTTCTGGTTTCTCTCTAGGCTTCTCGCCACAGGGCTGGACTCTGTGCCTGATTCCCTTCCTGTGTGCGCCACCATGGGTCCCGTGGGTACCCCAAGCCCCGGATCCTCCAGCTGCCTGAGTTGACCTCTCGTCCCAGCAGCTCAGCCGTGGGTGCACGGATCCCTGGCCCCACCCACGCCTGTCTCTCTCCCCAGATGACCTGCCGTGGCCTCGTGGACTCGCGGGGATTTGGCCCTTCCAGCCGTGCTCCTTCCCCAGCTGCACTACTGTGAGTGTGCGGGATTTGGCCCCTCCCGCCTGTTTTTGTGTTCCCAGCTTCCCGCGCTCTCTCAGAACCTCCCGCCCTCCGCTTCACGAGCGGCTGCGGACCACCCGCTGAGCCCCCTGTTTGTTCCTTGCTAAGCCTTCCACTATCTCGCAAAGTTTTTTAAGTGGGTATAAGTTCAACCTGATGTGTGGGGAGCCCAATAGGACAGCGATCTATGGCCACGTGGACCCTGATTCTGCCTGCTGTAAGTTGGGATTGATCTTACCAGGCGCCTCTCCAAATGGGAGTTCCCGAATCCCGGGTTTAGTGGCCTCCGTGTCTGTGAGAGATGGGTGAGAACCTTGCCCTGGGACTTTTAACAGTCCCTTGGGAGCTGTGAGTGTTCCCGGGGTGGGGGGGTCTAGCCCCTCCGGTTTTTCACAGTGCCCAATAACTCTGTGTTTTTTATGGCTCTTTTTTCCCCACGTTCAAAATGCGTCAGTGGAGGTCGCCGCCATCTTGGCCCCCCCTAGCAGATTCTTAATGCGCATTTGGTTTTCATTCTAATGATTCCATCTCTGCACACAATAAAACTTAAATTTTTGTAAATGAACTTTCCTGTTCCTTAAGTTCAAACTTTAATGTAAAATGACTGGGAGTCACTGTGGAAGTTTACACAATAGACCTAGACATAAAATCCATCCTATATCCACTGAGGAAGTGCCGCACTGACTATGCACCAGTGTCTGCCATGGTACAAGTGTCTCATAGACACACTGTGTCTTCCCAGTTGTTTAAGTAAAAGGAAGAGATTGCAGATGACATTTGATCACTGGCACAGGTTTTCTTGTTAGAGCAATACTTACAGTTCTACAGAGGCAAGGCATAGAATCACAGGCAAATTCTAAGTGATGGGACCAGTTGTTTTCCAACTGATGATTTAGTTGTGTTTCTCTCCTTGGCCATTGTGATGGTTTGAATGATAATGGCCCCCACAGACTCATATATTTGAATGTTTGGTTCTCAGTTGGTGGACTGTTTAGAAAGGATTAGGTGTGGCCTTGTTGGAGGAGGTGGGGCACTGAGGTTGGACTTAGAGATTTAAAAGGCCCACATTAGGTCCAATCTCTCTTTCTTTCTGCCTCGAATTTATGGATTTGGATGTAAGCTCTCAGCTACTGCCCCAGCACCATGTATGTCTGCCTACTGCCACAATTTCTGCCATGATGATCATGGACTCATCCTCCGAAACTTTAAGCAAGCTCACAGTTAAAGGCTTTCTATTATAAGTTTCCTTGGTAAATAGTCTCTCTTCACAGCAATGGAACAGTTACTAAGACAGCTGCAAAGATGACTGTTACTGAATATGCTCCTGGAAAATATAACAGGATTTTTTTCTTTTTAAAATATTTCCAATTCTGTTATTTCCCTTCTGGTTTCTACTTGAATATGATGCTTTTAGGGAGCCAAACTAAGTATTATAATCATTCTTCATATGTGGTGTGTGAAATATTTTTATGTAAGTATAATTTTGTGTCCTAACAGAAGATAGAAGATAAACAATATTAAATACAAGAAAAAAATTACACCAGGCCAGAGAATGTGACACAATGGTCTTGTTTCCATCATATACAGAAACAAACAGCCTGTTTTAATAATCAAATATGTTTCCTAAGGGTCTTGTTAAATTGTTGAATGTAAATTACAATTGGAATTGACTATTAAAGATCTGGGTAGAGTAGGTTAAACATCTGTTCAATTTATTACAATTTTATTTGTGCTTCAGCTGTAACTGGGGCAATTAAGCCAATCAGAGCAAGCAAATCAAATCTAATTTACACTCTAATGGACTAAAAATTAATGAATAAACATGGAACTACTGGATTCAAATGATTAAACATGTCTCTAACGATTTTTTTCTATTTCAGTATACAAAATCATATAGTATTTATACCATGATTATCCATTTAAGATTCATGGAAATGAATAGAATGTCTCTTTGTTTTTTAAATGTGTTTTTAAATAAAATTGCTAACTAAAATGTAATAACATAAAAAATTAGAATTCTTAACTAAGATAAGATTGCTCATAAAATTGCTCATTTAATCCATGTTTATGCTTCATTTGAATGCAAGCATTCAAATGGAAATTTAGACAAATTTCTAAACAAAAATTTCTATTTTTTTGTTTTAGCCATGGGCTGTAACAAGGAAGATTAATAAGTTATCTAATACTGTAGTTAAATCTTTATTGATGTTTGCAATGCTCATACAATTTAGGAGCAACAAGTTGACAATGTAGAAATGTAATGGGCATCACAGTCCTTAGGTGTAATAATCTAACATCGATCTTATTAGGATCCTGGTGTCACTGAAACTGCCAAGAAGTTATGAACAGGAGCGCAAATCTCACAGTACACGTGTAGCATTACAAAATGGATGTTGTTTTAGATGCAGAGCCAGACAGGGCTTACATCAATGTTCTGGGAGACAGTGTTTTGGCTCGGCAAATATCAAACAAAATATCATTAACTAGCATGAAGTAGCTTGAGCATTGATTGGATCATTTTTATGGAATAACAGCAGATGAAGCTCTAGAGTTCTTATAGAGTACTTATTCAAAGAAAGCTAGAAATAGTCCAATTTGATGATAACTATAGAACAACTATCATATAATTTTGTCTAATTTGGGAAGGTATATCTCTTGACATTCTCCAACTGTTCCTTCCCTGAGTTCACTGGTAGTATTTGCATTATTTGTATAATTTAATTGGGGACAAGAGGGCTTGGGAGAAGCCAACTAGTTCATTCTGTTTGTAACATATGATGAATGTAAGTCCAATAGGGTTTGTTTCCTCAAAGGGAGAGTCTAAGAATGGCCTTTGGTAATGTTTCTTAAAACACATTAAATTTGGAAGATGTCAGCTAAAACCCACCAAACTAGGAAAATCACAGCCAGCTTTAACATTCACTGCTGATTCACAGATGTGCCCCTTTATCTTTTTGATGAGCCTTTAAAAAAAAAAAAAAAGACTAGGCTCACCATGTTCCTCTGTAACTCAACTATTACTGCCTTCTTTCCATAATCTGTGAATGAAGCAACAGTTCCATATCAAGAAGCACCTGCAAAGAGCATGGATAGTGGATTTTATGACTTCAGTGAATATAATTTGTTATATAATGTTGTCTATAATGTCCTGGTAAATTTCTCCACTATCATCTTTTTCTCCCTCCTCGCCTCCATTACTTCTTTCCCTTCATTTCCTCTCTTCTTTCCTCCTTTATTTCTTCTGTTCTTTGTCTTCCTTAAATAATTTTGAGATAGAATCAAGTGTTCTCTAACCCCCCAAGACAGTAGTGGTAAGCAGCGAGAGCATATCTTCTCACCTGTAGATAGTGTGTCTGGTTAGGGTAAGCACAATCAAAATTTACCCAATAAAGGTAAAAATAAAACTTGTTTAATCAATATTAAAAGGGTGCTGGTCAAGATGGGAAGTAAACAACACACAGAAGACTTGTCCGTTCTCCATAGGGAAGGCTCTTTGATGATTCGTCTGCTGGGCTGATATTTAAGGTTGAATTGGAGTTAAATGAAGGAAGACAAGAAGTTTGAGGCACAAGAAATAGGTCTGTCCAGATAGTCAATTGTACTGTAGCCTTAGGGGTGAACTGAAGAGTCTCAGAAGTGGTCCAAGGGTAGAGGGATAGTGGTGGTGACAATGTTCATAGGGCTTTTGAACAGAACTTCTCTTTAATGTTAATGGTACACAGAAGTAAAATTCATTTTCCTCTGAAGAGATGTGTTAGTTGGTGTTTACTATTGCTGTGATAAAATACCATAACCAAAAATAACTTGAGGGGGAAAGGGTTATTTTATCTTATACTGTTATCCAGCAGCCCATCACTGAGGGATGTAAGGACAGGAACTCAAACAGGGTAGGGACTTAGAGGCAGGGACTGATGTAGAGGCCATGGAGGAATGCTACTACTTACTGGCTTGCTCCTCATGGTTTGCTCAGCCTGCTTTCTTTCTTTCTTTTTTTTTTTTAATAAGTACTTTATTTTTTTTTCAAGTTACATCTCAGTCGCAAACCCTTCCCTATTTCCCCTTCTTGTCCCACCCTTCCACCCTCTTCCCCCCCCACAACAGCTTCTCTTTTCATTCCAACAAATGGTTCTTTCTCTTATAACAGTAAATTCTATACAAAACAGCAGAATTAAATATGCCACATTTATGAGAGTTAAATGGCCCAGTATACCTTCCCAATGTCCAGTTCATGCATATTTGGCCCCTGACTTTAACCTTCTACCTTCTAACCATCTCCATGAGTTTAAAGTTCTATAACTGACTTAGTTTTCATACTAACTTGCATCACTATTATAACCATCTTCTTAGATCTAGAACGCCCTCTTGATTCCTAAACAACTCAAAATTTAGCTTTGAGACTCAAGCTGTCTATTCTTCAACCACCTCAGAGAGCTGAGAAGGATAAATATATCTGATTGTATAGGAAGTGCAGGGCCTGCAGCTTTCTTATAGCACTCAGGGTCACCAGCCCAGGGATGGCAAAATCATTTATCAATCTTCAATAATCACTCAATATATCACCACTTTGCCCACAGGCCAATCAACTGAGACTCCTTCTTCCTAAATGACTCTATCTGGTATCAAGTTGACATAAAACTACCCAGCACAAGTAAGGAGAGTATTCTGAAACAGTGCAAGACTATAGACAGTTTGATCAGATGGGCAAACGCTATAGAATCCAGTTGCAAAAAGATGCTGCATCTATTCCGATAGTGACGATAAGAGAAACTGGGCTTGGTGACCCATGCCTGTAATCCTAGCACTTGGTAGGCAGAGGCAATAGAGTCAAGAGTTAGAGGCCAGCCTGGACTAGCTAGCAGCTTGGGATACACAATGACATAGTGAGATACTATCAAAAGAAAAAAACAACAGAAAAGAAGGAAGGAAAAAGTGGATGGGTTTGAGAACATAATGTCTGGTTTTGAATATTATTTGTTTTAGGCTCATTACATCTACTACTTATATGTAACTTATCCTTGACTAACAATAAATGTCTGAAACAAGATTCCTCTTTTCTTTTTTGTAGCATCATCATCATCATCATTATTATTATTGCTATGCCATGGAATACAGCTTGAGGAAAATAGCCTAAACAAAATATTTTCAATCATGGTACTTCCTTCTACTTGAATGGTCCATTTTCTCCCCCAGGTGCTGGTGTAGCATCTCTGGAGCTGTGACATGCTAAGGGATGAGAAGCTAAAGAACACATTTGGAATGGACACCAGACATCTTTATCCTTATTGAGTTCTGATGAAGTCTGGCTATAACGAATCCTGATTGAGTGCCACGATGTTTTCCAAGCAAGTAGGACCACTTTGTAAAAAGCAAAAGCAGCCTCACCATGTGCAGGAGGAGGAGGTGTCAATGGAGAGGAGCCACCAGCATTTGCAGAAAGCAACATGATGTGACAGCCACTCTATGCCGCCTCATTTGTGCTGGAAAATTTTTAAATAGAGAAAAATAATCCTGAACCATTAGCATAGCAACAAGTACGTCCTTCTCATAATAAATTTGGTTCCACAGCAGCACTAGGCTCCATTTTGCTCGCCCTTCTGTCTCACCTTTCATTGCCAATGCTATTGCAGTCCTAATGGAAAGACAGCCTTTGAAAGAACCCTGCTGATTTCTTGGCTGCCTGTTGGCAACAGAGGAGAATAGGAGGATGGGAATATACATTTGTAAAGTTCCATTATTTATCTTGCTTAGGGACAGCATTTTATCCTTTCAAGCTCATATCCTAGTACAGTAATTAGGCTTTCCAGAAACATCGTGCTACTGTCTTGACATCACAATAGCATTTTGATAAGCTTGGACTATAACCAGCTCTGAAATCTGGCAAAACATTGTTGCATACTCAAAGAATTCTCTGTACCTTGGTAGAAACCATTAGTTCCCAGAAGGGGAAGAGAAATGTTTTTATAACAGTATTTAAAAAAAAAACATTCAGGAGCAGGCTTATGATATCAAAACTTTTGTCTCCAATCCTAGCAACAATGTTTCTCATAATGAGTCATTTGCTTATAGGCCTCAAATGAGGACAGAATTCTTTCATTAATGAGCAGAAAAAAAAGAAAAAAGAAAAAAGAGAGGCAACAGAAAAGGGAGGGTGACAAAGAGAAGTGCTCAGATAAAAGGATGAGAAAGAACAGGTGCTATACCATGAAAACTTCTTGGGGAAGTTTCAGGTTCCAGTGTGGTTCATGTTTTGAAGATGGTGGCATGAATGGTCTTTCTTGTTGATACTGTGACAAGTAGGAACTGAAGCTCCCTCACAGCTAAGCATTAGGATTTTGAAGTCAGACCCAACACCTCCATCAGGTACCGATGGCATATTTTAAATCAAGGGCATCATATTGTCAACACCACTGGAATGTCCGCCTCGTGCCTTCGGGAGCCTTTAAACGGAGCAAGACTAATCAATAATATTTTTCAAGGTGATGAGGACAGACTGTGCTCTGCCACTAATGCTAGAACTTCAGTATGGCTAGTGTAACTAGAGTTCTAAAGTTTAATTATTTAAGTTCCATTTGGCTCATGGTTATCATTTGACAGTACCTAAGAGAGTAGGGCTGTCTTCAGTAGTTATTCCTTTAGGATCACACCCTAAGAAATAAGATGCAACCTTCCTACTCCAAGATAGAGATTTGTTTCTTACTAACTCAACTCTGTTCAATGAACTTCAAACCCATGAGTCACAGAAAATAGGTAAGGGACACCGCAGTGCCTCAAGTCCTTGGGCTAAAGTAATGACCTGTGCTACTCGTGATTTTACTCCATTACCATTTTTTTCTTTTTGTTACCAATCGATGCAAATATTTCTGGCATTAAAATATGAGTCAAAAGAATACCTGCTCTTGTGATTAGCATCAAAAACTGTACCTGGCACAGCCTCCGGTGCAAGGATGCTTAACTAAAGAGGCTTGTGTTTTCTGGAAGGGAATCTTTGAATAACTTTGAAACATGGCCACTTTTGCTACAAAACACGAATTGCAACGCTTTTAAGAGAGAAAGGACTCTGCCAAGACAGGGTAGGCAAGTCCTTCATAACCCCTGTTCTACAACCAATGTCTGTCAGAGAAACAGGGCCAAACGACTGAAGATTGATGCTGTAATGTACGGAGAGAAAATGGGAACTGTCCAGGCAGCCACTGGTATGTCATTTCTTAGTTTTGGAAGCTGCAGGCCCTATACTTCCTATAAAATCAGATATATTTATCCCTCTCAGGTCTCTGAGGTGGTTGAAGAATAGATAGCTAGAGTCTCATAGTTAAATTTTGAGTTGTTTGGGAATCAAGAGGGTGTTCTGGATCTAAGAAGATGTTCTTAAAATTGTGTTGCAAGTTAGTATGAAGGTTGAGTTAGATATAGAACTTTAAACTCATGGAGATGGTTAGAGAGTAGAATGTTAAAGTCAGGTGTCAAATACATAGGGACTGGTATTTGAGAATGTACGCTAAGCCATATAACCCTCATAACTGTGGCCTAATTACCTCTGTTGTTTTGTATTGTATTTATTATTATAAGAGAAAGAACCATTTGTTGGACTGAAAGGGGGAGCTGTTGTGGGAAATAAGATATACCTTAAACTTAAAAAAAAAGGGAAGAAGATGGGGGGTTGAGTGTGGGAGGGTGGGACTGGAGGGGGGAGTAGGGAGGGGATTGCGATTGAGATGTAACTTGAAGAAATAAAAAATAAAGTCAAAAAAAGAATTTACATAACCATTTGATGAAAATTAAAAAAAAGAGAGAGAAAAGATACTTTCCCCTTCCAGGTACAATGGCTTGATTACCTTTAACAAAGTTTTTGCTTGTAGCAGGGACCTTCAATTGAGCAATAAACAGATCATGCTTTTCAGAAGATTTTGTTGACCCTTTGAAGCATTCATGAAAAGGAATAAAGATACACTGAGGTCAGGCACTGGCACTGGTTTCTATCAATGAGAGCTCCGTGGAGGCAAGTTGGGGAAGCAGCATTTGGCCAAAAGATTTCACTGCAGCTGCTATATCAGAAATGCCAACAGGAAGCCAAGCCACTAATTGGAAGTGGAATAAACTAAAGAAATCTTGGTTCAAGTGGCAGCTATATTTTTCAAAGAGAAGATTTCAGTTGAAATGCCAAAGGAGACAGTTAGCCAAAACATTTGTCTATGGAAATTTCTCTTCTCAATTTTTCTCAGATCTACAGCTGGGTGCTAAGTGAGGCATGTCTTGAGAACACATGCCATGGATAAACCAAGATGCTTATTTTCATCAATAGCAGATCTGATTGAACTCACAACAAATAGTTCAATTACCATGATTACTAAAAGGGTGATTAATTTGGGTGACAATAAAGAAAAGAGGGTATGGGAGAACTGAGCTCCTAGGAAGTGTTGTTAGTTCAAGAAATGGGCTTGTCAATGCCACAAGTGCTTAGTTTAGAGGATGTCAGAGTGAGAAACTACACAAATAAATAAAACCTGTCTGAAGCTGGGGAGATGGCCCCATGGATAAATCACCTGCCTCACAATTGTGAAGACCAGAATATGGGTGTCCAGAATCCACATAAATGTTTAATGGGCATGATGGGCAGACAGTGGAGATGGGGGAAACCCCTTGGGCAAGCTAGTCTAGTCTAGTCTGAGAGTTCTGGGTTCTCGTGAGAGACTCCACATCAGTGCTTAAATGTGGATAGCCATGGAGAAAGACAGTCAACTCCAACCCAGGTCTTCCCCAACAAACCCGCACTCCTCTGTCTCTGTCTTTCTGTCTCTCTCTCTCAAATGTGTACATAATCTGTAAAACTGTTTTAACCTAATATTCTGTGCAGGACACATTTCTGAGACTCATACACAGGATTCACTGGCCAAGTTCAACATTCTTCTTAGAACTTTGTGTCAGAAAACTACTTGGCTCTCCTAGTGAGCTGATATTTTATATCCCATTTTATTGTCCCTGTGCTCTAGGTTTCTAAGAAGTTAAAACTGAACTCACTACTCACTTTCATTATTGTGTTTGGCTTCCATTCTTCTCAGTCCCCACCTGGTTGGGAACAGGCTCCAAACAAATTAAAGAGCGATGGGAACTTTAGTTTTCTCCTTTCTTTGTGAACCTGGATCTACTTGTCTGTGAAATGGGGTAATAATTCTTATTTGCTAAGAGTTTGTTGGTAGTGCTGGTCCATAGAAAATGCTCAAAGCTTCCAACTGTTAAGTACGAAAGTATCCATTTGGGTTAAAAGACTGCAAGCCATGTTAAAGCACTTCTGATTATGACAATGTGGCAAATGATATAATTTTGGGGGCAGTTATTGGAAGAGATTAACAAGAATAGCACATTAACACTGTTTTTTGTTGACAGTTCATTCCAAGAGTAAAATACACATGAGCAAAATGTGCAAATCTCAAATAGACAAGTCAGTGAATTTTGACAGGTATATATATTTACGTAACCCTAGCTCCTCCTAAAATATACACTATTTCCACTACTCAAGCCAGCTTCCTTGGGGGATCTTCCAAGTTAACCCTTGCATTGCTGGAGATGGCTTTCTTGGATCATTTCACTGCAGGTTCCTTTTGTCTACTGTGGAATTCCACAGACATAAGTTTTGTGTTCCTTTTGCTCCCAGGTTTCTGGCATTCATGCATGTTCATGAGAGTCTAAGTGGCCCACCTCTTTTGATTCTAAGGTGCTCTGTTATATGAAGATATCACAAACTTCAGTCATTTCGTCCTTCAGGACATTTGAGTGTCTTCATCCACTAGCTGATATGGGTAAAAATGCTCTGAACATCCTGTATAAAGCCCTTCTTATTAGTCATGTTTTTGTTCCACAAGAAAAATACATGAGAACCACAGTATAAAGTACCTATACAATTTACATTTCCACCAGTAATATGGTGTCCCTCACCAAGCTTGGGTGCTAGACCTTTCTAAAAGCAACACAGAAACAATACCTGCATTATTGAGTGAAAAGCAGTTAGTTACATGTATTTTAGGTAGTGTTCTAATTTGAGCATAGTTTTCTTTCCCTTTTAATCCATGTTTAAAATTGAAAATAAATTTTTTCATACAATGTATGTGATTAAATTTTTCCCTTTCCCAACTCCTTCCATATCCCCCCACCCCCACCCTCCAAACCCTCGCTCTTTTTTCTCTCTCTTTAGAAGACAAATGGGTAAATAACAAATCAAACAAGACTAGAAAAAAATTTAAAATAAAACTTACAAACAAAAAAAAAGGAGAAGGAGGAGAAACACACAATCACATACACACCAGATCCATAAAAACACAAGATCAGAAACAATAATATATAAGCAAAACACCAGTAAGGTTTAAAAAGAGCCCAAATAAAGCATTTTGAGACAAAAAAATATCCAAAAATACCATTGAGTTCATTTCTTGTTGGCTATCTACTGCTAGACATGGGACATTCCTTAAGTGTAGTTTGTATGCCCCCAGAGAGACTCCATTGGAGAAAACTAATTTTTCTTTTACAAGTGGCTGTCAGTTGAAGATAGCTTCTGGGTTAGCCATGGGCCTGTGTCCACTTCCCCTCTCGTGATGGGACCTCATCTGGGTTGAACCTTGCAGGCCCTGTGTAATTTGCCACAGTAGGTTCTTGGTCACCCTAAGCTTTTAGGTTCCATCTCATGAGGTGGGCCTTAAATCTGGTCAGATTATGGTTGGTTACCCACACATCTTTTGTGTCACTATTACACCAGCATATCATGCAGGCAGATCACTATTGTAGATCTTGGGTTTTGTAGCTGAGTTGGTGTTACCTTTCTCCTCTGGGGGTGTATACCTTTCAGTACCATGAACTTTACTCAGTAGGGCTTTCTCTTATTTCAGTCCTTCCTCGATCTCTCCAAAATTACATTTTCTATTTCCCCTTCCTTGGGAGATCCTTCCATCCTTCCTAGTCCCTTACTCTATATATAACCTCTGTGGTTATATGGATAGCAGCATGCTTATCAAAACTTAAAAGCTAACATCCACATTTAAGAGAATACATATCATATTTGTCTTTTGGGATCTGGGTTACCTCACTCAGGATGATTTTTTTTTAAATTCCATCACTTACCTGTGAATTCCATGATTTCATTTTTTAACATTTGAGTACTATTCTATTGTGTAGATGCATCACATTTTCATTATCCGTTCATCCACTGATAGACATCTAGTTATTTCCAATTTCTGGCTATTATGAATTGAACACCAATGAATATGCCTGCCTATGTTTATGCACACATGAGCGATATTGCCTGTGGAGACCAGACGATGGTGCTGGATCTTCTGGAGACTACTATAGGTTGTTGCGGGTCACCCAATAGAGATGCAGGGAACTGAAGTTGGGTCCTCTGCAAGAGTGGTGCTGCCTCTGAACCACTGAGCCACCTCACCAGCCCTTGTGCGTAATTTTAACATATGACTTATCTCAAGTGGCTGGAGGATCCACTGTGTCACCTACCCTGACTTCCCCCTATTGACGTATTGCTTTATTTAACTCTCTATATTCTCCACAATGATAGATCAGTATTGACCCATTCTTAAATTAACCAAAACTTTTAGGGTCCTGATTTGCCACCTAATGCACATTTCAGCTCCAAAATTTCCCCTCAGAGAACCACATTATCCTTTTTCATATCAATTTTTGATTTAAAATGATCGTATTATTTCCCCTCCCATCTCCTCACATATTCTCTACTTTCCCACTCCCATTCAACTTGGTTTTCATCACCCTCAGAAAGCAATAGCAAAAACAAAAACAAAACCACTGAAGATCAAAACCAACTGAAATAAAAATCAATAAGATAAAAACCAAAACAAGACAAAACAAAACAAAATGTTCTCAAAACAAAACAAAACAAAAAAATCAAAACCTCATGAATTCTGTTTTCTACTGTCCAACTACTCCTGTGTACGGTGACACTCCACTGGAGAAAACTGACTTCCCCTTTCCCTGTAGGTACCAATTGCAAATAGCTACATTGTATTTTTAACTCATATCTTCTTAAATTTTCCCTGAATTTGGCAACTTATCTGACTCTCATTGTTTTTGATGATCTTGAAAACTGAGAGAAGTATTGAACTTATGTACAATGTTCCTCAGTTGAGATTCATTCAATATTTTTCTCATTGTTAAGAATCACTGAAAAAAAAATCCAGACTTGTAGACTAGCATTGTAACATGATGACTTGGAAAAAAGGATGACAAATAAAAAAGCATAATGTTATAATCACTCTTGTGTTCTAGATTGTATTTTCGTAAGTTCTGGGAACTCAACCCAGGGACTCATACATAATGAGGCACCTCTTCTCCTGCTCAGTATATTCAAGACAGTTTGCGTGTTTATCAGTCTGAAATTTTTATACAGACAAGTACTGGTAACAAAGACAGTTTTGTTTTCTTTCTAACTCCACATTTTTTTCTCACTTCTGTTTCTCATCTTATTGCTCAGGCAAGACTCTCAATACAATGCAGAATGGGACTAATGAGAAAGGATATCCTGGCATGAATCATGATTTTAGTGGGGATGCTTCTTACTTCTCACCATTAGCTTTTATGTTTATAGGCTCTTACATTTGCTATTAAGGTGAGGAAGTGCCTATTTCTCCTTTGAGTTTTGGTTATGATAGGGTGATAGGGCTGTCAAATGACTTTTGAGTCAATATGGTCACCTACTTTTTCTCTTTGAGATGGATCAGTATTGGCTCATTCCTATTAATTAATTAATGTGAAACTCACTTCTTTATTGGTTACCCTGCAATATTATATATATATATATAATATTCATATATATATATATATACCTGAATGCCAGAATTGTATTGTTTGATTATACTGATTGATTTTTCACTGTTTAAATAGGCTTGCAAATCTGGAATAATAATTAGCTGTGGTGTACAATTCTTTTTCATACATTTTGGAATCTACTTATTGATTTTTTATGTTTATTTATTACTTCAAGTTACATATCCATCACAGTGCCCTCTTTCTGCCCCTCCCAGTCCCACCCCCCACCGTCTTCCCCCTCTCCCTCCTATCCTACTCCTCTCGAGTGGGGTGTACTTACATATCTGTTGTCCCCCCCCCACCCTGTTCAGCTGTTACAAAAGGGCTAAGAACTTCCTCGTGCACTGGGGGCCTACATGGCAGCACCACTAGGGCAAAGTGTCCCACTAACAGGTAAAAAAAAAGTCTATGTTCCCATTCCTTTTGGTGTGCTGGTTGTAGGATAGTTGTCCTGTATTATAAGGCTAAAGTCCAATTATAAGTGAATAGATGCCATGTGCATCCTTCTGAGTCTGGGTTAGCTCACTCAGGATGAGCTTTTCTAGTTCCATCCATTTGGATTTCCTTGTTTCTGTTAGCTGAGTTGTATTCCATTGTGTAGACGTACCTCCATTTTTTTTTTATCCATTTATTGGTTGAAGGACATTTGAGTTGTTTCCAGTTTTTAGCTATTACAGATAAGGCTGCTATGAACATAGATGAGATGATGTTATTGTGGTTTGGGGAGGAATCATTTGGATGTATACCCAAAAGTGGTGTGGGTGGATCTTGAAATGAGCCATTTTAAGTTTTCTAAGATATCGCCAGACTGATTTCCATAGTGATTGTACAAGCTTGCACTCCCACCAGCAATGGAGGAGTGTCCCCCTGAAACTGAAAATTAATTAATTAATGTAGTTATTAGTAAATATAAACTGTAAGATTAGGCTGGCAAAGTAGCCAGCAGCTTGGCAGAGGAGCAGCGACCTGGCCTGCGTTCCTTAACCAGTTGCCTAACTTATCTTGGAGAAAGAGCCCCGGGATCAAGGGTGGCTTACACCACCTGTAACCTAAACTCTGTTAATTAATATAAGTTGTTATATTAGGTCAGTAGAATAATCAGAAGCTTGGCGGCAGCTTTGCCTGGGCCCCAGGGGAATCCAGGAGTCTGGAATTCCAAAGGCCCAGGACTGCTTGGACTGAGGGTATATAAGCCGCTGTAGTCTTTTCTCCAATAATTAAACACACCAAGACCTTTTAATATTTTAACGCTTAGCCCTTAGCTGGGCAGATTCTCAATTAGCTACTCTAAGTTAACCCAAATCACCTATCCCAAACCACCATGAGCCTGCGATTACCTTCCAGCATTCTCCAGACATCTGTCTCCTTCTGTGTCTCCCAGCAGAAAGAGAGAGAATCTCTGTGTGTGCCCAGGGTTCCTGTTCTAATCTCAGGAAGTCCTGCCTTCCTATACTCTTTCTGCCCAGCTAATTGGCCATAAGTGACTTTTATTAACCAATCAAGAGAATGCCTCAGAAGAGGTGGTAACCAGATCTCAGCATTGAATTTAGCCTATTAGAAGCAATGATATTAGATCTTCCCTCAACATTCCCCTTTCTCCACAACCTCGCCAACATGTGCTGTCATTTGAGCTTTTGATCTTAGCCATTCTTACAGGTGTGAGATGGAATCTCAGTGTTGTCTTGAGTTACAATTCTCTGATGATTAAGGATGTTGAGCATTTTTCAAGTGTCTCTCAGCCATTAAAAATTCCTCTAGTGAATTCTTGCTTTAGCTCTCTTCCCCATTTCTCGATTGCATTATTTGGTTTCTTCGTGATTAATTTCTTGAGTTCTTTGTAAATTATGAATATTAGCCCTCTGTCAGATGTGTGGTTGGTAAAGATCTTTTCCCAATCTGTAGGTTGCTGTTTTATGTTAATTACAGTGTCCTTTGCCTTACAGAAGCTTTTCAGTTTCATGAGGTCCCATTTATTGATTGTTGGTCTTAAAGCCTGGCTATTGGTGTTCTGTTCAGGAAGTTGTCACCTGTGCCAATGACTTATTCCCCACTTTCTTTTCTATTAGATTTAGTGTGTCAGCTTTATGTTAAGGTCTTTGATCCACTTGGACTTAAGTTTTGTGCAAGGTATAAGTGTGATCTAATTTCATTCTTTTGCATGTCAACATCCAGTTAGACCAGCAGTATTTGTTGAAGGTGCGGTCCTTTTTCCATTGTATGGTTTTGGCTTCTTTGTCAAAAATTAAGTGACCATAGGTGTGTGGGTTGATTTCTGGGTCTTCAATTTGATTCCATTGATAAACTCGTCTGTTTCTATACCAATACCTGTGTTTTCATTATGATTGCTCTATATTATAGCTTGAAATCTGGGATGGTGATACCTCCAGATGTTTTTTTTATTGTACAGGATTGATTTAGCTATTCTGGTTTTTTTTTTTTATTCCATATGAAGTTGAGAATTGCTTTTTCCAGGTCTGTAAACAATTGTGTTGGTATCTTGATAGGAATTGCATTGCATGTGTATATTGCTTTTGGTAGGATGGCCATTTTTTATTACGTTGATCCTACCTATCCATGAACATGGGAGATCTTTCCATCTTTTGATGACCTCCTCAATTTCTTTCTTCAAGGGCTTGAAGTTCTTGTCATACAGGTCTTTCACTTGCTTAGTTAGAGTTACCTGTAGGGAGTTAGATAAATTAAATTAGATTTAGAAAATATATAGGGGTTTCTGATACTGTCTCTTAATTTGGGGCAAGAAGATCATTATCAGCATGTGGACTAAAAACAGGAAACAAACAGAAGATTTAATGGACTGAAAAACAAGTTTGAAGTCAGGAAAAACAGGAAATACTTAATGGACTGAAAATCAAGGTTGAAGTCAGAAAAACAGTAAAGACTTCATTGACTGACAAAACAAGGTTGTCAGAAAAACAGGAAAGACTTAATGGACTTAAAGAAACAAAGTATCTGGCCTGACCTTGTTTTCAGCTGCTAAGTGGGTGGAACCCAAATTAAGCTGAAACAGAGTTCCCCCTATTTAAGGATAGTGCATGGAACCCCAGAAGGAGAAGAGGCCCCTGATGCTAGAGAGCTCTGAGAGTCCTGCTGAAAAAAGGGCTGGCCATCATTTGATAACCAGATCTTCCTGAGGCAGAAAGAAGCTGGTAACCAAAGAAAACCTGAACAAGACAGCAAAAGGCCAAGGACTAAACCCTGTGGCTCAGCTTTTGCCTAAAGGGGTTTGATCTGTCTGAACAGTGGCCTAAAGGAAACTGTGCCTGGCTTTAAGGACTCTGAGGTAGAGCAACAGAGTTGCTGATGCAAAGGGGCTGGGGTCTCCCAGAGAGAAGAAAGCATCAAGCCTTATTTAAGGTGAGATCAAAATAACCAACTTACCCTGACAAATCTACATCTGAGAGACCCAGAAAAAGGACTACTAAGAGCATTAAAGAATCTACAACAAAGACTGTGTTTCTGACAACTGAGGACCTGCCCCAGAGACTGTATCATTCTAAAAGGTTAGGAAAATAATTATCAATAGGTTTAGTGGACAGGTTAAAGGGGTTATAAGAATGTGTAGGATTAATAGTTAAGAAATAATTGTTATTTGTTATAAGTGAATATAGTAATAAATAAATAAGTGTTAAATAATAATTAAAAAGTTCGGTTACAGTTACCCCCAGGTATTTTATATAGTTTGTGGCTATTGTGAAGAGTGTTGTTTCCCTAATTTCTTTCTCAGCCCATTTATCTTTTGTGTAAAGAAGGGCTTCTGAATTTTTTGAGTTATTTTTGCATCCAACCACCTTGCTGAAGGTTTTAATAGTTGTAGTAGTTCTCTGGTGGAATTTTTGGAGTCACTTATCTATACTATCATATCATCTGCAAATAGGGATAATTTAACTTCTTCATTTCCAATTTGTATCCCCTTGATCTCCTTTAGCTGTCTTATTGCTCTGGCTAGGACTTCAAGTACTACATGGAAGAGATATAGGGAGAGTGGGCAGCCTTTCCTTGTCCCTGATTTTAGAGAAGATGCTTTAAGTTTCTCTCCATTTAATTTGAAGTTGACTACTTGATTGTGGTATATCACCTTTATTATTTCTAGGTATGGTCCTTGTATGCCAGCTCTCTCCAGGACTTTTAATATGAAGAGGTGTTGGATTTTGTCAAATGCTTTTCAGCATCTAGTGAGATGATCATGTAGTTTTTTCTTTCAGCTTTTTCATATGGTGAATTACATTGATGGATTTTCGTATGTTGAACCATCCTTGCATTTCTGGCATGAAGCCTACTTGATCATGGTGTATGATACTTTTGATGTGTTCTTGGATTCGGTTTGCAAGTATTTTATTAAGTATTTTTGCGTCTGTGTTCATGAGGGAAATTGGTCTGAAGTTCTCTTTCTTTGTTGGGTCTTTGTGTGGTTTAGGAATCAGGGTGATTGTTGGTCTCATAGAATGAGTTTGGCAGTGTTCCTTCTGTTTCTGTTTTGTGGAAGAGTTTGAAGAGTATTGGCATTAGCTCTTCTTTGAAGGTCTGGTAGAATTCTGTACTGGAACCATCTGTCCCTGGGCTTTTTTTGGTTGGGAAATTTTTAATGACTGTTTCTATTTCCTTACAGATTATAGGAATGTTTAATTTGTTAACCTGATCTTGATTTAGCTTTGGTAGATGGAATCTATCAAGAAAATTGTCCATTTTGCTTAGGTTTTCAAATTTTGTGGAATAGAGATCTTTGAAGTAAGACCTAAACATTCTCTGGATTTCTTCGATGTCTGCTGTTATTTCTCCCTTTTCACTTCTGATTTTACCGATATGGGTATTTTTCCCTGTCTTCTGGTCAGTTTGGCTAAGAGTTTGTCTATTTTGTTGATTTTCTCAAAGAACAAACTCTTGGTTTTGTTGATTCTTTGAATTGTCATTTTGTTTCTAAGTTGTTGATTTCAGCCCTAAATTTGATGATTTCCTTCCTTCTGCTCCTCTTGAGTATGTTTGCTTCCTTTTTTTTTTTTTCCTAGCTCTTCCAGTTCTGCTGTTAAATTGCTAATATGAGCTGTCGCAATTTTCTTTTTGAAGGCACTTAGTGCTATAAACTTTCCTCATAGCACTGCTTTCACTGTGTCACATAGGCTTGGGTATGCTGTGCCTTCATTTTCATTGGATTTTAAGAAGTCTTTAATTTCCTTTTTAATTTGTTCTCTGACCAAGTGGGTTTTGAGTAGAGAGTTGTTCAGTTTCCATGAATGTTTCAGGTTTCTGTTTTTGTTGAAGTCCAGCTTTAATCCATGGTAGTTTGATAAGATACAAAGGATTATTTCAGTTTTCTTGTATCTATTGAGGCTTGCTCTGTGTCGGACTATATGGTCATTTTTTCAGAAGGTTCTGTGAGGTTCTGAAAAGAAGGTATATTCTTTTGTGTTTGGGAGAAATGTTCTGTAGATATCTGTTAGGTCCATTTGGTTCATGTCCTCTGTTAGTCTCATTATTTCTATGTTTGATTTCTGTCTCAATGACCTGTCCATTGTTGTACATGAGGTGTTGAAGTTCCCCACTACTAATGTGTGGGAATTGATGTGTGGTTTAAGCTTTAGAAGAGCTTCTTGTCCAAATGTGGGTGTCCTGGTATTTGGGGCATAGATATTCAGTATTGAGATGTCATCTTGATGAATTTTTGCTTTAATGAGTATGTAGTGCCCTTCCCCCAGTTCTTTACTCTGAGTTAGAGTCTATCTTTGTTAGTGAGATATGTTTTTTGTATGCAGCAAAATGATGGGTCTTGTTTACAGATCCATTCTGTAAGCCTGTGTCTTTTTTATTAGGGAGTTGAGATCATTGATGTTGAGGAATATTAATGACCAAAAGTTGTTATTTCCTGTTATTTTGATGTAGGTGGTGGTTGTGTCTTTCTTTTGGTTTAGATGCAGTGGGGTTTTTGCTTCGCTTGTTTTCTTGGGTGTAGATATCTTCCTTGGTTTGGAATTTTCCTCCAGGATCTTCTGTAGAGCTGGATTTGTGGATAGATACTGTTTAAATTTGGTTTTGTCATGGAATATCTTGTTTTCTCTATCTATGTTGACAGAAAGTTTTGCGACATATAGTAGTCTGGGCTGGCACCTATGTTCTCTTAGGGCCTGTAGATGTCTGTCTAAGCCCTTCTGGCTTTTAAAGTTTCTGAGGAGAAGTCAGGTGTAATTCTGATGGGACTACCATTATGCATTGCTTGACCTTTTTCTCTTACAGCTTTTAATATTCTTTCTTTTTTCTGTACATTTGGAATTTCAATTATTATGTGGCAAGAGCAATTTCTTTTGTTGTATAATTTGTTTGGAGTTCTATATGTCTCTTGGAATTTTATCAGCATCTCTTTCTGTAGGTTTGGGGAGTTTTCTTCTACGATTTTGTTTAAGATGTTTCCTGAACCTTGGAGTCAGGAGTCTTCTCTTTCATCTATGCCTATAATTCTTAGGTTCTGTCTTTTCATTGAGTCCTTGATTTCTTGGATGTTGTGGATGAGAACTTTTTTAGATTTCTCATTTTCTTTGGTTGTTGTACTGATTTCTTCAATCAAATCTTCCATACCTGAGATTCTATCTTCCACTTCTATAACCTATTTTTGAAACTCATGTCTGTAGTTCCCGTTTTCTTCTCTTGGGTTTCCACCTCCAGGATTGTCTCTGCTTGTGTCTTCTTTATTGGTACCATTTCCAATTTCAAGTCTTGAACAGTTTTATACATTTCCTACTCCAATTTGCTTGTCTTTGCCAATCTTTCATAGCCTTTTCTCTTTCTCACACATATTTGGCTAAGTTGGCTTGGAAGTCTCTAATCGTATTCTCCATTGCTTTCATTTGTAAAAATCGAGGATCTTTTAAATGCTTTCATGGATTTAATTTCTTCTTGTAAGGTCTCTATCATTTTCCTAAGTATAGATTCGTCATAATTTTCATGTGTTTCAGCTGTGGTGGGATGGTCAGGGCTTGCTATATTAGGATCACTGTATTTGTTGAAGTCATATTTCCCTGATTTTTGTCAGATTTGTTCTTTCACTGACCTTTAGTTATCTGGTTGTCCTTAGCTGATTGTTCCTAGTGTCTTTTGGAACTGGTGCCAAGGATGGAGCTTTGGTGTAGAGGCCATATAGTCTTGGTGGTCTGTTTCTCAACACTAGCTAGGTAGAGTCTTGTGTTGGGGGCTGGATTTCAGTGGGACCCCTGAAGTTCACTCCTTTCAGTTGTTTCTCAACTTGGAACTCAGGTCTGGATTTGGGTTGGATGTGTTATTCCTGCCTGCAGGGTCTTGAGTTCTAGCAGGTATTCCTAGTGATGTCAGTGGGGCTTGGATGCCCATGGATTGTAAACTAGAGCTGCAGATCCCCTGCTGCTCATGTGTCTGGTCTGAGGGTTAGGTCTGTAGTCGTGGTCTCCCCACATGGCTCCTCCTAGGTGGTCCCCAGGGCACCTCTGTGCCTCTCTCAAGGCACTAAATGCTAAGCCCTTGTAGTCTGAGTCACTCAGACAGTGCACACAGGCCAAGAACTCGATGCTCCAGGGCTGGAACTGTAGATGCTGAACATCTGGCATCCTGCTGAGGAGGAGCCAGGTACACTAGCTGGGGGATTTGATATGAACTTCACAACCTGTTGGTGGGACTCATTGGAGTTTCACAGCCTTTTAACTTGATCACCCGCCTTTCAACCTGCTCTGGTCTTACCATTCCTGTGGCTGTACTGGTCCTCTTTTGGGTTCTGGAGCTGCTGTGTGAAAACTGGGCACTCAGGAAACCATGAGATACCTCTATCTGGTGATCGGAGCTGCCTGCCAAGGCCCTGCAGTAATCAGACCTGCGAGACATTGTACTGGTGCAGGAAGTGTATCCCGCTGCTTTGTCTAGCTTCAGCGTTCTTGTAATTCCAGTAATTGCAAATCCAGTAGAGGGACCTGTATGTCCAACGCCTTTCTTGGTAAGCCCAAATATGCTTGCTCCTCCCAAACCGCTGCTCCACTGGAGATATACTGCAGTGGTCCTACTGTTCTCCTGTAGCTCAGAATGTCCTGTGGGTCACCACCATAATGGTTTTGCTGAGAATATACCTGTTCCTGTGGCTCCATTGGTTCTCTTTTTGGTGCTGGAATGGAAGCTTGGAGGTCAGGAGGCTGGTGAGTGCCTCTGTCTGGGGTTCGGAGACACTTGCTGAGTATTTGAGCGGCTCTTACCCATAGGCTTCACTTCTGGTGACGATTGTCCTACTTCCCGGGCTTCTACAGCTGAAATCAATCTCCCTAAAAAGTCTGAGAAGGTTTCTTGAGGACCTTGTATTATCTTAGTAAATGAAGTGAACCTTTTCCCAGCCTCAGCAATCATATCTCCAGCTCTCAGAGCTGTAACATGACATTGTTCTATCACAACATCTTCAAATTGAGTCTGTAACCATATGTCAGCATGAGGTCCCTCACCAAGCATTTGGTGGGTTGTGACATTTATTCCCCTTGCCATATTTTGTTGCTGTAATTTTGTGGCTTCATGTCTCCACCATGACAACCATTGTAATTGCTGGCTACCTTCTAACACAGCTGAAATCAGTTCCTTCCAATCTTGGGTAATGACTCTATTTTGAATAGCCCAATTATTTAACATTTGTCTAATGAATGATAAATGCATTCCATAAGAGACAATAGACTCCTTAAATCTTTTAAAGTCCAAAATGTCTATTGACACCATGTTAGCTCTTGATTGAGTTGACCATTATTATTATCAGGCCTAAATTGAAATATAACTGGAAAAGCTGATGGTGATTGTGTAGTACCACACATCTCCTCTGGGAGCCCACTTGGTTCCACATTAACACCATTACCTACCTAGTCTTCTACTGGCACAAGGATTGGCTGTGGAGACCTAGCTAGGAAAGAATGTGGGTTTTTCTCAGTTCCAGCCACCTGCCCTGGCAGATTTTTTTAAAGGTCCTCAATCTCTATTTGCATACTTTTTATTTGTATAACAAGCTTCATCCTTATGAAAAACCAATAAAAGAAAAAAACAGCATAAAGCATCTGGTCTGATTGAAAAACTGTATAGAGGTCAGCAGCAAACATTGCCATATTGTCAACAACCTGTGTCATAGTTTCAAAATCTGCAGTTTTCTCTATAGTTTTGAAAATCAAATTACCCATAAAGCCTTACCAACATTGGGTGCCACCTGAAACTGCAATTTAATTATCAATTGTATTTATTAATAAGCATAAATGTAAGATTAGGCCAGTGGAGCAGCTGGTGGCTTGGCAGAGCAGCAGGCAGCCTGGCAGGATATCAGCCGATGGGCCTGGCCTGCCTCAAACAGCGGCCTGATTTGTCCAGGGCAAATGCCCTGGACCAAGGGTGGCCTACACCACCTGTATCCTAAACTCTGTTAAGTAATATAAGTTGTTATATTAGGCCGGTAGAATTACCGGCGGCTTGGAGGGAGATTTGCCTGAGTTCGACAGGAGTCTGGGAGTCCGATGGGCCTGGATTGCTTGGACTGATGACCTATAAGCTTCCACGGTCCTTTCCCCAATAATTAAATATACCAAGACCTTTTAATGTTTCAACGCTTAACCCTTACCTGGGCTGATTCTCAATTAGCTACTCTAAGTTAACCCAGATCATCTAATCCCAAACCACCATGTGTCTGTGATTACCTTCCAGTGTTCTCAAACATGTATGTCTGCTTCCATGTCTCCTGGTGGAAATTAGCTAATCCTCTGTGTAAAGTGCAGGGTTCCTGTTTTAATATCAGGAAGTCCCACCATCCTATACTCTTTCTGCCCAGCTAATTGGCTATCAGTTACTATTATTAACCAATCAAGAGAATACCTCAGAAGGGGCGGTAACCAGATCTTAGCATTAAAATCAGCCTATCAGAAGCAATGTTATTAGACCTTCTCCAACAAGAAGGATTTATTTGGCTCACAGTTCAGTGTTAACAGTTCATCTTCACAGGGAAAGCAAAGTAGCAAGAACTTGAAGCTGTTCATTACTTCATATTTACAGTCAATAGCAGAGTGCAATTAATGACTTCATGCAAGTACTCAGCTTGTTTTCTCTATTTTATTCAATACAAGGCTCAGTCCATGAAATAGCACTGCCTACAATCAGTGTATGCATTCCTACCTCAATTGATCCAATTGAGAAAATTACAGATGCACAGACCTAGGGAAACACAATCTTGACAATTTCTCATTTCACTCCTATGTAATTCTCAATTGTGTCAAGTTGACTATTAAAACTATACTATTTGCCTTCCTGTTAACACTAAAACTACACCAAATGTCTCTGAAACATACCCTGTTGAACTTAAGCCTGGGGTTATGCTTTCAGTTGTCTAGAGTCCCCGGCTTGATAAGTCACATAGCATATCAATTTCTTAGTATACATGACTATATAAGCCAATTCTTTATAAAATTCTCATCTGAATTTCTCTCTTTCCACCTCTTGCACACACACACACACACACACACACACACACACACACACACATGCTGATAGTGTTGCTTCTCTGGAGGACTCTAATACATGGTAAGTTCTATAAATATTAGAGGTAAAAATGGTAATCTTGCCTATGTTTGTCAATCATCCATATTTATGTAGAATTAAAAATATAGGGTTGTAGGAGGACTCACTAGCTTTGAGCACTGGCTATACTTCCATAGGATCTGGGTTCTATTCTTAGCACCCACATGGAAGTTAAACAATCATCTGTAACTCCAGTCCCCAAGATTCCTCTCCCTCTTCTGGTCTCCATGTACATTGCATGTATGTGTTGCACAGACAGGCATTCAGGCAAAAGCCCAAATAGATAAAATTATAATAAATAAATCTCAATTAAAAAATAGAGGCATCCTGCAGCCACTACAAATAGATATCACTCTCTAAAATTCCAAATATTTCTTTATATCTCCTCTCTCTTTGTTCTTACTCTTTTTTATTGATTCAAATTGTGAATTTACCACTGTAGTATTATGTTTTTAGACTATGAATCTGTCAGTCAAATTTCACTAACATTGTACGTTTATTCACAATTATTTGGATTTGACTCTTAAGTTTTACAAGTTGTACCACTCACCTTCTGTTTTTTTATATAGTGACTCACTGAGTGTATTTGGATTGATGTCTCAGACAGCTGAAATATACCTGTCTACATATTCAGGAAGAAATTCATGGTAAGCTTAATTCTTAAGTTCTTGAATGACTAAGGATATTCATGTTGCCTACACATTAAGTTATCAATTGGTATTTCCATAAAATTCTTGTACTCAGTCTCTCCTAATGACTCTGAACTAAGCCCTGTGAAATTTGCTATTTAGTACACAGAACTTAATGCTCCATAAGATTTGTCTTCTTTTGAATGCAGTGCCTGAATAAATCTAATATTTTTATCCTTGAATTTAAAAATTGTAGCTAGATATGTCTAGATGTTGGTATTCTCTCATTGAATTTGCTTGTAATACCTGAACCTTTTCACTTTTATTTATTTATATATATTACTTTATGTGTATGGGTGTTTTGACTGTATGCATATCTGGACACAAAAATATATAATAAAGATACACACATATATAATATGATTAAGAAAGATATTCATATACATGTGTAGGAGTTAAAAGATATTTGTTATTATTTTGCACTTTTTGCACATTTTAACTTTAAATACATATGGAATCAGACTCTACATGTTTCTGAATCTTTTTGTCTGGTCTTATTATGTTTTGAGACCTGTGCATTACTAGAGCACACAGGTGTGAGTATTTCACTGTTCTGTACCAAAATGTGAGCATTTTTTGCAGCAGCCACTACTACTTTCAATAAAAATAACAAATAATAATATTCAGGAGTTTGCCATGGCATAGGTTATATATGTCCTAAGAACTAGAAACATTTAACTACTCAGACCAGTTCTGTGAGGTAGTTACCATTTGCTGCTCAATGTTGCATGGGTAGGGTCAAGTTTTAAATGACTTATTTAAGGTACAGAAATTTTAAGAATAATAGAGATTGTAACTATGCCTGCAATCACACTGTTGCAAGTAGCATAAAAGAACTAATCTGGTATGGTCCCTATGCATCTCACCCAATGAATGCATTTAATAAGGGCTTCACTGATTCTTTTTTTTTATTTTTTTCCTTTATTTTTTATTTCTTCAAGTTACATCTCAATCGCAGTCCCCTCCCTATTCCACTTCCAGTCCCACCCTCCCACCCTCAACCCCCCAACCTCTTCCCCTTTTTTTTTTCTTTTAAGTTTAAGGTATATCTTATTTCCCCCTACAGTTTCCCCTTTCAGTCCAACAAATGGCTCTTTCTCTTATAATAATAAATACACTACAGTACAACAGAGGTAATTAGGCCACAGTTATGAGGGTTATATGGCTTAACGTATATTCCCAATGTCCAGTCCATATGTATTTGGCACCTGACTTTAACTTTCTACTATCTAAACATCTCCATGAGTTTAAAGTTCTATATCTGACTCAACATTCATACTAACTTGCAACACAATTTTAAAAGTATCTTCTTAGATCTATAACACTCTCTTGACTCCTAAACAACTCAAAATTTAATTATGAGACTCTATCTATCTGTTCTTCAACCACCTCAGAGACCTGAGATGGATACATATATCTGATTTTATAGGAAGTACAGGGCCTGCAGCTTCCCAAACTAAGAAATGACATACCAGTGGCTTCCTGGACAGTTCCCATTTTCTCTCCATACATTACAGCATCGATCTTCAGCCGTTTAGCCCCGTTTCTCTGACAGACATTGATTTTAGAGCAGAAGTTATGAAGGACTTACCTACCCTGTCTTGGCAGAGCTAGGCTGTCGAAATACCTGTTTCCAGGTTTTGTCCTTTTTGGACAGCATTCTGTCTACAGTTGGAGCAAGGGGCTTTTCCTACCAAGAGATAGGCTTGCGACTAATTCAATCATCTCCCACTGGAGATTCTTCGATGCTCATCTTCTACTTAGAGGAGAATAGGGGGTGCTGTCAGGAGTTGATATGTCTTGATATAAAAAAATCTAAAGTTGAAGAATAGACAGCTTGAGTCTCATAGCTAAATTTTGAGTTGTTTAGGAATCAAGAGGGCGTTCTAGATCTAAGAAGATGGTTATATTAGTGATGCAAGTTAGTATGAAAACTAAGTCAGTTATAGAACTTTAAACTCATGGAGATGGTTAGAAGGTAGAAGGTTAAAGTCAGGGGCCAAATATGTATGAACTGGACATTGGGAAGGTACACTGGGCCATTTAACTCTCATAAATGTGGCATATTTAATTATGCTGTTTTGTATAGAATTTACTGTTATAAGAGAAAGAACCATTTGTTGGAATGAAAAGAGAAGCTGTTGGGGGGGGAAGAGGGTGGAAGGGTGGGACAAGAAGGGGGAATAGGGAAGGGTTTGCGACTGAGATGTAACTTGAAAAAAAAATAAAGTACTTATTAAAAAAAAAATAAATCTTAAAAGAAAAAAAATCTAGGGGGAGCGAAGATGGCGGCGACCTACACTGACGCATTCTGAACGCGGGGAAAAAAGAGCCATAAAAAACACAGAGTTACTGGGCACTGTGCAAAAACCGGAGGGGCTAGACCCCCCCCCCCCCCCCGGAGAAACACTCACAGCTCCCAAGGGACTGTTAAAAGTCCCAGGGCAAGGCTCTCCCCATCTCTCACAGAAATGGAGGCAACTAAACCGGGGACTCGGGAACTCCCATTTGGAGAGGCGCCTGGTAAGATCGTTCCCAACTTACAGCAGGCAGAATCAGGGTCCACTTGGTCATAGATCGCTGTCCTATTGGGCTCCCCACACATCAGGTTGAACTTATACCCACTTAGAAAAGGTTGCGAGATAGTGGAAGCCTTAGCAAGGAACAAAGAGGGGGCTCAGCGGGTGGTCCGCAGCAGCCGATTGTGTGGCGGAGGGCGGGAGGTTCCCAGAGAACGCAGGAAGCAGGGAACACAAAAGCAGGCGGGAGCGGCCAAATCTCCCACACTCAGGATAGCGCAGCTGGGGAGAGAGCACTGCTGGCAGGGCCAAATTCCCGCCAGTCCACGGCAGGTCATCTGGGGAGAGAGACAGGCGTGGGTGGGACCAGGGGTCCGTGCACCCACGGCGGAGCTGCTGGGACGAGAGGTGCACTCAGGCAGCCGGAGGATCCGGGGCTTGGGGTACTCACGGGACCCGTGGCGACGCAGACAGGAAGGAAATCAGGCACAGGGTCCAGCCCTGTGGCGAGAAGACTAGAGAGAAACCAGAAATCAGGACCATAGCTGTATCCCGGAAAATCCAGACATATCAGGTGTGGAGCCAGACCCTGTCAGCCTCCGGGATGGCAAACAAAGCCCACAGAATCTGTGCCTGGGCAAACAGGCCCAAATCATCAGAACCATTACAGGCTGATAACTCAGAGTGCAACATAGAGAAGTCTGAATTGGGAGCAGTGAAACAATCCTGGTCCATTACTCACAACCTGGGAATAGGCTGCACCAGATCACAGTGCCTCTGGCCATTAAAATCACAGTGACCTTGAAATCCCCCTGTAAGCAACGACAGATAGCCAAGTAACTCGTCCCCTGCACCAAATCATCCACTGTG
>CAJQZJ010009351.1:7536787-7569610 GCA_907164525.1 Lophiomys imhausi | reverse complement strand
CATTACTTTAAAAATCTATATTCCACTAAATTTGAAAACCTAAGCGAAATGGACAATTTCCTCGATAAATTCCACCTACCAAAACTAAATCAAAATCAGATTAACAGCTTAAACAGCCCAATAACACCTAAGGAAATAGAAACCGTCATTAATAATCTCCCAACCAAAAAAAGCCCAGGGCCAGATGGCTTTAGCACGGAATTCTAAGGGACCTTCAAAGAGGAACTAACACCATTACTTTTCAAACTCTTCCACCACATAGAAACAGAAAGATCACTGACAAACTCATTCTATGAGGCCACTGTCATTCTGATTCCTAAACCACACAAAGACCCAACAAAGAAAGAGAACTTCAGACCAATCTCCCTCATGAACATAGATGCAAAAATACTTAATAAAATACTAACAAACCGAATTCAAGAACACATCAAAAGTATCATACACCATGATCAAGTAGGCTTCATCCCTGGAATGCAGGGATGGTTCAATATACGAAAGTCTATCAATGTAATTCACCACATAAACAAGATGAAAGAAAAAAACCTCATGATAATCTCGCTAGATGCAGAAAAGGCATTTGACAAAATCCAACACCCCTTCATGCTAAAAGTTCTGGAGAGAACGGGCATACAAGGACCATACCTAGAAATAATAAAGGCAATATACAGCAAGCCAGTAGCCAACATCAAATTAAATGGAGAGAAGCTTGAAGCATTTCCTCTAAACTCAGGGACAAGACAAGGATGTCCACTTTCACCATATCTCTTCAATATAGTACTTGAAGTCCTTGCTAGAGCAATAAGACAACTAAAGGAGATCAAAGGGATAAAAATTGGAAATGAAGAAGTCAAATTATCACTATTCGCAGATGATATGTTAGTATACATAAGCGACCCCAAAAACTCCACCAAAGAACTCTTACAGCTGATAAACAACTTCAGCAAGGTGGCTGGATACAAAATTAACTCAAAAAAATCAGAAGCCCTTCTTTATACAACAAACAAATATACCGAAAAAGAAATAAGGGAAACAACCCCCTTCACAATAGCCACAAACAACATAAAATACCTGGGAGTAACTCTAACCAAGCATGTAAAGGACCTATATAACAAGAACTTCAAGCCCCTGAAGAAAGAAATGGAAGAGGCCTTTAGAAGATGGAAAGATCTCCCATGCTCATGGATAGGTAGGATCAACATAATAAAAATGGCTATCCTACCAAAAGCAATATATAGATTTAATGTAATTCCTATCAAAATACCAACACAATTCTTTATAGACCTGGAAAAAGCTAGTCTCAACTTCATATGGAACAACAAAAAGCCCAGAATAGCTAAATCAATCTTGTCCAATGAAAAAACATCTGGAGGTATCACCATCCCAGATTTCAAGCTGTACTACAGAGCAACAGTAATAAAAACATCATGGTACTGGTATAGAAACAGACCAGTGGATCATTGGAATCGAATTGAAGACCCAAACATGGATCCACACACCTATGGCCAACTAATCTTTGACAAAGAAGCCAAAAACGCACAATGGAAGAAGGACAGCATCTTCAACAAATGGTGCTGGTCCAACTGGATGTCCACTTGCAAAAGAATGAAATTAGACCCATACCTATCACCTTGTACAAAACTTAATTCCAAGTGGATCAAAGACCTTAACATAAGGCCGGCCACACTAAAGATACTAGAAGAAAAAGTAGGAGAAACCCTCGAACTCATTGGCACAGGTGACAACTTCCTGAACAGAACACCAACAGCTCAGGACCTGAGATCAACAATCAATAAATGGGACCTCATGAAACTGAAAAGTGTCTGTAAAGCAAAGGATACTGTCATTAGAACAAAACGGCAACCAACAGACTGGGAGAAAATCTTCACCAACCCCACATCTGATAGAGGGTATTATCTAAAATCTACAAAGAACTCAAGAAACTAAATGCCAAGAAACCAAATAATCCAATCAAAAAATGGGAGATGGAGCTAAATAGAGAATTCACAAAGGAGGAATCCCTAAGGGCTGAGAGACACCTGAAGAAATGTTCAACATCCTTAATCATCAGAGAAATGCAACTCAAGACGACCCTGAGATTCCACCTAACACCTGTTAGAATGGCTAAAATAAAGTGCTCAAATGATAGCGCATGCTGGCGAGGGTGTGGAGAAAGGGGTACCCTACACCATTGCTGGTGGGAGTGCAGGCTTGTGCAACCACTATGGAGGTCTGTCTGGCGATATCTTAGAAATCTAGGAATAACCTTGCCTCAAGACCCAGCCATACCACTTCTGGGTATACACCCAAAGGACCTCTCACGGAGACATAGGGAAGTCTCCTCATCTATGTTCATAGCAGCCTTATTTGTAATAGCTAGAAATTGGAAACAACCCAGATGTCCCTCAACTGAAGAATGGATTAAAAAATTGTGGTACATCTATACAATGGAATATTACTCAGCTATCAGAAACAATGAAATCATGCAATTTGCAACCAAATGGATGGATCTAGAGGAGCTCATCCTGAGTGAGCTAACCCAGTCTCAGAAGGATGCACATGGCATCTATTCACTTATAGTAGGATTTTAACTAGATCGTACAGGATATCTGTACTACAACCAACACATCAAAAGGAACAAGGACATAATTTTTTTTTTATCTTTTTATTTTTCCTTCTTTTTTTCTTTTTTTCTCTTTCCTTTTCCCTTCTCTTTTTCCTATCTTTTTTTTGTTGATATTCTTTGTTTTTGTGGGTTTGTGTGTTTGTTGGTCTTTTTTTTTAGTATTCCCCCAGTAGCAATGAGACACCATTCACTGGCAGTACTGCCTCGTAGGCCCCCGGTGAATGAAGAGGCTCTTGGCCCTCATATGACTCCTGATCTGTGGTGAGAGACTGTTAGGCAGGGACACTCCACCCCAGAGGAACAAGACGGAAGGGTCAGGGGGTAGAATATGGGAGGGTGGGGCTAGGAAGTGGGGAAAGAGGATAATATGATAAGGATGTAACCTGAAGCAACAAACAAATAAATTTATCAACTAAAAAAAAAAAAAAAAGAAAAGAAAAAAAAAGGGCAGGGGGCAGGGCTGAAACACTGTGAATGGAACAGAGGATACAGCCATTCGGCCTGGATTTGCAGACCTCCAGGTGTAGAGAAGTCGTGGAGCTAAGGTAAAATTCAAGAGAATTGTGGTATTGGCCCATGCCTTTGACTTCAGCGGAAACGGGGGGGTGGGGGTGGGGGGGGGGGGGGGTGGGTGTGCGGGGGGGGGGGGGTGTGGGGGGGGGGGGGCACCTTTAGAGTTGGTGGTCTTATGTACTCTGGAGTCATACGGAGCGGGGTGGTGAGGGTGCATACTCTTGGTCCCACCATTCAAGAAGAGTACACCCTTGATCCCAGCTCCCAACACACTGGAGACAGAAACAGGCAGATCCCGGAGCTCAGGGTCAGCCTGATGCAGGGCAAAATCTAAATAGAGAAAGACTTCGATCCAGGAGTGGTGGAACACATCTTTGATCCCTTCAGAAGGGAAACACAGGTCTCTGATCCCAATAATTAGAGTTCAGAGACACACACATGGGATTTGGAGGGACCTAGGTTTGGAGGCTACTTACAAAAGGCCTTCTCGATGCAGGCAGATTGTCCTTTGGGATCTCAAAATATATACACTAGAGCTGGTTTAGCTCCAAGGTGAGAGAATGATTTCTTCTTTAACCCGGATTGAAAGATAACGCTTTGTATATTGTCAGAAGGCCAAATTTGCTTCAGGAGAAGTACTACCTAGCCCCCCCATCCCCCCCCCAGAAAAAAAAAAGAGGGCAATTGTCCTAGGGTTGGGATTGGGGCAGGGCTCTGTTCTTATCGTTCCAGGAGAATCGAAGTGTCCATTAGGGGAGCCTGGGGACGGCGGACAGCGGAATCCTCAGCAGAGAGCAGAATTAGGCACCAAGGAGGATGAGTGACCCAGTTGATTCTGCCTGGCAGACTTCCTCAATAGCTGTCTCCATCGGGGGCCTGCAACCACCACTGCAATCCAGTGTCACTGGGACCGTTCAGCTCTACACAATGCCCAGGCCGGAACCTCAGTGAAGCCTGCAAGATCAGCTTCTGCCTACAAACCCCTTAGGTCATCTAAACAGCTGAGAACAGAAGGACTGAACATAAAAGGATTCTACTAACATTTTTAAGCATTTTTCCCATTTGGGTTGGGGCCCCAAACAGGTCTACTAGGACCCAAATCAGCAGGAAGTCACTTTAAGAGAGCGACGTCCCATGCCCAGAGGGTGGGGGAGGGTGTTTCTCCGCCCTTCTTTTTGGTTATTTGAAGGTTAACTGAAAACTCTGTTATGTAGGGGAAGAGACTACAAGCTGATAAATGATCCTGTCTTAATGGGTTTTGGAGATTAGCCCCAGGGAATTCCTACTTTTCCTTCTCTGTATCCTTCTTCCTCTCCTATGTAGGAGTGCATGGGCTTGAGAAAAATGAGATATAGTCATAGCACAGGAAGGTCCAAGAAGAAGGGGCAGATTATTGAATATGCCCTTATACCTTTGTATATTGATACAAAATTAGTAGGTTATTTGGCTAAAGTGGTATTGACCATTGTTTATTGTGCAAAAATAAGATTGTATTGGATTACATCGGTATTGATCTTTGTATATTGATACAAAATTAAGATTATAGTTGGCCACAATGGTATTGACCCTTGCATATGGACGTAATATTAAGATTATATTGGGCTACATAGGCAATGATCTTTGTATATTGATACATAATTAAGAGTATATTTAACCACAATTGAATAGATCTTTGTATATTGATACAAATTTAAAGATAATGCTTCCCAATGGTATCATACCTAGAGATACTTAAAAATAAAATGTGAAGCTCTGACCGCTTGATACCAACCGTCTAAAACGGTCTAGGATAGTTAAAACATACTCCTAGTCATGCAAACATGTCTCTTTGTTAGCTACTATGACAGTCTATCACAGATATTCTCTAAACTACCCAGTAATCAAGTTGCTAAGAGACAAGCAACATTTGCTTATCTAAATACAAGAGATGGTTAGGGCATCTTCAAAAACCCCTAGAGATCTGCAGAATATGGCATTCAAAGATGTTATCTTAAATCAAGATTTTTTTTTATATCGAGACATATCAGCGCCTGACAGCACCCCCTATTCTACTCCAAGTAGAAGATAAGCATCGAAGAACCTCCACTGTAAGATGGTTGAATTAATGGCAAGCCTTTCTCTTGGCATGAAAAAACCCCTTGCACCAACTGCAGACAGACTGCTGTCCAAAAAGGACAAAACTTGGTAGCAGGGAAGTCAACAGCCTAACTCTGCCAAGACAGGGTAGGTAAGTCCTTCATAATCCCTGCTCTACAACAAATGTCTGTCAGAGAAACAGGACCCAAAGGCTGAAGATTGATGCTGGAATGTATGGAGAGAAAATGGGAACTGTCCAGGCAGCTACTGGTATGTTCTTTCTTAGTTTTGGAAGCTGCAAGCTCTGCACTTCCTATATAAGCAAATATATTTATCCCTCTCAGGTCTCTGAGGTGGTTGAAGAATAGACAGATAGAATCTTATAGTTAAATTTTGAACTGTTTAGGAATCAAGAGGGTGTTATAGATCTAAGAAGATACTCTTAAAAGTGTGTTGCAAGATAGTATGAATGTTGAGTCACATATAGACCTTTAAACTCATGGAGTTGGGTAGATAGTAGAATGTTAAAGTCAGGGGCCAAATAGGTATAAACTGAACATTGGGAAGGTATACTGGGCCAATTTAATCTCATAAATGTGGCATATTTATATCTATTGTTTTGTATAATACTTACTGTTATAAGAGAAGGAACCAGCTGTTGGACTGAAAGGGGAAACCTCTGGAGGGAAGAGGGTGGAAGGGCGGGTTAGGAAGGGGGAATAGGGAGGGGTTTGTTACTGAGATGTAACTTGAAGAAAAAAAAATAAAGTATTTATTAAAAAAAATAAATAAATAAAAAAATAAAAAATGTATTTGCCTCTTAAAAAAAAAAATCTAAAGTTACGAAAACATATTTGAAGGCCATATTCTGCAGATCTCTTGAGGTTTTTGAAGAGGCCCTATCTATCTCCTATATTAGGGTAAGCAGATATTGCTTGTCTCTTAGCAGGTTTATTTCTGATTAGCTTAGCAAGTAACTATAATAGGCTGTCATAGTACCTAACAGAATGACCGGCTTGCATAACCATTAGTTTGCATTTCTTAATTATCCCAAACAGTTTATGACAATTAGTAGTAAAAGGCCGAAACATCACATTTCATTTTTTTTCTTTACCTCCTAACCCTTCCATCCCATTTCTCTGGGGTGGGGTGTCCTTATATAACAGTCCCTCATCTCAGTTGAGAGGTCGTATGAGGGCCAAGAGCCTCTTCATTCATTGGGGGTCTACGAAGCAGTACCATCAATGAAAAGTGTTTCATTGCCCGGGAGAGAGAACTACTAAACAAACAAACCAATAAGCAGACAATAGATAAAAAAGACTAAAAAATAGAAAAAAATATAACTAATATATAAAAAATAAATAAAAATTAAAAATAAGAAATCTATGTCCAAGTTCCCTTTGGTGTGTTAGTTGTAGTATTGATACCTTCTACTATATAGCTAAAATCCTACTATAAGTGAATACATGCCATATGCGTCCTTCTGAGTCTGGGTTAGTTCACTCAGGATAAGTTTTTCTAGTTCCATCCATGTGGCTACAAATTGCATAATTTCATTGTCCCTGATGGTTGAATAATAATATTCCATTGTGTAGATGTACCACAGTTTTTTAACCCATTCTTCGGTTGAAGGACATCTGGGTTGTTTCCAGTTTCTAGCTATTACAAATAAGGCTGCTATAAATATAGATGAGGAAACTTCCTTATGATTCCATGAAGAGGCATTTGGGTATATACCCAGAAGTGGTATGGCTGGGTCCTGAGGCAGAGCTATTCCAAGTTTTCTAAGATATCACCAGACTGACCTCCATAGTGGTTGCACAAGCCTGCATTCCCACCAGCAATGGAGTAGGGTACCCCTTTCTCCACACCCTTGCCTGCATGTGCTGTCACTTGAGGTTTTGATCTTAGCCATTCTGACAGATGTGAGATGGAATCTCAGAGTCGTCTTGAGTTGCATTTCTCTGATGGTTATGGATGTTGAGCATTTCTTCAAGTGTCTCTCAGCCATTAGGGATTCCTCCTTTGTGAATTCTCTATTTAGCTCTGTCCCCCATTTTTTGATTGGATTATTTGGTTTCTTGGAATTTAATTTCTTGAGCTCTTTGTAGATTTTGGATATTAGCCCTCTGTCAGATGTGGGGTTGGTGAAGATTTTCTCCCAGTCTGTAGGCTGCCGTTTTGTTCGAATGACAGTGTCTTTTGCCTTACAGAAGCTTTTCAGTTTCATGAGGTCCCATTTATTGATTGTTGATCTCAAGTCCTGAGCTGTTGGTGTTCTGTTCAGGAAGTTGTTGCCTGTGCCAATTAGTTCGAAGGTTTCTCCCACTTTTTCTTCTAGCAGATTTAGTGTGACTGGCCTTATGTTAAGGTCTTTGATCCACTTGGACTTAAGTTTTGTACAAGGTGATAAGTATGGGTCTAATTTCATTCTTTTACAAATGGACATCCAGTTGGACCAGCACCATTTGTTGAAGATGCTGTCCTTCTTCCATTGTGCCGTTTTGGCTTCTTTGTCAAAAATTAGGTGGCCATAAGTCTGTGGGTCTATTTCTGGATCTTCAATTCGATTCCATTGATCTACTGGTCTGTTTCTATACCAATACCATGCTGTTTTTACAACTATTGCTCTGTAGTACAGCTTGAAATCTGGGATGGTAATACCTCCAGATGTTTTTTTATTGTACAGGATTGATTTAGCTATTCTGGGCTTTTTGTTGTTCCATATTAAATTGAGACTAGCTTTTTCCAAGTCTATAAAAATTGTGTTGGTATTTTGATAGGAATTGCATTGAATCTCTATATTGCTTTTGGTAGGATGGCCATTTTTATTATGTTGATCCTACCTATCCATGAGCATAGGAGATCTTTCCATCTTCTAAAGGCCTCTTCCATTTCTTTCTTCAAGGGCTTGAAGTTCTTGTTGTACAGGTCCTTTACTTGCTTGCTTAGAGTTACCCCCAGCTATTTTATGGTTTTTTTTTGTGGCTATTGTGAAGGGGGTTGTTTCCCTTATTTCTTTCTCAGCCCATTTGTTTGTTGTATAAAGAACTGCTTCTGATTTTTTTGAATTAATTTTGTATCCAGCCACTTTGCTGAAGGTGTTTATCAGGTGTAAGAGTTCTCTGGTGGAATTTTTGGGGTCACTTATGTATACTATCATATCATCTGCAAAGAGGGATAATTTGACTTCTTCGTTTCCGATGTTTATCCCCTTGATGTCCTTTAGTTGTCTTATTGCTCTAGCAAGAACTTCAAGTACTATATTGAAGAGATATGGTAAAAGTGGACATCCTTGTCTTGTCCCTGAGTTTAGAGGAAATGCATCAAGTTTCTCTCCATTTATTTTGATGTTGGCCACTGGCCTGCTGTATATTGCCTTTATTATTTCTAGGTACGGCCCTTATATGCCCTTTCTCTCCAGAACTTTTAGCATGAAGGGGTGTTGGATTTTGTCAAATGCTTTTTCTGCATCTAGCAAGATTATCATGTGGTTTTTTTCTTTCATCTTGTTTATGTGGTGAATGACGTTGATAGACTTCAACATACGAATGTTGAACCATCCCTGCATTCCTAGGATGAAGCCTACTTGATCATGGTGTATGATACTTTTGATGTGTTCTTGAATTCGGTTTGCTAGTATTTTATTAAGTATTTTTGCATCTATGTTCATTAGGGAGATTGGTCTGAAGTTCTCTTTCTTTGTTGGGTCTTTGTAGGGATTAGATAAATTATATTTAGAAAATATATAGGAGTTTCTGATACTGTCTCTTAATTCGGGGCCTGAAGAGCATTATCAGCATGAAGTCAGGAAAAACAGGACAGACTCAATAGACTGAAAAACAAGGTTGAAGTCAGGAAAAACAGGAAAGACTCAATAGACTTGAAGAAACAAAGTATCTGGCCTGACATTGTTTTCAGCTGCTAAGTGGGCGGAGCCCAAATTAAGCTAAAACAGAGTTCCTCCTATTTAAGGACAGTGCGTTGAGCCCAGAAAGGGAAGAGGCCCCTGATGCTAGAGAGCTCCAAAAGTCCTGCTGAAAAAAAGGGCTGGCCATTGATGGCCAGCTCTCTCCCTGAAGCAGAAAGAAGCTGGTGAGCAAAGAAAGCCTGAGCAAGACACCAAAAGGCCAAGGACTGGACCCTGTGGCTCAGCTTTTTCTTGGAGGGGTTTGATCTGTCCAATCAGTGGCCTAGGGGAAACTGTGCCTGGCTTTAAGGACTGAGGCAGAGCAGCTGAGTTCCTGATTCAAAAGAAGTAAGTTGGCCTGCAGACGGCTGGGTCTCCCACAGAGAAGAAAGCATGAAGCCTTATTTAAGTTGAGACTGCAATAACCAACTTACCCTGACGAACCTTCATCTGAGAGATTCAGAAAAAGGACTGCTAAATACGTTAAAGAATCTACAACAAAGACTGTTCCTGATGACTGAGGACCTGCCCCAGAGACTGTATCATTCTAAAAGGTTATGAAAGTAGTTGTTATAATTATCAATAGGTTTAGTGGATAGGTTAAAGGGGTTGTAGGAATTTATAGGATTAATAGTTAAGAAATTGTTGGTGTTTGTTATAAGTGAATTTAGTAATAAATAAATAAGTATTAAATAATAATTTAAAAGTTCGGTTACAGGTCTTTGTGTGGTTTAGGAATCAGGGTGATTGTGGCCTCATAGAATGAGTTTGGCAATGTTCTCTCAGATTCTATTTTGTGAAAGAGTTTGAAAAGTATTGGTGTTAGCTTCTCTTTGAAGGTCCCATAGAATTCTTTGCTAAAGCCATCTTGCCCTGAGTTTTTTTTGGTTGGGAGATTTTTAATGACTGTTTCTATTTCCTTATGGGTTATAGGGCTGTTTAATCTGTTTATCTGATCTTGATTTAGCTTCGGTAGGTGGAATCTATCGAGGAAATTGTCCATTTCACTTAAGTTTTCAAATTTGGTAGAGTATAGATTTTTAAAGTGGATCCATATATTCTCTGGATTTCCTCAATGTCTGTTGTTATTTCTCCCTTTTCATTTCTGATTTTGTTGATTTGTGTTTTCTCCCTCTGTCTTTTAGTTAATTTGGCTAAGGGTCTGTCTATTTTGTTGATTTTCTCGAAGAACCAACTCTTGGTTTCATTGATTCTTTGTATAGTTCTTTTTGTTTCTAAGTTGTTGATTTCAGCCCTAAGTTTGATGATCTCCTGCCTTCTCCTCCTCTTAGGAGTGTTTGCTTTTTTTTTTTCCAATTCACCCAGTTTAGCTGTTAATTCACTAATATGAACTGTCACAATTTTCTTTTTGAAGGCACTTAATGCTATGATCTTTCCTCATAGCACAGCTTTCATTGTGTCCCATAGGTTTGGGTTAGTTGTGTCTTCATTTTCGTTGGATTTTAAGAAGTATTTGATTTCCTTCTTTATGTCTTCCCTGACCCAGTGGTCCTCTAGTAAAGAGTTGTTCAATTTCCATGTGAGTGTATACTTTTTGTTGATTCTTTTGCTATTCAAGTTCAGCTTTATTCCATGGTGGTCCGATAGGATACAGGGGGTTATTTCAATTTTCTTGTTTCTGTTGAGGCTATCTTTGTGTCCAACTATATGGTCTGTTTTAGAGAAGGTTCTGTGAGGTGCTGAGAAGAAGGTGTATTCTTTTGTGTTTGGGTGAAATGTTCTGTAGATATCTTTTAGGTCCATTTGGTTCATGATCTCTGTTAGATTCATTATTTCTCTGTTTGTCTTCTGTCTTGATGATCTGTCCATAGTTGTGAGTGGGGTGTTGAAGTCTCCCACTATTAAAGTGTTTGGATCGATGTGCGATTTAAGTTTTAGAAGCATTTCTTTTATAAATGTAGGTGCCTTTGTATTTGGGGCATAGATGTTCAATATTGAGATGTCCTCTTGGTGGATATTTCCTTTAATGAGTATGTAACGCCCTTCTCTGTCTTTTTTTTTATTAACTTCAATTGGAAGTCTATTTGGTTGATATTAGGGTGGCTACTCCAACTTGTTTCCCGGGTCCATTTGCTTGGAAAACATATTCCCAGCCCTTTCCTCTGAGATAGTGTTTATCTTCAATAGTGAGATGTGTTTCTTGTATACAGCAAAAAGATGGGTCTTGTTTATGGATCCAGTCTGTAAGTCTGTGTCTTTTTATTGGTGAGTTGAGTCCATTGATGTTGATGGATATTAGTGACCAGGGGTTATTATTTCCCATTATTTTGGTATAGCTGGCTGTCTTGTGTTTCTTTTTGTTTAGTTGCTGTGGAGGTTTCTATTTCCTCTGTTTTCTTGGGTGTAGTTATCTTCTCTGTGTTGGAGTTTTCCTTCTAGGATCTTCTGTAGGGCTGGGTTTGTGAGGAGATATTGTTTGAATTTGATTTTGTCATGGAATATCTTGTTTTCTACTTCTATATTGATAGAGAGTTTTGCTGGGTAAAGTAGTCTGGCTGGGCACCTATAATCTCTCAGGACTTGTAGTATATCTGACCAGGCCCTTCTAGCTTTTAAAGTTTCTGAGGAGAAGTCAGGTGTGATTCTGATGGGTCTGCCATTGTATGTGACTTGGCCTTTTTCTCTTACAGCTTTTAATATCCATTCTTTGTTCTCTACATTTGGAGTTTCTATTATTATGTGGCGAGAGGAGTTTCTTTTCTGATCTAATCTGTTTGGTGTTCTGTAAGCCTCTTGGATTATTACTGGCATCTCTTTCTTTAAGTTTGGGAAGTTTTCTTCTATGATTTTGTTGAAGATATTTCCTGGACCGTGGAGTCGGGAGTCTTCTCTTTCCTCTATGCCTATATTTCTTAGGTTCCGTCTTTTCACACTGAGTCCTTGATTTCTTGGATGTTGTGGGTGAGAGATTTTTTAGCTTTCTCATTTTCTTTGGATGTTGTACTGATTTCTTCCATCGAATCTTCCATGCCTGAGATCCTGTCTTCCATCTCTTGCATCCTATTTTTGATACTCACATCCGTAGTTCCTGTTCTCTTCCCTTGATTCTCCACTTCCTCTTTTAATGCCATCTTTGATCCCCTGGCTTCACTGATTCTTGATTGAGTTTCAGTCATTTTATTTCTTCATGGCTTTTTTTTTTTTTTGTCTAAGTTTTTGAATTGGTAAAATAGTGTTTCTCATTGAATGTTCTTAATATCTTTATCACCTGAGGTATATGCATTCATGTCTGTTCTTATAATTCAATTATGTTTTGTGGTGTTTCTCTACTTTGAACAAAAGTAGTTAACTGAAATAGTGATTATTTTAACATTCCTATATTACAATTTGATTGTTCGTGCCAGTTCTGGGCCATTTCATATTTATTAATGTGTCTTCACATAGACCACATTTCCCTGTTTCTGTCCATGTCTGATCATCCTAAATTAGATGCCAAACTTGAAGAACTTTTTCTTATACTGATTTTTTTTTGAATTTGTATAATTTGATGTGTGAGTGTTTTTGACATTGATCTGAGACATAGTGAAGTCACTTGGAAATTTGAATGTTTCTTTAAAGTCCTTTTAGAGGATATCGAAGTAGTCTATGAAGTCTAACACTAATCCCTCAACACTGAGGCAGTACCTCTGTGGGTACCACACCCAATACTTCATTGGCTATGTGAGTTGCTGGTCTGGATGGCAGAAACTGGCATTAAACCAACCTTGTCTCAGCTGAGTTTTGACTACTTTTCCTTCTAATCCTTGTAAATATTTATGATCATCAGAACTTCAGGAGTGTCCTTTCATGTTCATAGACTAGTCAAGGGGCACCCAGTACAGAATTCCTTCTTATGTGTCTCCTTCCTGCCCTTTAATCTTCTCTGAAAGCTTAAGCTGCCTCAGTTTAGTTGAACTTTCAGCTATCTTGTATCACATCTGGTTTATTGCACTAGGGTTTCTGTACCTTTGTAGTTCCATATAGAAATCTTGAAGTAGGAACTGGGAAAATCCAAGGGCCTTCTTCCTTTGCTTCCCATCATCTCAGAATCTGTTCTCAACTGACTTGCATCCAGCACCTACAAAATTATTTGATTTAAAAACAATTGTCATTTTTTGTGTGACTTAGAACTGTTTCTCATCACTTTGTTTTGGATTTATCTAGGAATTGTCCTCATACTTAGAAAAATAGATTATGTCTATTATTATTATTATTGTTATTGTTGTTGTTGTTATTATTATTATTATTATTATTAAAACCTTGTTGGTTTTTATTTTGCCTAGTGTTCCTCTTGTATTTTTAAAGATAGTCTTACTTTTTAAAAATTAATCTGAAAACATGATGGACAATATTGATTTTTAAATATCCAGGCCTATTTTAATTTTATTCCTCCTGGGCTTCCTGGATCTTCTATGAAGCACAAGTCTGAAGATGGACACTCTGGAGCACAGTAGAGATTGTAGCTTCTGCTTCTTGGACTTCTGTCACAGACAGATTTCTTGTTTCACAATTAATGAAAATTTTTTTTCTAGACCAACATTTCCCCTGAAAATAAAAGATTTTCATGGTGCCCAGCAATATGTGGGACCTTAGTTGATATTTCTAGCTTGCAAGAGTCCAATGTCACATCACCCATCATTGCCACCTTGTTCTTTGGTTTTGTATGTGTATGTGTTTGTGTGTGTGTGTGTGTGTGTGTGTGTGTGTGTGTGTGTGTGTGTATGTTTGTGTTTTGTATTTGCTCTTGAGAACTTGAAACTGGTTTCCAAGGTACTTTGTCTCTGCAATTTAATCATCCAGGCTGCCAAAACCATTGGCTGCTCTCCACAAACTGACAGGAGGTGGTTGTTGTTTTTCAATCTTTGAAATTTTTTTCCTTTGAATCATTAGTATTGCAACAAGGCAATTTAAGTACCTTTCTCAGACTTAAGTTTCTATCAACTCAGTTTCATGTGTTAAATTCTTGTATTTTTGTTAAACTCTCATCAACTTGAAGATGGAGTGTGTGTTGCTAGGCAAGCCCACCAGAGTCCACCAAACAGATATCCTTAAAGCAAAAAAAACAAAAAAACAAAAAAAAAAAGAAAGAAAAAACAGGTCTTTGTTGCTGGTCAGTGACTGCACAGGGAACTTGCCCAAATCATGCATCTCTGAGCCTCACAGCTCTTTGTTTTTTATGCACAAAAAAACCAAATCATCATTGGCATACTTTAGTTATCCAGAAGTGGAATGACAGAAGCAAAAAAGCAAAGTTAGTACATTTAGGACTCTTTACTTAGGAAGTTTCCTTGAACTATGGAGTATGTCTTTATTCCGGTGTTAGCAGCTGTTAGCTCCTACATGCTGGGTTTTAAGGTCAGCGGCCTGTTACATGTACCCAGCATAAAATGACCCCACCATCAGAAGTGAAAATTTATTATTGTGTTTCCTTGGTGTGATTTTTCTCCTTACTCTTTCTCTCAGCTAGAAGAAGGTTCTTGCGCAACACATTAGCATCCCACTCACTTTGTTCACATTGATTCACATACACACAACATTTCATTGTTGCTATCATTTTTCTCTGTCTTCTGGAAGACTACTACCTCTTCTTATTTAATTCACAATGCTGTTTCAGTATCATCCATTCTTCTGTTTCTTGGGTTTTTTTCTGATTATTTTTGTTTGTTTGTTTTCTTTAGACAGGGTTTTATTATGTAGACCAGACTGGGTCTTGAACTTGTAGCTATTTTCTTGCCCCAGCCTCTAGAGTGCTGGGGTTACAGGTATGCACCAACACATTCAACTTCTGACCTTTAAAAAACACAGCAATTGTGGCTTTGCTTAGTTTGTATGGTTCCTTATTTCAGAATATCTGGATAGTTACCATCTAATCATCTTATTGACTAATTTCTTCTATGTTGAAGTGAAAATGCTTACATTTAAAATACACAATAACCCTATGAGGAAAATACTAGTGTCACCCATTTGACAAATAGAAAACTCATAACAGCATAGTTTTTATAACTAATTGCTGGCCATAGCAGCTTGTAGACAATGGAGCTGTGGTTTAAACTAGTTGAAGCTCAGACATGTAACCACTACTCTGCATTGCCTGAGAACAGAGGAAAAGTTTCCTCAGGTTTTCCAGGGAAAATTAAGAAAAGAAAAGGACTAAATCATCCTCTTGTTCTTGCAGTGACTGTCACATAGAAGATATGGATGTAGGTAAAGACATGCATGTTGATTCCTTGGATGTGTTCCTCTCTTTGAATGTCCATACCTTTCTGCATAGCCTGTCCAGTCCTAGCAATCATTTTAGCCACAGTTCATGTTGTGAACCAAGCTGATTTTAATTTCAGATACAGAGCCTGTTGTTCAAATACTCCAGACATAATTCACCAAGAAGAGCAGAGGGACATGGATCTTATGATGGTACTATGCCCTACATAGTCCCAACAGTAACTTGTAGGAAAGTGAGTAAGACCACCATAATGCCCCAACCAGTTGTCCTCTCTCATCAATTTTTTCTTTTCTATTTTCAACATAGTAACTACCAATATTTACCCCTCCTGCTTAACTCTTTCAGGCCTCTGAGTTTCTAGTAGGAACCATTTGTTGCCAATGAGAACTGAGTGTTCATCTCTCTCAGTCCCTAATACGAACATGTACTCTGGTGCCTGGTCCATGTTCCTCAGGTCTGACAAGACTGAGTGTGCTAGTTAGTTTCTGTAAACTTCATATAAACTATAGAAGAGAACCCCAGTTTAGAAAATGAAGACTGGGCTGTAGACAGGCCTATAGGGCACTTTAATGAGTGACTGATGTGGGAAGGCCTAGCTCATTGTAGGTGGGGACAGTACTGGACTGATGATCCTGGGTTTTTAACAAAGCGGACTGAGCACAGCCCTAAAGAATAAGGCAGTCAGCGTCAGCAGCACTGTTCAGTGCCATGATATTGTTGCATCTAGGTTATGAGAATGGATTTGGAGTTTTGGCAAGGATGTTCATGGAAAGCCAGTCAATTCGTAGCCTCAGAATCAGCTCCTGCCGCCAGACTCCTGAGCAATTTGAGGTCCTACCTTGACTTCCCTAGTATACCATGAATCTGGATATGTAAGCCAAATATACTCTTTCATCCCCAAGTAGCTTTTGGTAATGTTGCTTCATCAGAGCAGAAGGAACCCTAAGACACTGAGAGAAAGATCCAAATTTGCTTGCTTACCATTTCTTCTATATGACTAACCTAAGGGCTTCTAACTTTGTGCATAAGCAATATGTGACCAGATGGCCCCAGGCCCCCATACTGCTCCATTTGCAGAAGTTTCTCAAGGTTTCTTTGCACATATACAATATCTAGGACCCAGCAGATGAGGTAGTTTTGTCTTCTTTTTATTATGTATACAGTATTTGGTCTACATATATGCTCGGGCACCAGATCTCAATGTAGATGGCTGTGAGCCACCATGTGGTTGCTGGGAATTGAACTCAGGACCTTTGGAAGAACAAGCCAGTGCTCTTAACCTCTGAGCCATCTCTCCAGCGTTTTGTCTTCTTTTTAAGCATTCCATTTTAAGATGAATTGAGAAAAGTTGTGTCTAGGAGATGTAGACACATTTATTCAAATTTGCTGTTTTACCCGGAATTCTAAGTATCAAATTATAAGCTACCAAATGAAGATAACCATAATTCTTGTAATTTTCCAGATGCAATGTTCTCAAGTGCCATGATATTGTTGCATCTAGGTAATGAGAATGGATTTGGAGTTTTGGCAAGGCTGTTCATGGAAAGCCAATCAATTCAACAGTAGACATTATTAGAGGAATATGAAAGGGCAAATATGGTGATGTGGGTCTTCACAGAAATACATGAGGGAGAGACTAGCTTGAATTGTCTGTAAACCATCTTCGTTGACATCGCTACTCTGAGATGAGCAATTCTGTTTAGAATGACTGCTGCTCATCTTACTACCCAGAGAATCAATTGACAGAAACACCATGAAGCAGATGTAATGTTTTAAATGACACTCTGCTTTTTGAACTCTGAGTGCTTCCAAATGCCGGCGCTATTCACAGTGAACCCCACGGCCAAAGTAACGATCACCTTGACATTCTTATATGATGTGAAGACCTAAAGAATGCTGAACACCTGGCTTGTACCAAAGAGGATCCCTGAGAGCCAAGAAGCGTGAAAATTGGAATTCTTGCTTTCTCTGTTGTTCTCCGTAGAGTCTCTTGCCTCTTTGCTAAATATCAAAGATATTTATGCTTAAACAAATGCCTTCCTCTTAAGCATTCTCTCCTTCTGGCAGATAAGTCATCCTACTGAATTGGAGGCATTTTCCATGGCAACAGACCATGATGTCAGAAGCAGCGTGCCAACAATTAGATCTTGTAGGTGCCACAGTAGGAAATACGCAGCTCTGAGGATGATGGCAAAGCAGAGCTGCTGTAAACCAGAAGGAAGCTCAGCAGTCTGTGAGTCTAATGCTTTCTCTGAAAGGCCTGATGGGTGGAGAAGGTGGGAAGCAAAGGAAAATGGGTGAGAGGGAAAGAGGATTGTTTTCAAGACAAAGTCTAAAGGGAAGGTGTGTTGATGAAGGAGACTTGCAGAGGGCCACAGCCAGATGGTTGGCATTCTGCCACAACTCATAGCTTTGATGCTTTGCAGGTGTTTTCTGAGGTGTTGAAGAGGAAAGCTCCAGAGGCTCGCTGTGTCATTGAGAGACACAGGAGTCAGGACCTGGGGAAGGAGCAGAGACTGCTTTCCCACCTTGCGCAGCAGAGGTGTGGGGCCTGTGGCAGTTACACTGCTTTCAAGGAAATAGCACCTTGACAATGCCCACTGAGACCCAAGATCTGAGGATGTTCCAAGGAGGTCCTTCAAGAGGAGGTGATAGATGTTGATCCCTATTGTTGCTGATACGAACAAAGAGCCTGAGATTATAGGACAAATTAAAAAAAAAAATTCCAGCCATGGTTTTGCAAGTCTTTATCAAATATACAAGACTTTGAAACCAATACCTATGAAAAATCATAGATGGAGTTTTTGTTTTTTTTTTAAATACACAGAGCAGTAATACAGTATGGATAAATTTGGACCACATATGGCTTCTTATGTAAAGGAAAATTTCTTCTCTTTTTAGTAACACATTGTCTGCTGCCTGTGATCAGCACCTCCTGCCATATGTTCCTTAAACAAGCTGCTGCGATTCAAGAAGCAGCCCCGGTAATTAAGATCAAATGAGCCAGATGAAGAAAATGAGCTGGGGTAAACCACATGCAGGCAGAATCCAGTTTTTTCATCTTGAAACAGGGGCAGGCAGACAGACAGATGAGCAGACGGACAGACGACAGTCAGACAGACAGACAGACACAGAAGAAAGAGAAATCTCAACTCTTTGCCCATAGACACATTGTGGGGTTTGGATGCAGTCACACATCTCTGGGTTGTTGCCAGTATTCATGAATTTGTTTTAAATTGTTCCTAATTTCATGGATTGGTTCAATTGAAGTGCATGCTGTTATAGGTCAGGGCACCCCTAGGGCACACAGTTTTTTGTTTTTGTTTTTTTCATGACGAAATAAAAAGTAACTTGAAACACACCACAAAATATTTAGGGTTGAACCTTAAAGCGTTTTGAAGATTCTTCAGCCTCGAACACTCACGTTGTAAACAGTGAAGCTGAGGTGCAGAGAATGGACAACGTTCCTCTGATTACTGAATTAGAGTAAGAATTTAGGTTAGAGACTGAAACTGAAGGCTCTGAGTCACTCTGTAGTTCTCAAAGTTGAATGCACATTAAAAATCTTTGGAGGTCACTAGGCATAGGACACAGGACTATGTACACAGGACTCAAATTGAAAAGCCAAGTAGTGAGGATTGCAAGTTTAAGGCCACCCTGAAAAGCTTAATGAACCCTTGTCTCAAAATACAAAATACAGGGGATAGATAAGTGACTCAGGGTTGGAGAGTGCAACTACTTTTGCAGAGAATCCAAGTTTTGTTTCTAATACTTATCTCAGGCAGCTTACACACCTGTAACTCCAGTTCCAAGGGGACCCAATGCCATCTTCTGGCTTCTGCAGACACCTACACACATGTGGGTGCACTTACAAGCATACACACAATTAACAATAAAAACTTTGAGTGTGTGTGTGTGTGTGTGTGTGTGTGTGTGTGTGTGAATGTGCGTGTGTATGCATGAATGTGTGTACATGAAGATATTGGTAATATAGCTCAAAGGCAAAGTGTTTGCCAGAATTTCGCCAAGATGTAGGTGCAGCTCCAGTAACAACACAAAGTAGTCAGGTGGAATTTCCCCCACACACATACCAGAGAGAGCCTTCATTCCCACTGACATGATGGTCAAGGTTGGTGTATACAGGGAGCTTGAGATTTGGAATTCCATTCTGCAGTTTAGGTAGGCTACATTCTACAGAGGTAGTGTAGGAATCCTTGGGTTTCCATGGTGATAGCTCAAAGAAAGTCAGTTGTACATGAGGGCTTGCAGACAAAACTAGCTGAAGAACCAGGTGGAGGAAATAAACCACAGAAACCCAGTTACTGAGAGCCAGAGCAGCCTAACTTTTTGGATTGGCAATAATCATGGAGAAAAAAACAGTGGGCATCAGATTCCTTTGCATGGAGCTCCCTGTATTACAGGCTTCATCCATTGACATACAGCTTGCTGATCAACTGAAAAGTTCCTTTAATCATCTTGGTTAATAAATATCTGAAGGAAGAGTATGTGTGAGCAAACAGAACCAAGCAAACACATATTTTACCTGGTATGTTGGGATAACATATCCATATCCCTCCACACACAGATACATACACACCCACACACCCACACACACACACACAATAATAAATAATGTAATAAAATATTTTTCTTACAAAGAACAAATATTGTAGTCAAGATGAATTTGCCCTGCTTTTCTAAGGGAGTCATGGATTCTTTATCAATGAAATTGGGGCAACTGTGGTGGTCTGATGGGTAAATGCAGTTACCACCACACCTGATAAACTGAGTTTGACCCTCAGGACCCTCATAGTGGAAGGAGGGAGCCAGTTTTTAAAAGTTATCCTCTGCATTGAGGCAGAAACCAAAAAGAGTAATAATGAGTCTAACAGAGGTCATGAACCAAATGGACCTAACAGATATCTACAAAATGTCTCACCCAAACACAAAAGAATACACCTTGTTCTCAGCACGATATGGAACCTTCACCAAAATCAACCATATAGTCAGACATAAAGCATCCCTCAACAGATACAAGAAAATTGAAATAACCCCTTGTATCTTATCAGTCCACCATGGAATAAGGCTGGACTTCAGCAACAACAGAAAGCCAACACATTCATGGAAACAGAACAACTCTCTACTGGATGACTACTGGGTCAGGGAAGAAATAAAGAAGGAAATCAAAGACTTTTTAAAATCCAACGAAAATAAAATGAAGGCACAACATACCCAAACCTGTGGGACCCAATGAAAGCAGTGCTACAAGGAAAGTTGATAGCACTAAGTCCCTTCAAAAATAAAATTGTGACAGCTCATATTAGCAAATTAACAACAGAACTGGAAGAACTGGAAAAAAAAAAGAAGCAAACACTCCCAAGAGGAGCAGAAGGCAGGTGTTGAAATCACCCCAAACTTAGGGCTGAAATCAACAACTTAGAAACAAAAAGAATGATACAAAGAATCAATGAAACCATGAGTTGGTTCTTTGAGAAAATCAACAAAATAGACAAACCTTAGCCAAATTAACCAAAAGGCAAAAGATAAAAAGCCCAAATCAACAAAATCAGAAAAGGGAGAAATAACAACAGACGTCAAGGAAATCTAAAGAATCTTTAGGTCTTACTTCAAAAATGTGTACTCCAACAAATGTGAAAACCTAAGCAAAATGGACAATCTTCTTGATAGATTCTACCTGCCAAGGTTAAATCAAGATCAGGTTAGCAAATTAAATAGTCCTATAACCCCTAAGGAAATAGAAGCAGTCATTAAAAGTCTCCCAACCAAGAAAAAAGCCCAGGGCCAGATGGTTTCAGCACAGAATTCTATCAGATCTTCAAAGAAGAGCTAGTACCAATACTCTTCAAACTCTTCTACAAAATAGAATCAGAAGGAACACTGCCAAACTCATTCTATGAGGCCACAGTCACCCTGATACCTAAACCTTACAAAGACCCAACAAAGAAAGAGAATTTCAGACCAATTTCTCTCATGAACATAGATGCAAAAATAACTCAATAAAATACTTTCACACTGAATCCAAGAAAATATCAAAAGTTTCATACACCATGATCAAGTAGGCTTCATCCCAGGAATTCAGGGTTGGTTCAACATATGAAAGTCCATCAGTGTAATCCACCATATAAAAAAGCTTAAAAAAAACCATGATCATATCACTAGATACTTAAAAAGCATTTTGCAAATCTAACACCCCATCATGCTAAAAGTCCTGGAAAGAATGGGCATACAAGGACCATACCTAGAAATGATAAATGCCATATACAGCAAGCCAGTAGCCAACATCAAATTAAATGGAGAGAAACATAAGGCATTTCTTCTAAAATCAGGGACAAGGCAAGGATGCCCACTGTCCCTATATCATCTCAACATAGTACCTGAAGTTCTTGCTAGAGCAATAAGAGAGCTAAAGGAGATCAAGGGGATACAAATTGGAAATGAAGAAGTCAAGTCATCCCTATTTGCCGACAATATGATAGTATACATAAGCAACCCCAAAAATTCCACCAGAGAACTCTTACACCTGATAAAAACCTTCAGCAAGGTGCTGGATACAAATCAGAAGCCCTTCTTTGTACAAAAAATAAATGGGCTGAGAAAGAAATAAGGGAAGCAACACACTTCACAATAGCCACAAACAATATAAAATACCTGGGTATAACTCTAACCAAGCAAGTGAAAGACCTGTATGACAAGAACTTCAAGTCCTTGAAAAGAAATTAAAGAGGACATCAGAAGATGGAAAGATCTCCCATGTTCATGGATAGGTAGGATCAACATAATAAAAATGTCCATGCTGTCAAAAGCAATATACAGATTCAGTGCAATTCCTATCAAAATACCAACACAATTCTTTATAGACCTGGAAAAAGCAATTCTCAACTTGATATGAAATAACAAAAAACTCAGAATAGTTAATCAATCCTGTACAATAAAAAAACATCTGGAGGTGTCACCGTCCCTGATTTCAAGCTGTGCTACAGAGCAAAAGTAACAAAAACAGCATGGTACTGGAATAGAAACAGACCACTGGATTAATGGAATCAAACTGAAGAGCCAGAAATGAACCCACACACATATGATCACTTAATTTTTGACAAAGAAGCTAAAACCGTACAATGGAAAAAGAACAGCATCTTCAACAAATGGTGCTGGTCTAACTGGATGTTGAGACGCAAAAGGATGAAATTAGATCCATGCTTATCACCTTGCACAAAACTTAAGACCAAGTGGATCAAAGACTTTAACATAAGGCCAGACACACTAAATCTATTAGAAGAGAAAGTGGGGAAAACCCTACAACTCATTTGGCACAGGTGACAACTTCATGAACAGAGTACCAACTATTCAGCATAGAAGACCAACAATCAATAAATGGGACCTCTTGAAACTGAAAACTTCTGTAAAGCAAAAGACATTGTCATTCAAACAAAATGGGAGCCTACAGATTGGGAAAACATCTTCACCAACCCCACATCTGACAGAGGGCTAATATCCAAAATTTACAAAGAACTCAAGAAATTAAATGCCAAGAATCCAAATAATCCAATCAAAAAAAATGAGGAACAGAGCTAAACAGAGAATTCACAAAGGAGGAATCCCTAAGGATTGAGAGACACTTGAAGAAATGCTCAGCATCCTTAACCATCAGAGAAATGCAACTCAAGAGGACTTTGAGATTCCATCTCACACCTGTCAGAATGGCTACGATCAAAAGCACAAATGACAGAACATGCTGGCGAGGGTGTGGAGAAAGGGGAACTCTCCTCCATTGCTTGTGGGAGTGCAAGCTTGTACAACCACTATGAATATAAATCTGGTGATATCTTAGAAAACTTGGAATAGCTCTACCTCAAGACCCAGCCATACCACTTCTGGGTATACATCCAAATGGTTCCTCACCAAACCACAAGGATGTTTCCTCATCTATGTTCATAGCAGCCTTATTTGTACCAGCTAGAAATTGGAAACAACCCAGATGTCCCTCAACCGAGGAATAGATTAAAAAAATATATGGTAAATCTACACAATGGAATACTACGCAGCTATAAGAAACAATGAAATCATCCAATTTGCAGCCAAATGGATAAAACTAGAGAAGGTCATCCTGAGTGAGCTAACCCAGACTCAGAAGGATGCACATGGCATCTATTCACTTATAATCGGATTTTACCCATGTAGTACAGGATAACTATTCTAAAACCAATGCACCAAAGGGAACAGGAACACAGTCTTTGTTTCCTATCAATGAGACACTTTGCCCTAGTCGTGCTGCCTTGTAGGCCCCCAGTGTATGAGGTATGACTGCCGAACTGCAGCGGGGGACTGATATGTAGGGACACTCCACGGTGGAGGAGTGGGATGGAAGGGAGAGAGTGTAGAGGGTGGGAGGGCAGGACTGGGAGGGGTAGAAAGAGGGCACTGTGATGGAGATGTAACCTGAAGTAATAAATAAACATTTTTAAAAAGTTATCCTCTGACTTGACACACATATTGTGGAACACCTGTGCACATCCATCCCCATACCAACACACATACACAGATACATACCCACCCATACACACACACACACCCCAATAAATAAATGTAATAAAATATTTTTCTTCCAAGGAACAAATATTGTAGAACTAAGTATACAGTTGAAATTCCAGATCTTGCGCAGTGTGAAGAATTAGGAGTTTAGGGCCAAGATCAGCTACATAGCTAGTTCAGGGTCAACTTTCTCTACACAAGACCTCATCTCAACTAAACCAAAAGAAAAACTTTGAAAACGTGCATGATAGAAATGAATGCTATTTTAAATTATGATTATGAGTAGTTCATGCAGTAAACATTTATTGACCCTTTCAAAAATATGCTATGTTACACTCAAATAACGATTATAACAGAAATACTCCACTAGTAAAATGGGAATGAGGCATGAACACAAACATCACAAGAGAGTGAAACTGGAACATGAAGATATTTTTACTAAAGAAATGCAAATTCAATGCTGAAGTCCAACATTTTGGCCACCATTTTTGCAAAACTTGAAAAATGAGGAAATATTTTAAATATTTATGAAGATAGATATAAAAATAGTCTTTTGTGCTCTTTGGGAGAAACTGTAGGCATTTGGAGTCTATGTTTAGAAAGCAATGTCATTAATAGTATGCAGTGAAAGTCATCAATTTTACAACTTTGAACTGACCCTTTCTATGAATGAATTCTAAATCAGCAATAACAATAAGAGCTATGGTAAGGTTTGTTTAAGAGGATATATCATTTCATTATTTCTATTAATAAATAGTGTAAAACAACATAAATCCTGAAGCATATTAAACAATTAAATAGTGCAGAGGTTTGTAGGGAGTTAAAATAATTAAATTAGATTTAGAAAATATATAGGGGTTTCTGATACAGTCTCTTAATTCGGGGCATGAAGATCAACTTGGCTGTGAGCAATTAGCTTATCAGCTTGTGGAAAAGCAAGGTTGAAGTCAGGAAAAACAGGAAAGACTTAATGGACTGAAAAACAAGGTTGAAGTCAGGAAAGACTTAATGGATTTAAGAAACAAAGTATTTGGCCTGACGTTGTTTTCAGCTGCTAAGTGGGTGGAGCCCAAATTAAGGTGAAACAGAGTTCCTCCTATAAGGACAGTGCATGGAGCCCCATCCAAAAGAGGCCCCTGATGCTAGAGAGCTCTGAGAGTACTGATGAAAAAAAGTGCTGGCCATCAAGTGATGGCCAGATCTCCCTGAAACAGAAAGAAGCTGGTGAGCAAAGAAAGCCTCAGCAAGACAGCAAAAGGCCAAGGACTAAACCCTGAGGCTCAGCTTTTGCCTAGAGGGGTTTAATCTGTCCGAACAGTGGCCTAAACGAAACTGTGGCTGGCTTTAAGGACTGACGCAGAGCAGCTGAGTTCCTGATGGGAAAGAAGTAAGTTGACCTACAGATGGCTGGGGTCTTCCAGAGAGAAGAAAGCATCAAGCCTTATTTAAGGTAAGACTGTGATAGCCAACTTACCCTGACAAATCTGTATCTGAGATATTCCAGAAAAAGGACTGCTAAGTGCATTAAAGAATCTACCACAGAGATTGTATTCCTGACGACTGAGGACCTGCCCCAGAGACTGTATCCTTCTAAAAGGTTAGGAAAATAATTATCAATAGGATTAGTGGTTAGGTTAAAAGGGTTGTAGGAATTTCAGGGTTAATAGTTAAGAAATTGTTAGTATTTGTTATAAGTGAATATTGTTAGTAAATAAATAATAATAATTTTAAAAAGTTTGGTAACAGAGGTTTCTCAAAAAAAAATCAAAAGTAGTATTACTACAACACTCAACAATCCTACCTTTATATATGTAATCAGAAGCACCAAGATTTTTATGTATAAGGCTCATCTACATTTATTTAAGCACTATTTAAAATAAAGAAGATGTGGAAGCAACCTAAGGATTCATTAAAATTAGTAAATAAGGAAAAATTAAAGATATGGCAGTGGAATGTGTTGTACAGATATATACATAGATACACAGATAAAGTCTTAAAAGAATTTCTGCCCTTTGCAATAATGTTGGTTAATGTAGAGGGAAATATGAAAAGTGGAGGTAGGCCTCACTTTGTGTCAAATATAATGATGTCAACCTTATGGAAAGAGAATTTTTTAAAAAGTACTAGACACAAAGAAATACTATGTATTTTCCATCCTTTATGCAATAAAACACTTGTTTTGTTTGTTGGTGGTACCAGGGAGTTGAACCCAGGTACTTATGGATATTAGACAAGTTCTCAGAGCCATGCCACCATTTTCTAAAACACCATAACATTTACAGCTTAAAATGTAGTTGGAAATAGTATCTAAATACGAAACACTCTGCATTGTTATGCTGGAATACTATGGGACAATTAAAAGTACAAACTTATGGTCATTGATGCAGCATAGTCATAAAGTTAATTATAAGACAGAGATAAAATTGAAAACCACATATGATGTGTGTACTGTGTGGTATGTGTGTGTATGCGTATGTGTGTCTGTAGGTCTGCATGACCATGTACAAATATGTGGCATCTAGAATATCATGTGTCTTCCTCTATCATTTTCCACACTACTTTAAAAACAAGGTCTCTCATTGAACCTGAAGCATTCCTTTCAGTCTAGGCTGCTTGATAGACAAGCTTCCAGAATCAACCTGACTTGGCCTCCAATCCGGGAATTCCAGGCACACATGGCTGTACCTAGTTTTTATGTGGCCACTTGAAAGTTGAATTCAGATCCTTTTGCTTTCACAGCTAGCAATTCTTACCCACTGAGCCATGTTCCCAGCACTTCTATTATTGTTTATTAAAAAAAAATAAGAACTTGAGATAGAACTATTCCCAGATTTCGGAGATAATGCCAGACTGATTTCCATAGTGGTTGTACAAGTTTGCACTCCCACCATCAATGGAAGAGTATTCCCCTTTCTCCACATCCTCGCCAGCATGTTCTATCACTTGAGCTTTTTTTTTTCTCTTAGCCATTCTGAAGGGTGTGAGATGGAATCTAAGAGTAATTTTGAGTTGCATTTCCCTGATGACTAAGGATATTGAGCATCCTTATAAGAAAGGGAGGAGAAATAGAGACAAACAAACAGGTCAAGATCAATACATGAAGATCAACAGAGCCAACCAACCTAGCCCCCTAGAGGCTTATAGAGACTGGAATGCTAACCAAAAAGAAAAAGAAAAAAAGTTTAGACTAGACCTAGATTCTCCTATACAAATATAAATGATAGGCAACTTGGTCTTCATACAGATCCCTTAACAATTAGGGGGAGGCAGTCTCAGTCAGGGACTTTGTTACCTGTTAGTGGGATATTTTCCCTAGCTAAGCTACCATGTTGGGCCCCAGAGCAAGAGGAAGCTCTTATCCCTCATGTGACTGATGAACTGAAGGGGGCATGATATATGGAGTCCCCCCCCACACACCGGAGAAGTAGGATAGGTGGGAGAAGGGGGAAAGGATGGGAGGGTGGAACCAGGAGGAAGGAGGGAGGGGGCTGTGATTGAGATATAACTTGAATTAATAAATAAATGTTTAAAAAAGGAAAAAAATAAGAACTGAAATTTGGTGAGCTAATGTTAATTGTGGTCTTTTTCTAAACACATAGAAATGGAATAAGACTGAATAACTGCAGCTTCATTCTATAAAATAAAAATTATTTGGAAAAATGAAAGGAAAGGGGGCAAGTGATATTATAGCAGTAAAAATACACAAAATAGTCAACTTTTATAAAATAAAAGTGTATCATATTCAATAAAGGGAATGAAATGAACTTAGGTGTCAGATGTTAGGAAATGGTGATCACATTATTAGATTCACAAACTGAGAAAGATGCAGTGATTCATAGACTGGATTTAGATGTAGACAAGATCAGGGCATGAGGTTTGATACCAAAGCAGAATATGTTACATATGTTAAATTGGAATAAAATATCCAGGAAGGGGGAAGAGGTTTATTCTAGGTTATACTTCAAAATGGATACAGTCCACCATGGCTGGGAAGGCACAGTGATAGGAGCAGGAACCTATCTAAGTCACATTGTATCAGCACCTGAGAGTGGAGCTGGCTATAAAACTTCAAGGCCCACTCCAGTGACTTAACTTTCCCTATTAAGTCTCCAACTCCTAAGGTTTTCATAACCATTTCAAAGAGTGCCAACAACTGGAGACTAAGTGTTCAGAACCTTTACAACATTTCTCATTCAAACCACAACAAAGATGTTGTCCTAGGCCTACCAAAGTAATGAGTTAGATATGATGTCATTCTGTGGGTCAGAAACTATAAAAAAAACTTAATTGGAAAAATATAGATGCTAGTATATAATTATAAATAAGAAAGAAAGCTCTCTGGGAGTAATAGAACCCACGTTGTATGTTTAGCCCCATGATTTGAATTTCTAGGGACAGCCTTATTCAAGAAAAGCACTAGTGATCAACCAACAGAGATGAAGATGAATTCACTCTTCTGAGACACAACTATAGAAATTGTTCTAAAGACCCTGACACTCCCTCTGACAAAGTTAAATTTGGAAACAAACAAGGAAAAGTGACTATTCACAAATTTGAGATAAGATAAATATCTGAAAGGGACTTTGGGAGCTCTAAGGTATTTGAAACATTAAGTCGTGAGAGCATACTTAGCCAAAAACAAAGATGTTCAAATAAAGAACACACAGAGAAGAATAGAGATTAAATAGAAGCAATAAAGAAAAATCCCCAAAATATTAGTTGATACAGCTCTACAGAGATTTGGAAAAGTGGAACTCATATTTAAGGAGATTGAATGCTGATGTAGTGGCAGGAAGGATACAGTAAGAAATTCCAGCACATCTTATAGCAGGCCTTCAATGAAGAGACAGAGTTTGGAAGGTAACTGTCAAGAATTTGTAGAATGACATTAAATATTACATTGAAAACTTTGAAAAATCAAACTAGTTCCACAAATGTATATTAAAGTAGTATCGTAGCTCACTAAATTAAAAAAAAAAACTGTCTAAGTTAGGGTTTCTATTACTGTAAAGAGACACTATGACCATGATAACTCTTATAAAAAAAAAAAACATTTAATTGGGAATGGCTTGCAGTTCAAAGGTTTAGTCCATTGTTATTATGGCAGGAAACATGGCAGCATGCAGGCAGGCAAGGTGCTGGAGCAGGAGCCAAGAATTCTACATCTGGATTGGCAGGCAGGAGTAAGAGAGAATAAAACTAGGCCTGGTTCGAGCTTCTGCAATCTCAAAGCCCACCTCCAGTGACATACTTCCTCTAACAAGACCACACCTACTCCAACAAGGCCACATCTCCTAATAGTGCCACTCCTTGTATGTCTTTGGGGGCCATTTCCATTCAAAATGCAACATAAAATTAATATGTATTATTTTCAAGCAATATTTATGGCAACCAACCAATCATCCAGTGTTATTATTGTATCAATAAAGACTCAACAACATAAAATCAAGCACACTCTTTATTACTCATAAAATAATGCATAGAAATTAAGAAGAGAAAAATATACAACACCCCATATTTTAATTTTAAATAACTTTTAAAATAACTCAGAAATTCAAGAATAAACTCCTAAAAATAAATCCTTGAGAATCAATAGTAGCATACTTATTAGATACTAGAGCTTATGTAATAGTCCTAACAGCACCGTATTTTCAAAAATTATATTGGAATATAATAGAAATGGAAAATAGAAACTTTAATTTTTCTCTTGAAACTTTAATGAAATAACATAGCAGACTAATGGACCATTAAAAAGTAAAAAAACAAATGTAAGACAAGGAAATTATGTCTGGTACTGGAAACCTTCCTGAGTGAGAAATATCAAGGATCTTAGAAAAGAATTTACTACAATCACTTTGTTTGACCAACATAATCTCTTACTACCTCCTAAATCTTACCCTTGTACCCACAAATAAATGTGGATAACACCCCTCATCAAAGAATTCTCTCTTTACAGAAAATAGAGACCATCACAGAAAATCAGACCTGGGTACAACATAGAGATCAAGAGGTCGTGGTGAGCCAGCCCCAAAAAGATACATCTACAATCACAGTTCCTTCATCTGTGGCTCAGGAAACATTGAGGAAGAGGGGGCAGAAAGACTGTAAGAGACAGAATACCAGGAAGTCTTCTGTGAAACAGTCTCTCCTGAAAATAGTTGCATAAACACAATCAGAACACTAACAATATCAATGAACATGTTAATGTAGAAGCATGAGAATTTTTCAGGGCTCCCTTCCAGACAAGAACTACAAGTAACTAAGGACTGCTAGGAAAAGGAGAATTAGCCTCTCCTAGGGATGAGCCTACTTAATGGTTGTCCAATCCAGAGTGATCAGCCCTGAAACCATGTATACACAGTCAACAAAAAAGGGGCTTGCTGGTTGTATTTATATATATATATATATATATATATATATATATATATATATATGCCTACACACATATATGTATATAACCATAATAAAGAAAAAGGGCTATCAACTTGAGGGGGTATGAGAGGGACTGTAGAGAGGAGGGAAAGTAATGTCATTCTATTTCAATTTAAAAAAATCTATTTTAGAAAAATTAAAAATAGCTATAATTAAGGAATAGATGGATGGATCTAAGTATGTACAATTGTAAAACTGACAAATGGAGAATTAGATAAAGAGTCAAGACAGTACATTAAGAATAAAGACTAGAGAAAGAAGAGGATGGGTCATAACACACTGTCTACACATAAAGGGATCACAGAGAAAGTAGTATATGTGCACATTTCTAGGAGGGAAAAGAATGGGAAAACATTTGAAGATATGATAACTTAGAATTTTCTCAACCTGATAGGAGCATCAAGACTCAGAATCAAATTCCTAATTACCAGCCATGTGGTGTTTTATAAATATAAATTACTAGTTTAGGAAAAGATATAATCAATTTGAAGAAAATTATTTGATTATTTCAACCTAATTATGATATCTTTTAGCAAATTATGAGTAAAAGAAGTTTCTTTAAATTGATTATAGGTTATCTACTAAAAATAACTCACAAATCAATCATTTTTTTTAAATCAGAAAACAGCTATCATTAAAATAAAGTCATCTGGTAGTATCCTAAAGAAGACGGGGAGGAGGAGGAAGAGAAAATGTCTTATCATTTGTGAACACAATCTTCTCAAAAAAAATGGAGAAAAGTGTACAAAGTGTTAAAAACTACTATTCAAATGCATACCAAATAGAATATGAATATTCAGAAATTGTTAAGTTCAAAGGCAACAAACAAAAAATAATAATGAAGCAGAACAATCCAATTTCTAATAGCAGTGAATGTTAGAAGTTCCTTAGGAATGATATAACAATGAGTGCACATGACCTTTGCAACAGATATTAAAATTTGGCCAGACAAGATTTAATTAAAATGATTGATACAGTCATGTTCACTTATAAGAGGCCTAAATACAATAAAGATGATTACTACTCACAAGTTAATTCCCAAGTTTGGGCATATGTGGTTTCAACTCCAGTGTTTGAACCTAAATTCTTCCCTTGAATTTATTCTTTATTGAAGTTATATATGTTTGTAACTCTATGTTATTGTCAGTCTTTGCCCTTCCTATGGAGTTTTGGAAGTCTTCCATTTCACACAATCTATCTCTTTCATTTTAAGCTGATTTGTTGTTTTGATACAACATTTTGAACAATTTTGTGGGTCTTTTACATCTGTTATGGAGATCGAGGAAATCAGACAAGATCTTCCCTAGCTAATGTCATCTCCAACACTAGCTTTTATTGAGATTTTTTTTAATAATCGATGAGTTAAATGCCCAATCACTTTACCAATATCCAAAGGTTATTTAGAACACCTTTTGACTTCATTTTAGAGTGTGTTACCCTAACACTAAATGTCACAGTTTTCCAGGGTTAGCCACACAAATGACGAGGCCAGGGCAGCTGTTTTCCAGTGGGACACAGGTTCCATGATGAGTTCTGTCATTAGAACCTTGAGGTGCTGTTTTTGCAACCATGCAGAATGCAGGAGTGATAGCATCAATGGGGCTTGCACCAGTATTCTAGAAGGAAGGCAGTGTGAGGGAGGCAATGTGGATGTAGAGGGCTGGGATTGCCTGATTAGAACTTTCTGGTGACCTATGTCCAAAAGTGTGAAGATAAAAGTTAAGTTGCTATCTCATGGTGTTGAGTATGCCAGGAAAATGGAGCATAGGCTGAAGAAAGCTGCAAACATTGAAAGGTGCCCCAACAAGGCATTCAGTATCCTGCCAAGTACATTGTAGCTTAGGCAATGCCACTATGTGCTACAAATGCTGCAGTGTTTGGTGTTTCTCCTGCTTTGTTTTTTTTTTTTTTTTTTTTTACTATTTTTTCTTTTTTTCTTTTTTTCTTTTTTTTTAAATACTTTATTTTTTTTTCTTCAAGTTACATCTCAGTAACAAACCCCTCCCTATTCCCCCTTGCTATCCCACCCTTCCGCCGTCTTCCCCCAGAAGTTTCCCCTTTCAGTCCAACAGATGGTTCCTTCTCTTATAACAGTAAGTATTATACAAAACAACAGATATAAATATGCCACATTTATGAGAGTTAAATGGCCCAGTATACCTTCCCAATATCCAGTTTATACATATTTGGCCCCTGACTTTAACATTCTACTATCTAACCATCTCCTTGAGTTTAAAGGTCTATATGTGACTCAACATTCATACTAACTTGCAACACACTTTTAAGAGTATCTTCTTAGATCTATAACACCCTCTTGATTCCTAAACAACTCAAAATTTAACTATGAGACTCTAGCTGTCTATTCTTCAACCACCTCAGAGACCTGAGAGGGATAAATATATCTGCTTATATAGGAAGTGCAGGGCCTGCAGCTTCCAAAACTAAGAAAGGTCATACCAATGACTGCCTGGACAGTTCCCATTTTCTCTCCATACATTC